>VWYP01008911.1:406325-481170 GCA_013400435.1 Pycnonotus jocosus | reverse complement strand
AAGAGAGAGAAAGGAAAAGTTTATGTGGGCAACAACAGCATGTACAAGCAAGTGCTGCAAAATTCAATTAAGGCTGAAAGAAAAAACGTTGCACTAGGGAATGTGTACTGCAGAACAGGGGGACATTTTCTGTGCAATAGCCCTTCGAAGCATCCAGGAGTTGGCATCACTCTTGCTAGATCATGTTGGGAGTGCAGCCTTACAATTATATGGAAAAGTATTGTTCTTTTTATTTGAGGGCTGGGGAAAGGGATGTGATTCATTGTTTTTAAAGGAAAAACCCCATACAGCTGTGTGTCTTAAGGGTATCATTACCCTCATTGAGCTTTTTGCTTCTGGAGCTGATGTTTGAAGCTGGCTCATGTTCACACCAGTTGGAAATCTGGTAAAAAAATCTCTAAGATCAGTGGTAGCTTTGTATGCAGAGGGGGTCCATAACAGACCTTTCTTAATTGCTGTTCAGAAAATGGGGGGAAGTGGGAGTTCTCAGCTCAGAGCCCAGAGGATGCCTGCAGCAAGGAGAGCACCCAGCAGCACCACAGGTGGTTTTGTCTGGTGTCTGAGCTGGCATGCAGGAACTGAGCAGGTACCTGATAGCTGTGGCTCTGAAATCACAGGGTATTATTGCCTCTTGCAAGAGTAAAATAAGAACATAGATTGTAATTAAAAACATTCCCAGAGAAATTAAACTGTAGAAAAGTATTTTAATATTCCAGTCTGAGACTAAGAGGTAGGAACATTGTTCATTACGCTGCCAGTTCTAGAGGAGGACTTCTAGAAGTGCTTTTGTAAAGACTGACTTATTAAAACTGCAGTGCAGCTTGTCTCACATGAGTGCTGTCACTGTGTTACCTTTGGAACAAGGAGCTGAAAATGGATTTTATTCGGTGTTTACATGGGTAGAGAGTCAGATACTGTGGGAGGAGACAAATTAAATTTGAGTTTGATCAGTTCATATTGAAAGCTGAAGAAAATGGAAGGAGAATGGAAAAAATTAGCTTATTTGTTGTTAATTTATTGCTTTGTTGGTTTGAGCAATGGCTAATGTACCTGTCCGGTGACTTAATTTCAGACTGCATTGGGCTTTTTCTGATAGCAGCTGAACATGTATCAACAACTGATGGGTTTTGAAACAGATTTTTCCCTAGAAGAAAGCATCGATTCCATACCACAGCAGTGCATAAAACTTCTCATAAGATGCAGACCCTCAGCTTTCTGTCCAGTATCAACAAAGTTAAATCCTTGCTCTGTGTATAAATGGACAGACTTGTCTCAGAAGTGGCTACGAAGGCAGAGAGTGCAGTGCATGAGATGGGATGATGGAAGGAAAGGAGGAGAGGATTCAATCTTTTGCTTCAATAACATTATCAGCACGTGGCAGAAGCTGGGAAATGGCACCTGTCCTAGAACACAGGAGCAGAGGCATTTGGAAGTGACAGGCTGGAGCTGCATCCTGCAGCTGTGGCAGTCTGCTAGCAAGGGAACCTCCTCCACCAGGGCCACTCTGCTGTGTGTGGCATCACTGAGTGGAAAATGGCAATAGCATGCTAAAATACATTTGCACAAGGCATGAGATTGAGCAACAGAGTCTACAGAGATGGATTTTTCAGGAGAATGTGTCCCTGTCCAGCACAGCAATTCATCTTCATCTAGAAAGATACAGAGCCCAGTCAAGCATGTATAAATCATTCCTTGTTTGTTCTGTTTGTGCTGGGCGTGGATGGGATTAGAGTGCTTTGGACACTGTTTATGTCAAAGAGGAGAAATGCTGCAGTGTTAAGATAGAGAAGGAGAATGCCCCTTTGCTACAGGCAAAACATGCACCTCCATCAGCCTGCAGCCCGCTTCAAATGGCAAATAGTGTTTGGAAGAGCAAAATGCCAGCTCTGGAAAAGGATTAACTAACAACATTCTGCAGGAATTGAGAAGTTCTGATAGTGCCTCTTAGTGAAAAATACCAGCCTCAGAGGTGGACTGAGGGAGGAGCTCCTCAGCTGGAATCCCAGCTCCTTAGTTCTTTGCTGGCTGTGGTGCTCACTCATGCTGAGCTTGGGCTTTCTCTCTGTACTCAGCGAACTGCTGTGATCTCCTGTGTGCACAGCGCAGTGGCACTGGGTCCTTTGCAGAATCAGGACTCCAGTCCCTCTCGAGATAGCTGCAGATCGCGCTGTAAGGCACAGGGAGCTGTGCCAGCATCACAGTGGTGGTGCTGTGCCAGAGATATGGGCTGTGCTCCCCCTGCTGCACTGAAGGATGGCAGGAGCATCCCTTCCTGCTCACACATCCACGCAGTCACAGACGCCTGGGACACTGCAGCAGCAGGCAGAGGGCAGGGAGCTGCATCCAGAGTTTGTGGGAGTCCCCTGAGTTGTCCAGCTGCCTCTGTGCCCGTCCTGTGGAGTTTGTGCCCCAGGAGCAGGCACGATGTGCAAAGGCTGTGGCATGCAATGGGTAAATGAAATTAAGTGGTAAGGCTGACATGCCAAAGCAGCATTTTCTAGGCACAGCTCCTAGGAAACTTCACAGGGAATTACATAGAAAATTTGTGGCATTATAAAGCATTATAATTCACTGCTATTATATGACCTCCAGCTGCTAGCTTAAACCTACTACAATTTCTGCTCTGGAACAACCAAGCTGAAAGGTAGAATTAAACTCCTTGTGATGGGAGTCACCTTTTTTCATATATTTGCACAATATCTAGTGCAGTGGGGCACTAATAACAATAGGAAGTTTTAGCTTTTAATTTTAATCTTCAGTCTGTCTGGGTTAGCGTTTGCCTTTAAGGTGACTTAACATTTTGCATGTAATTACAGTCTCTGGATCTTTGAAAAGAACTGTTTCTCTTGAGTTTTCTGAGTGGAATAAAATACACTTATTAGCCTGTAACCTTTTTTAAATCCCTCTCCCATATGGTATTCATGTGGCATCACACGTAACAATATAGGATAATACCATGAATAATATGGGCTATCATGAATATTGATGAACAGGGTAATTAAGATCTCTGTGCATGGTGCATGATTACATATGGGCAGCCTATTGACGTAGTTTCTCATGATTAAATCAAAATAATATATGACAAACATAAGAGTTCTACCATCTTATCTGATATTTCAATCCATTTCATGTTTGGGGGAGAACTGAAATATTAATAAGCAGAAAGATCTGGTATTCAAATTAATTCTAGCAGGAAAGAAAACAGTTTTGCCCTTTTTTTCCTTACCTGTTGACTTGTGGGACAGATGACAAGCTGAATGTTTCCCTGGAGGCTAACATCTTATGTTCCAGAATACAGGCTTTCATTAAAAAATGATGACTTTTGAGGAGATGTTCATATTCATGTGAGCAGAGTGCAGGTATTCATCTTCTCTAGTGCCTACAGACAGCCTGGAACAACCGGTGTGACAAACAAACCAGCACAGCTGAAACAGCCCAGAGCAACTTCTAGATCAGTGATGAGGATTTATTCGTGTTCTTGTCGGGTTTGATCCCCCAGCACAATAAAAACTCTGGGGCCACTGATGGATAGATGCTCTTAAGCCATCAAGGCCAGTCCAGCACTGTGATGAGCAATGTCTGATGGTCACTCAAGCTCCATCTCAAAGTTAACCGTGCTCTTTGCTCTCACTGCTCACAGAACGGGTCTGCTTCACTCTGCTGATTTAAGACCTTCTTCCAATTTCCATCCTAACTTTCTGCACCAGTTTTACCCAGTCGTTATTATGCCAAAAATTTGTTTTTCTTAAATACTTGTGAGCTGCCACTGCATATTGATGTCTCCCCGTCGAGTGCTGCAGCTACATCACCTCTCAACCTTCACCTTGACTATCGTGGCACAGGCTGTGTATTCAGCTGATCATGGGAACAGCTCTTCCTTCCACCTCTTCCACTTGGAATGACTTTCCCTGAACTTTAACCAGCCTTCCAAGTGAGGGTGTACCTCAGCCACATGAAACACCATCGACACTTCCATATCTCCACCTCTTCTTTTCCTTTCTGAGCACTGCTTGCAGTGTTTTCCAGACACATCCCTTTGGCAGCTGACAGACATTCCCTGACTTTGACTGGTCCCCACATCCTTTCTCACCTCAATGATTCCCAGCTGATGAGCTCTCAGTTTGGAGCAGACATCCTGTCATTGATCCTGCAGCGTTACCTTGCATGCTGAGTAATTTCCCACTCCTGTGCAAACTCCTCTGGTTATTGCTCTTTGTTTGTTGCCACAGGGAAGCAGAGCTGTGCTTTGGGTGCTGTGTGTTCAGGAGCATAGAAGGCAAGAGGGATTTTTTTTAATATAGAAGAAAGGGAAGAGTATGAGGAAGTTGAAGGCAGTGCTAATGCCTGCTGCTTTTCTCAAAAAAAAAAAAAAAAAATCAGCTAAATCACCCATTTTCTCCAGAGTTACTTCTGCTAAGGGAAAGGAAAGATGAAACGATGATGATTTTTCCAGCTGACTGTGAATGACATTCTGCTTTGGGAAGTGTTTGGATTATTGCTCAACTGAAGTTCTGGGTATAGCAGTTTCATGTTTTGTCTCTTTGCCATGTATGAGACCATTTTAGAACTTTCCCTTTGTTATTGGTGTGGAAGATGAATTGATTTTAGGGTAATAATACAAATTATTCTTAGCCCTATTTTATTATATATTCTAAAATCAAATTTTAACAGAAGTTTTAATGACACATTACTTTCTTTAAAAGGGCAAAGATGCTTCAGGTTGTTGATTGTGCTTATAGAAACTTGGTTTCTTTTTAATTTTCTTCCATCCCCATTATCTCTTTCCTGTAACCAATTTCAATATTGCTAAGGAGCTTTCACCCAAATTGAAATACATTCAAAACAACTCACCAAAATTAATACATTCTGAATCAATGCTGCTCTTTTTTCTAAAATATATTTATTAACTTGGAACCTCTGACCCTGATATAATGAGAAGGAAGAGTCTTTTCTCTCTTTTCATAAGCAAATTTCCTGGTAAATTGCAACAGAAACTGCTCAGTGCTCCTCATTAATGGATCTGTCCCACACTTCACATGGCACGACTTGAGCAGTAAAGGGTGGGTGTGCAGACACACCTAATGAATTCCTGAGCTTCTCGAATTCCAGAGCTGCCCATTTGATCATTGTCCAAAGATGACAACCATCTCCATACCCTGATTAGCATGGAACAAACATATTTATAACAATAGTTTATTCTAAGCCTGGAGAGAAAACTGCCTTTCCGCTGCCAAGCAGCCAGCACCCACGGCACGCAATTAGCAGCTTCCTTCCACTGGTTTGAAAGATGCTACTACAATGTATGCAGATAGTGGGATTTTTTTAGGCTAAGCTGTTGAAAATTAAATAGAAAGTTCTGAAAAGAAACAATAAATGGGTTTGCCATCTGAAAGCTAGTGGCTTTATAGGGAAAATCCGTAAGCGTGGCTGGCTTCCTGTATTGCTTGCTGCAGAATTGTCATTACACACTTCACAAGTGAAGGGTATTGTAATAACAATAATGGAAAAATGTAGCTCAGTTGTAAACCTGAACAGTGTTGGGGTGTTTTTCTTCTCTGAGATAGCCTCTTAGCTGATTACATTTTTGACCACAAGCATTTCTTAAATCTTAGGCCACATTTTTCTCCTCATTATATAGATGAAACTAGTGAAGAAAACATTTCCCAGTTTAGCAAGTTTCTGATTAATCCAAAGAACATTATAAATCTACAGGAAGTTTGCCTTTTGACTGGTAGCATTTGTAATAGCTTTAAAAAAGTAATCATGGAATGACTAATAACAGGCAGTTGCCTTGATGCTCCTTGTTTTCAAATACCTATCTCACTTTAATGGCTTCCTGCAAGAAAATGCCAACAAAAACAATACAAATAAAAATGAGTGTTGGGTTAAAAGATGTCTCTAAACCTTGAAATGGCAGGACTGGATAAAGTATTTCTTTATTAATGGAATAGTGTTGCTGTTACAAGTAAGGCTCCAAACAATGACCTTTCTAATGTGCGGTATAATCAAGCTGTCCATTGTATGAGCCATTTGTGCTAGGAGTTGTAGTAATGATCACCATACCAAAAATAACCAAATTTTGCACAGGTTTCAGCAGGACCAAGAGCTCAGTTGCAGACTAGAGCCAAGCAATGGTTAGAACTGTTTCTTGCAGTAACTCCCTGAAACCAGTAAGACCCTGAGACAAAGTGGGATTCAGTTCATTTGAGGAAGGCATTGCTGATGATGCAGAAGGACTGGCACAGATGAAGAGTTGGAGGAAAAACATGAATGGGAAAGGGAACATTCCTGCATAGAGGGCAGCAGTAAGAAGGGCAGAAAGCTGAGTCCTTAGTTCATGGTGGAGACTAGCAGTTGTCTAGATGTGTCTCTGGTTTGCCTGCAGTTCAGTAGGTTTTCCTCCCCTTAATTTCTTGTCTGGATTTACAACTCATTTCCCTTTTTTTTTTTTTTTTTTTTTTTTTTTGTGGAGTGCTGTGTGCCAGGCAGAAATCTTGGCCAGAAGCGCAGTCAGCGGTGTCTTAAGATGTATTGCTCAAAGAATGGCTAAGACATCACTCCCAGCTCACGCTGCACTGACAGCTCAAGAGCAAAAAACCTGAAAAGTAGCACCTAGAAAGATGAAAGCTGTTAATATTCCTGCCAGAAGCGCTCGGTGCTGCAGCCCTCAGCTGTGAGGTGTCTAGCACATCTCTGTGAGCAACCAAGTGCTTCCAAGGACATCTCCGACACGTTTCTGTCCAGCTTGGCCAGCAGTAACCCAAAAACAGCTGCTCAGAGAGAAGGGGAGGAGGGAAACCGTGAGTTTGAACTCACAGCCAAATTTCAGTCACTTGTGGCTGACTTCCACCCTAGCCTGTTGTAAGAAAAATCCCTCATAATAGAAAGTCCCCAAAACAAGATATCCTGTATCAGGATATCCACCCAGTGGAGAAGCTTAATCTGGAAGAAAATCCCTTTCTGTAGAATACTGAGAGAGCAACGGGATTTCAGATGGACTCTCTATTCCAGGGATTAATAACCTCGCAGACAGTAAATCCTTGTGACAAGTTCTCTTTTCTACTCTAAGTCTAGCTCATGGACCTGGCACTGTTTTGTAGCTTAGAAGACAGTAAAATTTGGAGTATTTAGTGTGTCATGAGAATAAAAGGGAGGAAAAGAGTAGAAAGTAAATAACAGTATTCCTGAATTAAGAGCTGTAAATTCTCCTGATGTTTGGAAAAGCAACGTTCGGGTGACTGTAGCTTTTCTCCTTTAAGTTTTTGCCTTGGGCTAGTCACGGAAAGGAAGGTTTGGACAGACAAGCGCCAGTGATGGAGTTAATCCGATGTATTGAACTGTCAGCCATTAGGTGAGCTAACAATCACTGGGCAATTGTGAGGTAAATTAGCTAGATCAAGAGGGCACTTGTAAAATTTATTAATTTTATTTCCCATTTGTGAAAGCTAATGCAGTTCAGACAGGGAATCGTAACTCCCTCACCTGCAGTAATGGAGCAGCTCCATCTCCAGAGCGAGGGATGCGGGGTATCAGTGAAAAATACAGTGGGACTAACTGTGTTAAACATAGGGTTAGAAAATTCAATGAAGAAAAGCAGCGAGGCCGCAAACACATTAACTGGCATTCTCTCAAGATTTTAACCCTTCGTTGTCTTGACAAAATGCAATTGACCTCACGGAATTTCCACCCTTGAGCTCTGCCTTTAGGGCGGCTCGGAATCCGGCTGAATTGTAAAGCGGCACCGGCAGCGAGGGGCTTGGCTGGAGGCTGTGAGTTAAACCTCCCCTCAGCGCCTCTGCACCAGGGGCTTCCCAAATTGGCTTGGGAGGAGCGAAAAAAGGATATTCAATCACACTTTATTTCAGACGGGCATTAAGAATCCCACAGCTGAGGGAGCGATGGCTCTGGTGTGGCAGGGAGCGCCGCAGGTGCGGTGAGGGGCGGGCTCCGCGGGTGGCTGAGGGCGGGAGCAGCCGGAGGGCGGCAGCAGCCGGAGGGGCCCGGAGCACCCCCGGCCCGGCCGAGCCCCNCTGGCCGGCGCCGAGCCCCCGGCAAAGTTGTGCCCGAGCCGCCCGCGGGCTCCCGCTCCGCTGAGGGCACCGCCCGGGCACGGAGCGCGGCTGCCCGGCGCTGAGGCTCCGGCTGCGGAGGCAGCGCTGGCGGGGTTGTTCTCGGGGGTTTCTCGCGGTTTGGGTTTGTTTTTCGTGTTTGCCGGCGCGCTCAGCATCTGGCTGGCGCGGTCCCCGCAGCAGCCCTTCAGCGGCTGGGCTTCTCCCTTTCGCTCTCCTGGAATTGTGCGCGACGCTGTTGCCCTCTAGTGTTTGCGGGAATTGGGGATGGCTCTGTCGGGGAACAGGATCAGTCAGCCCAGTGCGGTAATTATTCATAACTTCAGGTGGTTATAGCTGCTTGGATTCCCCAAATCCCGTCAGAAATTGATGGGCGTTGCAGCTCGGTTCAGCCTGTCATGTGCAACCCTCGGGAAATGGCAGAAAACTTTTATGTTATTCAGTCCACTACCTGATGTGCTGGATAATTGCTTCAGGTTCTTGGTGTGGTGGGGTTTTCTCTTCCTAATGAAACGGTAAGTGAATGAAATAGGGTTTCTCTCAGTGTCAGCATGCCCAGTCAGGTGTCTCGGAAGGGATGGTGCTGAATTGTGCCTTATTAACTCTTTACACTTGGCAGCTGTGGGAGGAAAGAGAGGGGAGGTAAAGGTATGGGCATGGACAGTGTGCTGGACATTGATCTCAGGGACCTTGAGCGAATCATTTACTCTTTAGATAGTGATGTTTCTGCAATTGCTGGAAAATAACAGGGTTCATCTCGGAAAAATTGTGTGATTCAAAAGCGTAAAGGTCTTTCTGTAGAAGGTATTGTATGAAGGTAAAGTAGTAATTTGAAGACTGAACCAAACTTCTGTGTACTGTTGAAGTCTTCAAAGCCTTCTTTTAAGCTATTTTTAAATATTATGTTTGATCTTTATAAATGTTTTTTCTTGACGAACTGTAGCTCATGAATCTCTATCCTGTAAGGGTCTCTAGCACTGCATTAGGCAATGCAGCATGGAGCTAAGGATATCACAGGTACAGTAGAAACTGAGAACTGCTTACCTGAAGGACTTGGAAAAGAATTTCTGTCCACCAGGATCGTTGTGCTGCCTAAGCTATTCCCTTTCTATTTATTTTTTTCCTAACAGCTATGAGAGAAAGTAAGCCCTTCGATATTCGCACATTCCAGGGTTTGTTATGTGATACTAAAGGGTCTCAAAGACTTCCCTTGGCAGCTCATGTCTCCTGTCTCAATTTTTACAAGTCGAAAATGCCTTTTTAATATGCAGTTGTCAGGTCTCACTTTCAGCCTGGATCTGCTCGTTTGAGCTGTTGCTGCTTGAGTACTTTAGTCAGTAAAATAATGCTGGGGTACTCAGCATTATAAAAAATAATAAAGTAGGGGTAAAAATAAATCAAGTAGGGGTACTCAGTGTTTGGAGGCTACTTTAGTATTTTCATTACTGATTTAAAAATCTGAGCCCTGCTGTTCACCCCAGGTTTGGTTGTGTTCAGCTGTACTTTGCTGCTTCCTACCATGTCGTTTGTGTATCCAAATATTTCCATTTCAGCAACACTGAAACGACTTCAGAACACTTCCTTTGGAGTTGTATTTCACAGTGGCTGGCCAGAGCAGACCTCTGTGTTCAAAGCAGTCAAGCAGCATTCTAATCAGGGGAGATTTAAATGTCTGTAGTAATATGCCAAACAGTATGCCTCTTTTTTTTTCTGCTCTTCATTTAAAACTCATCCTTCCTGTAATATATCACCAGCACTGTGGTAGTGTCCAGGCTGGTAAAGAACAGAATAAGAATATAGTGATGGGGGTTATTAGAAGAAAGTTATTAAAAAGATGTCCCCAGACAAATGTAATATACCTGAATAATATTGATGAGTACTCAATCCAGAACTAGCTCTGTTTCAATAGTTCTTGATGAAAAGGATTTTTGTTACCCTTTAGAGTATGTTTTTTACCTATAAGTGTGACCCAGCTTTATTGTTTCTAATCAAGGGTCACAGGGGACAGTTGCCCAAGCACAGGCCTGAGTTAAGACTAAACCAGAGTTTTCTTACTGGGCTTTGACAAATTTGATTTGAGAGCAGTTTCTCACTGACTTATGGATATTTTAGTTGACCCTGTTGCTTTAATCTTGGTATTAACACAGCAGAACAAAGTTCCTTGTTGTTCTAAAAACTGTATTGATACTCTTGATTCAACTTTTTTTTAAAATTCCGTGCAGTTTTATGTGGCTGTGCAGGTACCTAGGTTCTTACTTGAGCATTTGTTTTTACTAGATTGAGGGTCCCTGTGAAGAATTTAGTAGGCTGCCTTCCCAGGCAATGTTGTCTCCTGGAAGAGTTTCCTTTAGGGTTATTAGGGTGAAATGATTTACAGAAGCCAAGAACTTGGTCATTTGTGCTTACCAATGAAACAACAAGCTGCAAGTGGTAGGAACTCAGGAATTCAGGTCTTGGGGGTTCCTCACAGTATTTGTTCTGTCATCAGCGCTCCTTTGCTAGTGAATTTAAAGCACCTGAAACAGAACAAGCAGAACAAGTGATAAACCCCCAAACCAATCCAAACTGAAGGTCTCTGTCCAGATGCATCTGTTTCATGCTGGTTGCCTGTGATTGTGAGTGCCCAGCAGTGCTGTTCAGAATGGTAAATCTTCTGCTTGATAAGGTGGTGATTCTTTCCTGTACCAGCAAGATTTTCACGTGAGCCAGTTCAGGGCTGCAGAAACCCCTTCTGCAGTAGATGACAAGAACATTGAGCCTTGCTGTCTGTGTTCATAACAAAATGCAAAACTTGCTTCCATGACTCAGCTTTCTCTCAGCAAGATCTTCTCCATAGTGAGTCTGTAAGTTAAAAACCAAATTCTGAATATTCAAAGATGCTAATTTTCACCTTAAGGCAGCGTTTTGACGCCTCCTGCTTGGAGCAGCAGAGGTAAAAGGTTCTGGTCTGAATTTTAACACATTGACATGAAAATGCAAAATAGGAGATCAAATGCAGGTTTTTCTAAAGTAATAAAGTTCTAGATAAAAAGCAAACAGGCAAATTTTATTCCTTCGAACCACGGAAAAATACCATACAGATTATTGTATGGGTAAAATTTATTGCAACATCAGCTTTACAGAGAACTTTGGATTCATACAATATCTGACACCTGTTTTCAAGCACTTTGTCAGCTTTACAGGACCGTATTCCAGAGCTGTTGGTCTCCTCTGTCATGAGGAATTTTCCATGTATTTTTTGGGAATCTTTCCAATATTCCAAATTGGAATATTTCCATTATTCCACATGACTGTAGAAATCCAAAAGAGCTGAGGTCGCTTATGTTATCTATGGGGTTTTTTCATGTTTTTTCACTGAAACAATACTAACAAGCTTGAACTCCTGTGAAGATTTTTTTCTAGGCTCTTTTTGGTTTTTTTTCTTTTAAGCCTTTTTCTTATACGTGGATATTTTTTATTGCTGTCAAACCTGTTGTGATTTCTCCTTTCTTTGGTAAAGTGTTGCATTCTTTTGTCATGAAAGACTTCCCAAGTGCTGTCCTGTTCTGCAATGGCACTTCTCGCAGCTTACTCACAGTGGGTGCGTTGGGAGTTGCACCTTTTGTCTGGTTTTGCTGTAGGAAATGACAGCCAGCAGGGCCATCTTCCCCGTCTGGAGGGGTGATAAAGGTCACGGTCACAATCCCCCATGGTGTGCGGTGCATCCCAGCCCTGTCAGTGCCACGGGGGTGCATTGGGAGTTGTTTGGGCATGCTGCTGGAATGAGTATCCAGCGAGTGCCTTTGCTCGGGGGAAGATGCTGCTGTCCCTCGAGGGAGGCAGCCTTGTCAAGGCTTTGACACTGTTGGTACTGTTAAAGGCGTGTTCTCTTGGAATGTTTTGTTCCCTTCTTTCCGTGCTCTTTTGAGCTCCTGCCATGCAACCCAGTCCTTAAGCAAGTGTGAGTTACCTCAGCCTCAAGCTGATAGAAGGGAGTGTGCATTTAAAACTCGTGCCTTGCTGTGTTCCATCCCACTTCCCGGCTGTCTCCAGCAGGGAGGGTGCCGAGTCTGGCTGTGTCCTGCTGCCTGGAGAATTCCTCCCTGCTCACAGTGGGACCTCACATCTTCGGAGCAGTTCCAGCCCCTCCTCCCTACAGCTGCACTCTGTAGCCCCAGGGGGTGCAGTCAGGAGCTGGGGATACCATGATAAGGCTTTTCTTGAGGGAAACACAGCTTCCTGGGCTGGCTCTCGATTTTCCTCTCTGTGGAATGGCATCAGGAACCCTGTCCTTGCTGCAAATGTTTCTTGAGTTGCAGCCCTTGTGTAACACCCAGTTCAAACAGCTCTGTCTCATCAGCCTTTCCTTGCTATGAGCTTTGGTCAGTGTCATTCTCATTTTTATCTGCATCTAGACCAGCCAGGTCTGTGGTTATCAAAGGGAAGGAGATGTCTGTACAGCTTTTCTACAGAATGCAGTCAGTGTTAATTTTAGGCACTAAAATTATGTGTTTCTTGGCATTCAGGCAGCTGAATTGGAAATGCAAAGTGAAGAGAACCCTTCGTGTGTGTAATGAAAAATCATCTGTCTGGAAACCTCTCTCTGGTGTTAACTCGTTCAGGATGGAACTTCTCTTTGTCACCTGACTTGTTACCATATGAAATATCTCTGTTATGCTATCCTGATTGATATTCTTGAAGCTAGGACTGGACATTTCAATGCTTAAGGATGTTGAGTTCTTCTGAAGGTGCTTCCATATTGTTGTTTTGTCTTTATGCATTCTTCAGGGTTTTTTTCAGACAGAACCCGGGCAGCCGGGGTTATGTAATTTCAGTCTAACCCTGATTAGTGAGCCTGGGTGAAAGGCAGGCCCCCTGCCCAAAAGCTCTGAGCTTTGTGCAGCTGCAGGTGAGGTTCAAGGCTGGCTTTAAGTCTTCCCAGAAGAGAAGGGGTTGATAAACAGGTGTCTGTGAGTAGAAGGTGAGGAGAGTAAAATCTATCCAGACAGCAGGAATCTTGCTGTGAATCTCAACTATGAATGAGACTGCTCACGTACACTTGCTCTTCATGCTGAATTTTGCAGTTTTGATGAATAGAATGCCTTGCAGTTTCTTTCCCCTCACCTGTTTTTTCTCATTAATTTTTACTTTATGATCATCGTGGCACTAGGAAGATCTGTCTTCAGGATTCAATGAAATTAATAGACGTTACATTGGTACTGTTAAGTTCATCATGTTTTTTAGCTCTTTTTAAAATCTGGGGTGAAAGACCAATTTGCCTACAATGTAGGATTAAAGAACCCAACCAGGAAAGGAAGGATTAATCTTTCAATTAGGAAATGACCATGTTAACACCACACGTTATCCTAATCCCATTTCCAAATGGACCTGGGTGCAAAGTATGCCAAAGTTACAGTGGCATGTTCTAGATCTTCACACACTTAATATTTTCCAAAATCTGCTTTGAACCTTTGTTTATGACTTATGATCGTTGTTTTATGCTTGTCACACCATCCAGTTGTTTAACTAGGGAGTTTTGACAGCAGTTGTACTGCTGGCTTGAAAAATTGTTCTTTCCTTATGTACAAGATAGAGCATAAGTGTATCCTGAGGTGATCTGCCTGTTAGGTTTAACTTTTGATGTATTACTTTCTCTTCTCAAATTTAAGAGCTTGAATATTCTATGGGGTTTTTATTTAAATGCAAAGAAATGTGAGGTGTTTCTAACAGCTTGCAAAGCTCCACAGTCCAGAAAAATGCTTTGTTTTCCTTTAATGTTGCAGGAAGTTCGTTTTGCTTTAAAACCATTCCTATAACAGATACAATGTGGAGTGTATCATTATATGTTTGTACAGCAGTTAAGATGTTCTTGGTTCTTTGAGAAGCTAATACAAGGCAGAATTTGTTTAATCACGTTCCCCCAGCTTTTCAGGGGTAGAAGGAAGAAGGTTATAGATTTTCTTCAATATTTTTGTTGTTAGCAGTTGTCTACTTGGAGTTAACTTTTACCTTTAGGTAAAATGAATTTCTAAAGCACAGGAAGTTCTTTGCTTTTATGTCTTGCTTTTCAGCGCCTCTGCCTACTTTATTTGATCCTCTGAATTGAGGAACCTGTGAGATTTAGAGACCTTCAAAGGCACATGGCAAGTAGTGGGAGGAGGAGGAAATACATTATTGCGAAATTTTGAGCTGTTGGTCTCCAAACCTCTGGCTGGCAGCGATTTCTTTGCTCCCCATTTGTTTAAGCTGATGATACTTCACAAGGTGATGCCTCAATTAAATCCCTGATTTTCTTTTCTTCTAGACTATGCCTTCAGTGAAGCTCTGTGGAAGATAGATGTGTGTGCTGCAATGGTGACATAAACATTTCAGAGGACTGGAGCAAGTTGTTGAGAATCTGTTTGTGTTTCATGCCGCTGTTGAGAGCGATCTAAGGCAAGTAAAACACCATGAGTTTTATCCTGAAACTTCACAGACATTTTCAAAGAACAGTAATCTTGCTGGCCACTTTTTGTATGGTGAGCATAGTTATTTCTGCCTACTACTTGTACAATGGCTACAAACAAGAGAATGAACTTCCTGAAAGCTCTTCAGAAGTGGAATGTGGTGATCCTCAACTGCTGCCGTACAAGCTGACGGAGATGAAGACCACGAAGCCTCTTGATCCCCTGAGGACAGACCTCGTGGTGCTGGTGTTTGTGGAAAGCCAGTACTCCACGTTAGGCCAAGATATCATAACCATCCTGGAGTCTAGCAGGTTTCAGTTTCACATTGAGATTGCCTCTGGGAAGGGTGACCTCCCAGTGCTTATAGACAGAAACAAAGGCAAATACGCCCTCATAGTGTATGAAAATATCCTAAAGTACGTGAACATGGACTCGTGGAACAGAGGCCTTCTAGATAAGTACTGTGTAGAGTACGGTGTAGGTGTGATTGGGTTTCACAGAGGCAGTGAGAACAGCCTGCAGAGCTTTCAGTTGAAGGGCTTTCCTTTCCACGTCCACAGCAATCTGGGTGTTAAGGACTGTTGCATTAACCCTCATTCCCCACTGCTCCACCTGACCAAACCTTCTAAGCTTGACAAAGGGCCCTTGCTTGGAAACGACTGGGCCGTGTTCCAGATCAATCACACAGCTTATCAACCAGTGATATTTGCAAAAGTAAAGGCACCAGAAAACCTTTCTCCACCTGCTGCTCTAAGTGCTCTCTATGCCACGGTAATTCATGACCTGGGGCTCCACGATGGGATTCAACGAGTCCTTTTCGGCAATAACTTGAATTTTTGGCTGCACAAGCTGATTTTCATAGATGCCATCTCTTTCCTCTCTGGAAAGAAGCTCACCCTGTCCTTGGATAGGTACATTCTGGTTGACATAGATGACATCTTCGTTGGCAAGGATGGAACAAGGATGAACACCAATGATGTACAGGTAAAGTATGTGCAAAAACTAATGGGCATTACAAAAGAGTGATTTTTTTATCTGAAAGTGAATAGCTGTTTGTAGTTGGAACTTCAGGCCTCCACCTAGGAGCTGTTCATATTTAATGCACATGCTGAGAGTCTTAGAAGCAGGAGGTAAATGTGGTGAGCAACAGTAAGTGTCAGCATAAACTCTGAAGAGTGGACTGGGTTATTGGCTGTTTGAAATAGGTTTGGATGTCAGGAGCTCTCTCATCTCTGCTTTATGGCACTTGCTTGCAAGGAGGGTTTGTGTTAATATTGGTCTGGAAAGCTCATTCTGTCACTAAATGACTCGACCATTTCCATTTTAATGTTTGGAGTTGTGCATTCCTGAAGGTCC
Organism: Pycnonotus jocosus; assembly: GCA_013400435.1. Classification (NCBI taxonomy): domain Eukaryota; kingdom Metazoa; phylum Chordata; class Aves; order Passeriformes; family Pycnonotidae; genus Pycnonotus; species Pycnonotus jocosus. The sequence continues at coordinate 465,320 of VWYP01008911.1, read as the reverse complement.
TTTTCCACTCTGCTGTGCCGTTCCAGTGAGGTGATAGTTCTTGATCAGTAGCACTAACATCTTAACATTATTTCTTCCTGTGAGTATTTCTTCCATGCTGTTTGTGGGGAGTGTTGGCCCAAAGCAAGTAGTAGGAGGTCACCTTTCTCAACTTGGTCTGGAAGCTAAAAAAATCTATAACATACCAATTGTTTCCCTGTTTGTGCTAAAAATAAGGAAAAGTGTTTTCTTAAACTTTGTTAATGGAATGAGGAACTGCAGGAAGGAAAGACAAGGACAGCACTGTGTGCAGTGGGTTATTTTTGTTTCATTTTTAACCAAATTTTTGGGGTCTTTCAGTGTTAATATATTTGTCAAGCTACAGCAACTCTGCATACAGTGCTTCCTCAAACGAAAGGTTTGACCCTGCAGTTAAACTCTTCATTTGCTTTAAAATTACAGCACACACTCTTTTCCAAACATTCTCTGTACATGCAATTGTAAATGAGATTTACCTCCTGGTGAAGTAGGTGTTCTCCTTAGGCAAACAAACCACCTGGGAGAGGGCAGAAATAAAGGTGAAGCTTCCTAAATGGTTTTCCTGTGGAGAAGGCAGTGTTTGAGTTGGGTGAGCGAGCATCCTTGGGGAGTCTCCTAAATGCAAACTCAGATGGCAGGAAAAGAGTCAGATCTGAGCAACATCCCTGGTAAGAGCTTGTGTTTCCCTGCAGAAGCAGCACTTTCTGCTGACAAAGTGGGTGAAATAAAGCCTGAATGAATCCATCACTGTGTTGTGCAAAAGCAGTCAGAGACAGCGTGCTTTGTATTGTTTCTCTTTGCAAGTGGCACTCTAGGACTGTCATTTTAAAAGAAGTTAGGATGTCTAATTGCCAGAGTGATATGCCAGAAACAGGAGACTGTTGAGACAAATTTGATTACAGCAGATACAGAAGGATAAACCATATTGTTCGGGGAAAATAATTTGTGGTGCGTCAGAAAGTAATCTTCCCAAAATAAAACTGTCATATTAAACAGCGGTAATATCAAAGTGGAAACAACTTTTAAGTAGGATAATTTCATTTATACAGAACTGTGTTCTGAAACAATGGAATCTGAGAAGAGTGTTCCCTTCTGATTCTTCATCTACTTACAGTTAAAACATTGTATTAAACATGTTGTTAGGGCTGTCAGATGCAATGCATCTTCATTACTATTAATATCAAAGGAGTTATTCTCTGTGGCACAATGACGTGTGGAAGGAATGAAACAAAATCAATTTGCAGTGGTTGGAAATACGTTATTGTAAAGTGTATTTGCAGATAAATGACATCTCATTAAACAGGAGCTTTACTGAGTTCTGCTGCAGTGACTGTGACGGAGAATTGGGCGCTGCAAGTGTGAAAAGAGGTTCTAAATGTAGACTTTGTATCATTTCAGTGCTCAAGATGAGCTCATTCCCACTAAGCACACATTTTAACTGCTGGCACTGTAGAATTGAGGAGGATACTCTTTTGTGACTTAATTTTGTTTGAGATTTCTCCTTGTTAATATTTCCTGGATATACTCACAGCTGCTAGGGCTGTGAGCTGGAAGACAGTAAGGTGAATGTTTCTACCAGTATTCTATTAATGCAAATTAAGGAACCTCCCAAGAGCCAGAAGACCTCTAGGACTGGTTCTGACTGCTCTGTGGATAGGACAGAGTTCAGAAATTGGAAGGTTAATGCAGAACCAGTAGCAAAAACCAGGTGGTCATCTGCTCCAAGCCCTCTGCTCAAGCTGGGCCATGGCCAGATGCCTTTTGACTGTCTCCAGGGAGAGAGATCCTGACTGCGGGTAAGATCATGATCTCAAAGGAGTTTCTTCTTCAGATATNCAAGCCCTCTGCTCAAGCTGGGCCGTGGCCAGGTGCCTTTTGACTGTCTCCAGATCATGATTTCAAAGGAATTTCTTCTTCAGATATCTAAATTAGATTTGCAAACTGGCCAGAACAGTTCATATTTGGGGGCTTAACCCATTAAGGCTTGACTTCCCTCTCCTTTGGAGTGTGTGAATTAGAGTTAAGCACTTAGAAAAATTGCTGTTGTAAGGTTTAGTGGTAATTTTTTTATCATGTTATATACTGACCTTAGAGGAGGTCAAATTAAAAGCAGGCCCTCTAAAATGAGTGTCTCCTCTACCTCTAAAGAGCAGGCAAAGTGATGGTACTTCAGCTTGAGTACCTGTAGTGTCAGGAACACTAAAGAGCCCTTCTGAACATCTTTTACAAACATAGGTTATCAGCCTAAGTCCTGTGGTAAATGCTTTGTTTTGTTAAACAGCAGATTAAGTTTATTCTAGTTTCACCACAACTTCTTCAACTAAAAAAAAAAAAAGGACCCCAACAACTTGGAACAGTGGCTCAGATTTTTAGGATAAGTACCTGTTAGAGCTTTGCCTGACTCTGTGTAACATCTGGCCTGATAGAACACAGTTCTTTCATGTAAGATACTGAGTAGCTGGCACTGTGCATCAACAATAACCATCCATCCTCACATTTATGTACTTTATCTTCCTCTGGTATAATAGAAATAATGGAAGAGAGTGTTTCCATGGTCTAATTGCCTCCCACTTAGAAAATAAGCTTGGTAATAATCAACTCAACATTCATTTTTCAGTAACATTTTTTTCTTTTCTATTGTCTGTCAGGCAGGAGGGACCATTAGGCTGTGACAGTGTTATATTTTATTTTCCTTGTTTCTTTTAGAAAGCCTTAAGAGCCTGTGCAATGCAAATAATTCATTTAAATGGACATACAGAGAATAATCTACCTAGATATCCACAGAATAAGCTTATCTTAATAGACCGTGATTGTCCTGGCTGACAGTCTACTAATTCAGTATCTTTTTTGGTTACAGTTACCCTTTGTGAAATTTCTATTACTATAAAGCATTGAGATTTTTCAAGGGAAAAGCAGATGATAAAAGGGGGGAAAACAAATGAATTTTTTTTTCCTGATGACAGTTCATACTGTGCTGGTGGTCTAGGCCATCTACCCTTTCCCTTCCTTTCCCCAATACATGCACTTCCTGGAGTTCCTTGAGACTTAATCACATTTTTCAAATGAAAAATTAGAACACTGCCAAATTAGTTTTTCCCTAACAATTAGCTGTGTGAGCTCCTCTTGACTGTCTGGTCCTTTGTGTGCTTTTCAAAAGAGACTGAGTTGAAGTCAAGATGGGATCTCTTCTCTTCAGGTAAGCCTAACCTTTTTCTGTACCTGTAGTTACTCTTCATAACTGCCAAGGAAAAATCTTCATATTCCCCATATCCATTATTGGAGGGGGATGATAGATTCTTGTCTGAACTGATGAGTTTGAGATCCCAAACTCATTCTGGTTTGGGAGTGCTTGGGCAGTCTGTTAGTGGGCAATGCAAGAGTCAGGCTGTGCTCTTCCAGCATGAATCACTGGAGAGCTGGAGGAAAGAGCTGTGCCAAACATTGTTCTGGTGATGGAGAGGGTTCAGCCACAAGGAATCAATTCATGGCCCTGCAGGCTCCAGACAGAGTCTCTCCTCTTGCCTGCATGTTGAGGTTTATCAGCTCTAATGGAGCTACTCCTCTGACTTCCCCACAGCAGGCATAAACACAGAAAAACAACTCATCTTCAGGCAGGCACTGGTTAAGGGAATTGCACCTTAAAAATATGTGACTGTTGTTCATAAATTGTTTCCAGAGTGACTAAGATCAAATACAAACATTTGTATTTGGTCAGATCAGTCCTCTTCCATTTTCCAGAGCCTGTGTTGTCACTGCTTTGTTACTTTCTTAGTAACATTAGTGGCCTAACCTTTTGTTTGATATAGTTCTGTTTAATAACAGATTTCTCCACTAAGAGCTAATTGTTTATTCCCTGTATTAAATTCATCCACATTAGTCAGCACTGCTTAAATTATTGCAGTTATTTAAAACCCATTAAGTGATTTCACCCTGTGCAGCATTCACAGAAAGAAAGCAGAACTGCCCAAGGCAAAGCAGACCACTTGGCTATAAATTTTAAAAATCCAGTCATGGGGCTGCTCAGTTTTTCTTGCAGAGGAATGACCTAAATATTTGCCTCAGAAGAGGATCTTCCATATATATTGTGTTAAGGCAGAAGGGCTAAAAGGTGCAGAAAGCCCAAACTGTCAAGACAAAGGATGGTCCCTGTCACAGGAGGAAGTTTAATTCTCTAAGTTAATTGCTTCTCTATCTGTAGGATCACGTAGAAGGCTATCAGAAAAGAAATGACAGATGTGTCATCAAATGTGTCAGCTACAGAACCACTGAGCCATAAATCTTTCCTTCGGGGAGGTTCAAAAATCTTCTTAATCACATCTTTAAATTACATAAGAAATTAGTGATTACGAACTTTTGTTCTGCTAAATCATTTTGCATTCCCAGTCTGTTGGCTGTGATAGCTGTACACCATTGTGCAATGTCTCTGCCGTGTGTGTACATACATTCCTTCTTAATGGGACCTGAAGCTCCTGAGGTGTTTCATGGTGACTTGTTGGAAACAGCAGGTAAAAAGTGCATTCAGTTCTTCAGAAGTGTCAAAGATAAGGTAAATTACTGACTGGGGTGTCTCTGCAGCTGTCTGATGCCCTAGCAAGGCTGGTTTACTCGAGCATATTGTGTCAGCTGTAGTAGTGTGGAGTATTGCACACTGTCAGACAGTAGAGAATTAGAATTAGATTTCAGAACTAAAATACAACTTTAAAAGAAGTTATAAAAATTGTCTTACATATTTTATGGGCTGCTACCAGCATATATTACACTCCAGCAGTCAGTTACCATAACATCTTACTTCTAAAAGCAGTTTGTGTTTTATGTGCCAGCCTCTGTGAATTTGAATCTAGTAAGATGGATCCAACTGCTGCTCAACAGAGCCCAGGTCTTTTTGTTAAAGTTGTACTGATGTTTGAAATGGAAAGCAGGATAAAAATCCTCTCCCAGAGCAAAGGGACAGAGAGGGGAGCCACAGGGACGGAGAGGAGCTGGCTCTGCTTTGGGCATGACACTTCTGGGGCTGCCAGAGCAGTGCTGGGGATTCCTCATGGGCCTCTTCCTCCTGCTCTGCACCTGTGTGAGCTGGACACAACCAAATCCATGGAATAAGCTTGGTGCTCAGTTTAATTTAGCAGTTTATCCATGGTGGATGATGACAAAAACTATGCATGCAATCTTGGTACTGCAGCCTTCATTCCTGTAAATTCAATTGTTTGCATTAGTTCTGGTTTTGCTGAAATTCTTGTTTGTTTGTTGGGTATTTTGTATTTGGTTTTCTTTGAAAAATTAATTTTTGGATTTTTTTCCCCTCCGTTTAGTTTTGCAATACCGGAATAATTGAATCTGATTGGGTTTTTTGTTTGGTTTGGGTTTTAATTTTAATGCTCTGACACTGTACATGAAAACCTAGAAATGTTTCATGCAGACCTAAGCCCTGAGAGAGTGATTGGAGACATCTCTGGATATGATCCAGAGATAGATTGCACCATCTCCTACTGTTATAAATTCAGCAGCAGGTAGTTAAAAGAAGAAAAATGCATTTCAGCTGCAGTTTTTTATTGTCAGACTGCAGAAATTGTTTCTTGGCATGGTAAATCCCATGAGGTCTTTGAGGGCAGTGAGGCTGATTTGCTTCAAGCTCTTGTACCCCAGCACCTGATCAGACTGTTGGTTGTTATACATTCTTTGGTTGTCTTCAGGACAGAGCCAAAGTAAGGAAATCATGGCTTCTGTGGATCTGCTGCTGCTTTCCCAAGTAAGGTGATGTGCACTGTGGCTTCAGTCATCTGCACTTTCCAGAAAAATCAGAGGAATTCAGTTCCATTTCTAAATTCCCTGCATTTCTCTGTGGTAGTGAATACTTTGCTGTTCTTAGGCTTAATGTGACAATGGTGTCTTCCTGTTCTCAATGGAGTTTTCTGTTTCAGTAGCTCTTGTAAATAAAATTTAAGGAGTGGCACTCCCCTGAGATCAAGTGGCCCAACTCTGAATACTTGGTAACACTGTTTCTGGTTTTCCTCTTGACTTAATTTATTATGCAGAGATGTCTTTACTCTTGAGCACAAGGCTTCCCATCCAAAGAAATCCTCACAAATGCTTATGTCCACCCAGTGTGCCAGCCTGCACTGAGATCATTTTTGGCTGACAGCCACGTGGTCAGCAAGCTCTATCTTCCTCTGTCTAGTTAAAAGCATACACTTTAGTGGAATGCAGGTGAGTGTTTTTATGGGCATGGTAAAAAATGCATGTGATGGTGCAGACTTGGAGTGTTGTCAGCATAACCTAAACTCTGCGGTGTTTGGGTCCATCCATCTGGCCCTGGAAAGCAACAGCTGCTCTCCTGTCAGTGCCTCCCTTTCCTTGGATTGCAGGTTCTCTTGGTCAGAGGCTCTCCTTGTTCAGCCAGCCCCTCAGCAATGCAAACAGCAGCAATGCAAACAGCAGCAATGCAAACAGCAGCAATGCAAACAGCAGCAATGCAGCGCAGCTTCCCGCAGGGCTGCTCAGATTCATCAGCAGCGTGCCCGTGGCTGCTGCGAGAGTCATGCTGGGCTTTTCCACTGGCAAACTGGCCATCCACTTCCTGCTGCTAACAGAACTGAGCAAAACCTTCACAGCCAACAAATGAAAACCCAAGTGCAGACAGATCTAGAAACCAAAGCCATTAGCTGGAGAGCATGATACCAGGATTGAGCCTTCCTCGGTCCTGCTCTTCAGTCACACCAAGGAGGCACAGGCTGGTGAGAAGGGAAAAATGAGTGGAAGTGGGGCTCCTGATTCATTCCTTTCTTTTGCAGTACAGCAGCAGGGGGAGTGGCCTTGCTTCTCCTGTGCACTCGGGAAGGTCAGTGCAATGACATGGTGATTCTTTGGTGACCATGCTTACGACACCAAATAAAGGAAAAGCAGTTGGTTGACAGTTTATGTGTAGCCCCTCATGGAATAACAATTCCCTGTCTATTTCCAATTCCAGTTTCTTTTTCTGTGCACAGACCGTAAAAACCTTACGACCAATTTTTAGAGGTAGTTACTCTTTAGGAGATTCTTTCTTTTACTTTGCAGTCCTAGGGATGAGTTAGTGTTGCTCCTTAAAATATAGCTTCATATCTGAGATTAGTAATAAATTAAATTTAAAACCACTTTATGTTGCAGAAATTACACTGCAATATATTTGAAAATAGAAACAGTGGAGAGGACAAATAAAAAATCTCTGACTGTGCAGGGGAATGCTTCCCTCATTCATTCCAACCCAGGTCAGTAAATCCACATGGCAAAGGCCCTCCAGAGGAGACAGGTTTGGTTGGGGAGCACTGGTTGCATTTCTATGGAGCTAATAAGCCACAGCTCTTCCTCAAGCTCCCATTTACCTGCCTTTTAGCATTAGCAATCCTGGGAATAAGCCAAGTGTCTCTTTTCCATTTTTAAGTGGACTTGGACTAAAGATACCTCAGAGTTGTCTTTGATAGAATGCTAATGGCACTCAAAAGGAGGCTGAAAATCAATTTTGCATTTCTATAAAAAATGTTATTTTATGCTGCAAGATGTTCCTCTTATCCCTTGTCCTTTTCCACTGCCATTGTTAAAGGTAATAGAAATGTTGAAAATGGTAATCCTGAGAATATCCTAAAACAAGATGAATACTAAAATGAATCTCAGTTTGTAATGTAAGCTGGTCTTAAATTCAGACAAACTATGAGAAATATTTCACATCAGTGAACCACTTCATCTTACTGAAGAGGTTTCTAGATTGTGCTCAGTTCTGCACAACTTGATTAGAAATATTTGGAGAGTGCTTAGAGACACCAGAATAGTCAGGAAACATCTGAGCAAAAATTGAAAAAATAAAGGCTAAAGAATTCAGTAAGTAACGATGACCAAAGCAGAAAGCAATAGGCTGCAGATGTCTGCAGGGTATAAACAGAGAGGATGGATAAAATATTTCATGTAAGGCACAGAGATATTTAAGTGTAGGCTGAGTAGCCAATAAAAGCAGCAGAATAGAGGCTAATATCCAAAAGGAGGTAGAAGGATTATGTAAGTCTTTAAAAATAAGACTTGGCAAAAGAGTGTGAAGTATGCCATTGGAAGGAATATAATATTGGCAGGGGATTTGTATGAAAATATGTCCTCAGTCTCGTACAGTAAATCAAATGCAGAGCTCAGTTGGATTGCTGTGTGTTGGATTGAGGCTGCAGGGGTAGATTTGGCCAGCTGGGATGTTTACTAGGCACACCCAGCTTCTGTAATCTTGTCTTTTAGAAACACAAGCACTCATGCAAACAGGTAAGATGTGTGTATTAGCACTTGTGACAAAATCATCCCCCCCTTTTTCACTGAATTTGGGATTTTCTGCAGGTACATCTTTTAGACTTGGTACTGTGTGGGAGCCAAAGAAACTGTCAAAGTTCTTACTAACTTGAAATAAGTTTTTATCTTATTTCTGTGCTGGCTACATATAATCATAAAAGTGTGGCTTGAGAAAAGAGGTGTATTTGTTATTCTGTGGAAACTTTCTCTTGTTGTTTGTTTTTATTGGGTTTTTTTTTTGTAATTTCTTTGATACCAATGCTGATATAGCTGGGGAATTTCATTCAACAATTTTAGAACTACTCATAAAGAGAAGGAAAAAACCATAAATTGTGACCCTTGGCTGGCGAGCAAGCTGAACACTAAATTCCCAGCTGTATCTTACCTGGAGCTTTCAGGCACAGTGAGAAAATGTTTTTGTTGTTGTTGTTGTTTTTTGGGTTTTTTTGGTTTTTTTGTTAAAGATTGTTTTTTTCTGTCAGTAAAGGTGAAACATGGAAGAAGAGCTTTTGGTTTTCCTCAGCTCACTTGAAACACAGGTACAGAGGCAGATAGCTATTTTTATTCAGATGGAGTATTTAGAAGCAGAGGAATCTTTTTGGCTCTGTTAGGGGAAAAAAAAAAAGAACATCTAAGAAGCATTTGTGAATGAAGTGCGACATCGATACATTGCCCAGCCCGTGGAATAATCTTCATTTAATATGCCAGTGATGTGGCATTTTGTTGTGCTTTGCTAAGCAGGGAGAGCAACCAGTTTATTTTGGATTTTATCTAGATTACAGGGTTTGAGTCTTCATTTATTTGCTCTCTCTTTGTTCTCTAGTATGTAAAACTCAGCATTAACAGAAATTCTGTGCTTGAGTCTTACCTGGGGGGGGGAAGTATCACCTGAGAGGCAAACAAACCCCAAGGTGTTTCTCTTTGCTTGGTGTCGGCATTTTAGGCATAGCTGGTAGTCTCCAAAAGTTCTTCCAAGACACCCAAACGGCAGCTTGTTTTGCTTTAGTCTGTGGAGTTGAGTTTTTCTGTAATCCTGTAACAGATTTGTATTGTAAGCATGGCCAGCTTTACTCTGTGGGGAAACAGTGTCAAAATTTAAATGCTTTGAATTCTGTATGCATTCGAAAAGCAGATAAATTTCACTCACTCTGGAGCTCTGATCTTTTAGATAATGATATAGACCACACTTTGAAATCTTGTTTATTTAACACTGTGCTGAGCAGGTAGCACAGCCTGTAGTCCTTTTGGGGATAAGCAGGTCTTAGTTTGTCCAGAGAATATTGGCACTGAAGATAAAATAAGGCTGAGGTTTTTCTAGAAGGCCATATTCACACTCTCTTGGATTTGATATATTTAATACTGACACCACATTTTTACTTTCATCACCTAAAGAAATGGATTTTTTTTTTTTTATTTCCCAGTCTGCCTCTGTCAGTCCAGGGTTTAAATAGAAAGAGGGTAGATTTATATTGGACATCAGGAAGGAAAGTTTTTTTGCAGTAGGGGTGGGGAGGCACACAGGCTGCCCAGAGAAGCTCCCTTAAAGTGCTCAAGGCCAGGCTGGAGGAAGCTTGGAGCAGCCTGGTGTAGTGGAAAATGTCCCTGCCCTTTGCAGGGGGTTGGAATGAGGTCACTGCTCCTCTCTTACCTGGGTAGGACCTGTGGGGCAGAGCGGGAAGGGGATGCTTTGGAGACCTGACATGGAGAGCAGGTCCTGGGCAGCAGCATGAAAAGAGCTGCAGGCTGTTAGACCTTGGGAATGACATTTTTGGAATCAAATTTGGGGTAGAGCAGGTTTTAGGGAACGTCACTTTCTGTACATGAGCCATGGTGTATAGGTAGGCCTGAAGCTGCACCTCTGAAACGTGGGTGCCTTGGGCAGAGCAGCGTGGCCATGGGCAGATTGTCAGAGCAGAGCTGCAGCACTGCCCCGGCTGTGGCTGCCTGCACCTCAGCTGAGCCCCACAGCTCTCTGCTGACCTTCCAGAGCCGAGCCCTGCAGAGTGTGCGGGCACACGGTGCCACAGCAGCAGGGTCAGCGAGCCCTGATCTTCCAGAGCCCTGCAGAGTGTGCGGGCACACGGTGCCACAGCAGGGTCAGGGAGCCCTGATCTTCCAGAGCCCTGCAGAGTGTGTGGGCACACGGTGCCACAGCAGCAGGGTCAGGGAGCCCTGATCTTCCAGAGCCCTGCAGAGTGTGTGGGCACACGGTGCCACAGCAGCAGGGTCAGGGAGCCCTGATCTTCCAGAGCCCTGCAGAGTGTGCGGGCACACGGTGCCACAGCAGCAGGGTCAGAGAGCCCTGATCCGCCAGAGCCCTGCAGAGTGTGCGGGCACACGGTGCCACAGCAGGGTCAGAGAGCCTTGACCTTCCAGAGCCCTGCAGAGTGTGTGGGCACACGGTGCCACAGCAGGGTCAGAGAGCCCAGGCAGGGATGGGGATGTGCTGCAGCTGGAGCTCGGGGACAGCCTGCCTTGTCCTGCAGCTGCCTCTGCCTGCCGGGCCTGCTGCCTTAAATACAGCATTAAATATAAGGAGCAAATGGGCTGTGGATAATGAATGTGGAGCTGGGATCACAACCTCTGTCCTTCCTGAGCTGGGTGACTGTAAGATGCGTGTCCCGTTAGACAGAGCAGCCGTGCCACTCTCTGTGCCAGAACGCTGTGCACCCTTGCAGGCAGGATGGGAAGCTGGACAAGTGTGGGTTGGCTAATGAGGGGTGCAGAGGTGGAATGTCTGACATTTCCTGGGAGCCAGACAAGTGTCGACACAAATCAGTGAGCAAGCCTTAGGATTTATCTGCCGCTGGTGGGATGCAATGGAGACGAGCCAGGCAGAACAGAGAGGCCCAGCAGTGACCCAGAGCAGCGTCTGAGGGATGGCCTGTCGTGCTCAGGGCTGTGTGTTGGTGCCCTGCTTTTGCATGTCTTAAACTTGCATTCTGATATTTTTGCTAAGTCTTCTGATGTTTATAGAACTCAGAGAGAGTTCCCATACTTTTTCAAGTAAACAAAAGAATATTTGCTTTCTTCTGCTCCAGGAGGAGCATTTGAGTGATGGGGATGTCCACCAACCTGATTGATGGGGTGATCATCTCTCTGGCCAAAAATTGGTCACTTATGTACCATGTGTGTATATGAATGGAGTCAGAAATTTGAAATAAAGAGAGAACACTTTCATGCCTGACCTCGCCCTGTCCCGCCTGGTCCTTTTGTGCTCCTGCCACAAATGGTGACAACAGTGCCACAGTGTTTGACTGCAGCTCGGCTACCAGAGTGCTTCCACTGGGGCTGACAAACCTCACATTCCCTCTGTGCTGACCAGCACCAGAACTAAAAAATACCAAGAGATTCGAAAAGCATTTCAGAGCCTCTTGGGTTTTACCCTGAGTTCTGTTATTCTCTGAGAACTCACCTCTTAATACTTGGTGCTACATAAGCAGGTCAAGTGTTAGGTAAAAATGCAGCCAGCAAGGTTTCTATTGAATCCTGTCTGACCAAATCCAGGGGAAAATAGGTAGCAGTAGGGGGTTTTATTAGCTCTGTTTCAACTGACCTGGGATTTTTTTTTTGACCTTTAATTAAAAGAAATGCAGGATTTTATTTCTGCTAACTGCAAAATAAGGAGATTGTTTAGCTGTTTAGTAACAGTAACCTCTTTCATCTAAGTACAGTTTAATTAAGTGCTAATAAAGCAGAAGTTCAGACAGAACCCTGAAAACAGCATGCTGATTATTTTGGTTTATTAAATGCTATTGGCACCAAGTATTTATAACCTTCAAGTTACCTTGCCGTAATTAGCTCGGTTCTCATTAGCTGGTACCTCAACCTCCAAGAAGTGAGAAGTTGGTGAAGGAAGTTAGAAATATTTCTTAAATCTCTTGGTTGTACAAGTGATTTACCTAGATGAAAGAGCCTAATTACTTGAAAATACCTAATTGCACTATCATCAAGATCATTATTGTATGTGATAAAAAAACAGCTCTAAAGGAAGACCCAGGGACATCTAAAACAGTGTGTCCTGATGAAAAAACTTTTGATTGAAATCAGTTGAGCAACGTTTTCCACAGTGGCTCTTTATATTTTAAGGATCCTTCACTGGACACATTAAGTTTGGACACCTAAGATAAAGTTGTGGCTCCTGAATTTGTTTCTTCGTTGGATCCTGAAAAACTTAGGGGGCACATAACTGGGCTCCAGCCTTACACTTTATTGACACTTAGAGGGAAAATTGGCTTACCTGTTCTCTGCCAGCAAAACACTTTGTAGAAAAAGCTGAAGGTTTTCTTTGTTCTTTCTCTTGCCCTCTCTCTAGTGTCAGCTCTGCTAAGAGAGTGCACAAAGACAAATTAAGCTTTCCTGTCCTTTTGTCTGAAGGAAAGATAAAATGTTTTTTTCAGGTACACCCCTATACCCAAAGCCATTATTCTTTCTCCCACATAGATTAAATGTTTATGGTAATGGGTGTCAAATTGCTAATCTTGGAAATACAGAAAGAGCAGTCATTGCATTTTAATGATGTTCCAAAATACATAATTTATCATGAAGGAATCATTTTTCCTCAGAAGCAAAACAGTCCGATAAAATCCTGATTCCCAGACACTTGGGCTGGACCTTCAGCGAGGTTATCTTCTTTTCCTTGTCGTGCTGCTGCTTCCCAACAGCCCAGGCTGTGCAGGAGGGGGAGGTGCTGTGCCAGTACCTGAGCAGCAGCTCCTGCTGCATCGCTCCCGGAGCAGGGAAAGGCAAAGTGATGTCCCAAAAAGTGCACAGTGAAAGGGCATCGCTTCAGTTACAGCTCATTAAACCTCTCTGCACCAAGAGCTGCACTCAGAAAATGCCTTTAGTTCTGTTTCTTCCCTCTCTTGCAGGGGTTACAGAAGAAATGCAGCATGGAAAAATTAAAGCTACTTCTGGATAAGAGCTCCCAGAGAGGGGCTTGCTCTGCTTAACTCGGGTGCTTTCACATTACACTTTGTATTAATTTGTCCTTCCTTTTCAGAAGGTCCTTGCCTTTATTGAAGATGCAATATGACATTAGAAATTTTACTCAAAAGCAAAATAATCCCTAATTTAATGGCTCCTTTGACAGTATTGTCAGGCAGTAAAATAGTTAAGCAAGCGAGCATTGAGAGATGAGATCTGCTTCCCAAAAAAAGGAGGAAGAGAAAGGCTTTCTGGAAGATGATGAAGCTGCCCTTGTTTGTTGCTGACATGAAAGCATGTACTGATGTGAAGTGTAAGATGCTAATGCTGCAGCACTGTGAGGCTCTGTCTGTCTGCCTGCCAATTTAGTTGAAATGTACGTGATTACAAGTAGAATTACCAGCACATTGAGCTATTTCTCTTTTCAAGTGCCTGAGTTCTTTAGCAGCTTTTCAGCAGGAAAATAGTCATAAATGTGTTGGTGTGACTGCACAAAGAAGGCGGCATTCCTTTTTGGCGAACCAGAGTTCAACAAGGCAATCTTGATTTATTCCTTTGATCAGTCAAGGCATTGGAGGCTGAGTATTTGTGTTGATGCTGAAGAAATTGCGACTGTCTGTTTGCTGAAGACAGGCTGACACTTGCAGCTTCTCTGCGGCAGACTCTAAAGTGAAACCACAGTGAGATATTTGAGGGCAGGAGACAGGACGGTGGAAGTGGGAAGCAGGTTTGAAAATAGGAATTTTATCCTTGGCTTCTCAGCTGATTTACTTGAACAAAAACTTTTGACAGCCCATGTCACCTGTCCATGGCTCTGTCCTGGTTGAGAGATGGGAAAATCTGTTGTTTTGCTGTTGGGATAACTTTTGTCTGTCCCTCGAATTGTAACAGAATCTTTTTCTGAGATTTTTATTTTTCCTATTAGTGAAGAAAGCGGTCTTTCATCATGTATTGAACACTCACATTTGATTTCTGGCACTAGGAATTTCCTAAACCTAGTCTGTGAGCTTAGAAAAAGTTCAAAAGAAAGTACTCGTTGGAGCTGTGTACGTGAAAGGGATGATGCAGCCAGCAATTTATTTCCCTTATAGTACCAGCAGAAATATAACTTGTACTAAATAATTATTTATAAACATATGAAGACTTTGACTAGATGGTTTTAAAATACTGTCTTCAGTACCGGTGTATTTATGTAACATCTCATACAGATCCCCAGAGGGGCTGTTCATAAACAATCATAAAATATCCAGAAAATACCAGCAGTTTACCTTCAGCTTATAAAACAGCATGTAGAAATGAAATTTCAGGCTTTTAGTCCCCCTGCTTTTCTCTCTTTCTGCCTTTCTGATGGAAACTCACAGTAATCGGCTATGCCATCTGCTACTATATATTTTTCATGAGTTTTAACATTTTGTTTTTAGAACCTGAAAGATGAGTAAAATGTCAAGTCGCTCAGAAAATAATCGTAGGCACGACAACTCAAATGTTAGCTCGGCTTGTGTGTACCCAGCGTGGTTCCCAGCAGGTCTGGGGCCTCCCTCCTCGCAGGCAGAGCAGGTACACCCTCGGAATTGGCTGATACATTCCCCACACAGAGCCAGAAGGTGCCAGCCACACTGGCAAAATTCATTCCCAGGGCAGGTGTGAACTCTGGGTTGCATTGTTGTGGAAATGTCCTGGGCCTCTTGGCACCTTTCTCCCTCCTCCCTTTTCCAAGCCTGTTAGCCATTCCTGTTTTCCATCCTGCAGAGATCAGACTGGAGGTGACAAGCCGGCAAGGTGTTAGAAAGGCACAGGATAAAACCCTCAGCTCAAAAAATGGTCACAGCTCTTAATGTGGAGGGAAAGAAGCAGGCAGCCCTTCGTGCCACCACGCTGTCAGGCTGTGCTCAGCATCCCTTCCCCTCCACAGTGTGTGCCCTTGGCACAGGAAGGGAACAGCTGGATGATTTGCCTCCTACCTTTTTAACCATGCACAGGTGAAATTGTTTCATTGAATAGGTTCTGAGCAGCTCAGGGGTGGTTTTCATAGAAACCCTGTGCAGATTTGCTGCCTTTCATTAGAATAAGGAGCCTCCTCAGAGATCTTTGCGCTCTCAGCCTGTGCAAAAGTGCAAGATTTTTCACTTAATATTCCACTTCAGAAATCTGGAGCTTGTTTTCAATTATCTCCACTTTGTGCTTCCTTTTGCTCATTCCTTTGGAATGTCTCTTGTTCACAGGACAGTTTTCAGGCTTTGCAGTGAAAGATGATGATCTTTACCAGGTGAGACCTGAAGGAAAGCTTGTGTGCTCTAATAAGGTGGATATCACCTCAATCTGTAAAATGGGTCATATTTGAAGGAATTGCAAGTTGAGTGTACTGTGCCTAATACCTAAACTGGACTAGACTTCCTTGTATTTTGCTGTCATTGGCATATGATTATAGGCAAATCACTTATATAATGAACATGTCCAGGGAAACTAGTTAAAATTACTGGCTCATGTTTTTCAAGGCACTAAGTTGTCTTTGCTTTTCGAGAGTAGGGCGCCTGCTGGACCTTTCGACCTTTGAAAATCCCCAGTCATTTTAATATTTTTTGTGCAGCTAAACACATTCCCCATTCATAACACAGTTACTCTTCTCTGACAACAATAATGTTTTCAAACACTTTATTAAAATCACTGTGCTATACCATATGTTGACTTGGAGGACTTTTTGACGACCTTTGCTCGTCTGTTTTGTCCTTGCTTTGCAAAGTTTGGGAAGCTGGGTTTGTGTGTTCCACCCGAAAGACTGAATGAGAGAACAGCAGGGTGTAAGAGTCTGGGAGAGAGCTCCTGAATGTAATATGTAAATCTCGGGAGGAACAAATCAAGAGCATATTGAAATCAGAGAGTGAAGCTGTACCTGATGAATAATGCTTCCCCTTTCTTCCTACATGCTGTTTTTTTGTTTGTGCTGCTTTAGTGCAAGTACACAGATGCTGGCAGTCAGTGTGCTCACTGTCTGAGAAATGAGTCAGAATTTGGGGGAATCTGCCATCCTGTTCTTTCATGTGGAATAGGGTTGATTTAGCTTCTTGCTGTCTCTCTAGATTTTTCTTTTCACGTTGCCAGTGATTTTGAAACGCAGCTGAAATGCTGTGGCTGTACTTGAGCTGATGCAGAGAAATGTGGCTCTGACAGTTCTCTTCACCCTTGTGAATGGAGCAGTGCTGGGAGGCACAAGAGATCTGGAATTCCTTCCTGGCTGTGGCCCTGAGTGACCAGTGGGAGGTCTTTTCTCTGTGTGTGCCTTTGTTTTCCTGTCTCATGATTCAGGGAGTAACCCAGCATTTAATAGCTGGTCATCCTCATGAGGAAAATGATGGAGTTTTCATGCGGTCTTTAATCTTTATGTGCTAATAAAAATATCTGTGCTGCTCTGTCTTACATAAAGAGCTGGTTTTAAATGGCAAAACCAATTGGAAAGGCTCATAACTGTAAAAACATTTATATTGTTATATTAAATTTCTGTGCTGGGTTGTGTTTTCTACAGGTATGTTTATGTGCTGGTTTGTTTCTTTTTCAGGCCCTGCTTGATACTCAGAATCTTTTGAGAGCCCAGATTACAAATTTTACTTTCAACCTGGGATTTTCAGGAAAATTCTATCACACAGGTAAGAAGGAAACACTAAAACTACTTTGATTTTGCTGGTGTTCTGTGTAGTGTGAGGACAAGTAGGAATGATAGAGCCTAAGGGCCTCAGTATGCTGTGCTCCTGCATTAGTTGCTGGTGTGGAGCAGATTAAATGCCTCCCCCTTTTTATTAAAATCTAGCTCCTTTCAGTCTGCTTTTGAGTGCTAAATTCCACCAATCACATAAATTTTTATATTGGTTTCACTGAGGGATCTGCTGAGCTACCACAGTTCATCCTTGTGATTGTTTCATCTCTACCATAGAAATGTAGCAATGTATATTATCCCTAAAAATAAAATCCCTTAAAAGAATTTTGTTTTAAAAGCACTATAGAAATCGGAGATATAAAAGAGAGAGTATTAAATAGGATGTGGGCCAGCAAAGTGGCCCTGACTGTCCCATTTTGTCACCAGTGCTTCAGCAGGAAGTATTTTAACTCGTCACAGTTTGTTACGTTAATGGCATTCTTACTGTTTCAAACAGCTGTAAAAATACAACAGAAGTACAAACTTTGCTTCAGAAATGTTTGGGTTGTTTTTAATTTCCTCTGCAGGGACTGAGGAGGAGGATGAGGGCGATGACCTGCTGCTGAGATCTGTGGATGAGTTCTGGTGGTTTCCCCACATGTGGAGTCACATGCAGCCACACCTCTTCCACAACGAGTCCTCACTGGTGGAGCAGATGATCCTCAACAAAAAATTTGCCTTAGTGAGTTATATTTTTGCATTTTTTTTTTTAATTTAATTTAATTTAATTTAGGTACTCAGAAACCAAGATTCTGTTTAGATTAGAAAAAAAAATCAAGTTTCTGAAAGAATAAATACTCCATTGAAGGGTATCAAATGACTGTGAAACCACTGGATTGTTAGGGTTAGGTAAGTGTGCTACATTTGCAAAGATGCAATTCTGCAGTGATACCCAATAACATCTTATATATTCCCTTTGGATCAACTTTATGTAATCTTGTTTGAAAAAGCATTGCCTTTACTAATTATTTATTCACAGCAAAGCTCTGAATCAAAGTGTCTCAGTGAGAATATGAGAAAAAATCAAAGCAGATTTAGGTCTTAGGATACTGAAGAAACAGACCACAGTTAATTTCATACAATAAACCAAACCAAAATTGCCGTACATAAAACTTGTTATTTGTCTGAAAATGGGATCTGGTGTTGAGACCTAATTGTATCAAAAATGTTTGATGAGCTACATCTGCTCTTCCAACAGCCTAATTTTCCTTCTTCCTTTTCAAACTCCACTGGCTGCTCTTTAGCTGGCGGGTGATGGCTTTGTTCCTGGAAGGAGCAGGGGGATTTCAAATACAGAACAACAAAGAATGAACTTAATGGTCATGTGTCATTGAGTGTACAACAGGACAGACCTGACTGTCAGCCCATTAAAGTTTGTATTTGAGAACTTGGCTTTTAAGTGAGACACATGCTTGCTTTCAAACAAAGATTTCACCATGTTTGCTGTAAATTGTAGTTGTACTGAGTACAGGACAGCTTTACTTTAATATTTCCTTTGGAGGAAAGCATTGCAGGAGGTGTTAGATTCCTGAAAATTTTAAAACCTGGTGTCCAGAATTGTCCTTTTAGTACGGGTCTGTGTACTGGTGCAAGCTCCACTGGAAATAAAAGGGGTCCTTGTAGTTGTGGTGTGACCTAAGCCATCCTCTGGGATTAGTGTACAGGATGTAATCATTAAAGAATGTTATAAGGATAATGCATTTTTGTCCCTGGTTTATGTAAGTGCAGCAATTGCCATTTTCTTCACTACTTTCAGTGCTCTTCATGCTTAGGTACATTCTGTTAATTTCTTTTCACGTTCAGACATACAGACATGAAGCTACTCGTGATGTTTCATTTGCTCAGAGCCTTTCAATTAATATCAGAGAGAAGGAGCCACTTGTTTAAAAGAGTCTGGAATTGCCAATGCCTCGTGCATTATCCACCCAATGTGTGTGTGTTGTGTGGGAGATGCTCAGCTGGGGAGTAACAGTCAGCAAGGAATAGTGGAGACACAAATTCATTGAGGATGATGGGCTCCTTATTAGAGTGAAAGATTTAGATTACACATTTATTACTGCCTGTTGTGAAATCTGAGGGGAGAAGCCTTAAAAATCAGACTTTTGTGTATAGATAAATGAAGGAGAGGCAGTGGGATGCTAGAGAATGCAATTTCTTATGTGTTCTGTGGAGAGTTTCCTTTCTGATGTTTGTGCATGCTTAAGGGCAGTAGGAAAGATAAAAGGAAGAAGAATTGGATTATCTGTGATGGAATTAAATTGTGTAAAGCAGTGTAACTGATGGAGTATCCACTCATTATCTCCTCATGTACTACAACCAGGAGGGCAGATGTTACTCATTCCTGTTTGTCAGATTACACGTGGTGCTCTTTATGTGTGCCATAAATTCCTAAAGGCAAACCAGAATTTCACCATCCTTTAAACACAGAGAACTTGGGGTTCTCCACTGTGTTCTCCACTGTTCCTTAGGAACTAGTTTATTCCAAGGAAGAGGTCCAGGTACCAGCCAATGCTTTGCACACACAGTATGATTAGGAAATATGGTGAGGAGGACCATATCAGTTGAAGCCATATTAAAAACTGTAAGAATTCAAAAGCAGTGCAAGGACAGTCTTCTAAATCATGGCCATCATCTATATCATCTTACAATGATATATCTTATGAACTGTGTGTTCCACTGATCAGCATATCAAGGAACATCTGCTATACCCTGTTCCTTTGAAAAGTGACATGAAGGAAAATGCATTGGATGGGAAGAGAATGTAATGGCACCAAGGTATGTACACACAATAAAAGCCAGGAGCCTTCAAAAATAGGGAATGTGCTACAGAAGGATTTCCTCTACAACTTCTGCCTGTAGACTGTTAAAAGTGGTTCTCCTTCTTCCATTTTTAACATGACACTAAAATAGTTGAGCTGGTTTTTGAAAATGGATTTGTGTTGTGAACGGACTGGAGGGGAAATGCAGTGGCTCTGAAATTCAGCTCCTCATCCAAGTAATTGTGAAGGGACTTGTAGTGGAAATTGTAGTTGTGTAGTTGTAGCTGCCAAATGCTACGTGTTGTGTTGAGTATGTGCCAGTGATTTTCTCTCTGAAATCAGAGTTTGTGAGTGAATTCCTTGCAAGAACTTGAAAGAGTGCAGCTTTCTGTTTAATGTAGATTGAAGAAACCAATGTAGAATGTATTTATATCCTTCTTCCCTGCCTATTCACAAAAATATTTTCTAAAAGGGCTTTTTTCTTAAAATCCTGTGTTTCATCTTCACCCTGCTGCCCTTCCATCTCCTTCCAGATCAGCGTGTTTTGATATTACTGTTATTTGCATTTCAGACCTGTTCTTGGTCTTTCATAAACAAAAGCATTTGAAAAGTGCCAAAACATCAAGTTTCTTAAACTTTTGAGTGCAGCCATTGTCCTGTCATGTTTCAGGAACACGGTATTCCAACTGACTTGGGCTATGCAGTGGCTCCACACCACTCAGGAGTCTATCCAGTCCACGTTCAGCTTTATGATGCCTGGAAAAAGGTCTGGAACATCCGAGTTACCAGCACAGAAGAATACCCACATCTGAAACCTGCAAGGTACAGGCGAGGCTTCATCCACAAAAACATCATGGTGAGTTGCATTGCTGATGTTCATTTTGTACTCTGCCATTTCAGGAGCAATTCCCTTTTCAGTGGAAAAGCAGGGTGTGCTGAGAGTTCACGCTGCCAGAAGCACGTGCTACTGTGCATAAGCAGCAGGATATATTTGAGAGTGTCTTGTTAATTAAACTCAGTCTGTTGCTGGTGGTGTTTCTGCTGATGAAGGTGGTGTCCAGGCACCCTGCTGACAGCAGTTAACAGGCTGGTAACTGTTCTAGTCCCGTGGTTAATGCTGGTTCAGAGAGCTCGAGGAAAAAGTCAATTTTGCATCGTTTAACACAATGTGCTGGGTTGGATTCCTATCAGGTTTTCAACTTGCATGGTACCACTGACTGCAGAAGAATATTGCCAGGCTGTGCCACCTCAGAATCTGGGTCTGGGTGGGTATTTTTGTCTTCCCTATGAGCTGTAGATGGCTGCCCTTGTTGGGCTTCCTGCCATGCACAAATATGGGCTGAGCTTTGCAGCCTGGTTTAACCCAGAGCTCTCAGCCTGAGGGCAGGCAGAGCCTCAGGAGCTGGGGGAAGGACACCCCCCACACCACCTCCAAGCTCCTAAAGTGCTCTCAGATCCCACTGTTTTCCTGGATTCCATCACTCCCAGCACTGACAGCCAAAGGAAGGGCTTGCACACCACTGCCATGGAAGGCATTGTGCTGTTGCCATCTGGGCACTGGGGTGGAGGCTATTCCAGGTTCACAGCTCGTCAGTGTTACCTCAGAAGTGTAGCAAAACAGCTTTCCAAAATACTTGGTGGCATGTTCCCAAGGAGCTTTCTCTTGGAGCGTGTGGGAGGGCAGTGAGTGGGGTTCCTGTGTTGTACCCCTGGCTGCAGCAGGCACTTTTGGGAGGTCAGGAGCCTTGGCACAGCACTGCCACTTGGAACAGAGCTCTGGTATTGTGCTCAGGTTGCCGTGGAGACCACCTGGCTAAGCTAAGGACTAATATTTTAAAAAGTTTTGATCTATTTTGGGGTGAAGCAAATGAAAATGATCTCCAGAAATCTAGGAATGGAACTGACACCAGTATAGGGTTGAGCTACAGTTTGTTCTCCTCCAAGCAATCTCTGCGTGTGAAATAACGGGTTTGTGGATGTGCTCAGGGAGCACAAAGCATTTGGGGAAGACAGATTGACTCAGAATCTCCAAAAATCCCTTCCATAAATATTTGTAAAAGCACGTCATTTGAAGACACATAATGAGATTTAACACAAGGACACTGCAGCCAAAAATCTATTTCCAAAACCAGTCATATAAAACCACCTGTTCAGGGAGTCTTGAGCTTTCATTTCTCCAGGGCAAATGCATCAATATTTTACATCTGCAGGCTAATAGTAATGAACACACTCAGAAAGAATATTGTTGTGTAAGATTTGTCAGAGCACCTCCCATCCAGTACAGCTTCATTCCCTGCCTCTGTGAAAAATTGTTCTCATACTTTTTCAATGAAAAACCCAAAGGTTTTTTCAAAACTCAGGCAAGTTTATAGCAGATGTACAAATTCCATACGTTTTTTTTGACAACACAGAATTTGCAATCCGTGATCACAGTATTCTCTATGGCACAAAAAAAAAGTTGAGAAATGAAACTGCAAGAAATGGAGAGTATCTACAAAAGCACAGCCTGTTTCAAATAAGGCATTTGTATGCTTCAAAAATTATTCTGCCATAACAATCCCAGTTAAGCATTATACATGAACATCCATACTCAGCTGTTGTTTTTCCATAAGGAATAGACATAATTGAAATACTCTCTAGTAAATTATTTTCTGAATTCAGGAGAAAATATTTTGAGTTTCTGATGCAGAAAGTAACTGCATTTAGTAGTTCTTCATATTCAAAAGATTTGTTCTTGGAATGTTTTAAAAATAATTTTGCTTGTACTATGTATTTCAACCAGTCTTAAAAAAAAAAAAGCACAGTTGAATGAGAAGTAAATCTTTTTTCCAAGGTGAGCATTAATGGCAAAATTCCCCATGTGTCAGAGTAGAATTATTGGTGGTGGTGCCTAAGCCAAAAAAAAACCCCCAATTTGCCTTTCCAATTACAGTTTAAACTTACAACAAAGCCATCATTCAGATAAAAGTGGAACTGATTGATATAGTCTGATAATATTTCAGATTATCTTTCACATTATTTTAAAACTTTAGACTTCAAATACTTGGATTTAGGATGAGATATTATGGACAGAATGAGTTTGAGGAGGCTCTGGAATTGTAATTTGGTGATAGAGATCAGGCTTCAGTTTCAACCAAAATGTGATGAATTTTTAGATGTTATGCTTGTAGTGATAATAATTCATCTAGATCAGTATTGATTTCCAGCAAAGTTGAGAGGCCAAATATACCCAGCCATTATCTGTTAAATGTTACTTCTCTTACTTTTATCATCTCATTAACAGTATGAACTATTGAATTTTTAATGGGTTTTTTTCCCATAAATTCAGGTGCTTCCTAGGCAAACTTGTGGCTTATTCACCCACACCATTTTCTATAAAGAGTATCCTGGAGGACCAAAGGAATTAGACAAAAGTATTCAAGGAGGAGAGTTGTTCTTCACAGTGGTTCTCAATCCAGTAAGTACAGTGGAATTTTTAAATATATTTTTTTAATTATTCAAGGAAAAGCTACTGAATGTTCCAGGGCTGATCAGCTGGGTCTCCCAGACAGTAGTGGTTACTGACAGTGAGTTCTCTGCTTTTCAATTTAGTAAATTAAGATCTAATATAATTATATATGTTGTTAGTTGTACAGAGCTGTCTCCACCTTTTTTTGACAGCAGTTTTGTTAGTAATGCAGCAGTGCCAGCCTGTCTTGTTCTTTTTACTTTTTGCATTAAATAAGACCCCTGAGAATGATTTTTTTTGAAGAATTCAAGTGCAAAGAACTGCTATGAGTTTGTCAGGTAGAGTTCATTTCTCTGCTGTGCCAAAGCTGTGGTGCAAAGTGTTGGGAGCACTTATTGAGGTGAGAAGGCTGCAAGCAGGGAGTGCTTGGGATCCAATGAGTTTGGAGAAATTCCAGTTGCTCTCTTACAGCAGCTTCAAAGAAGAGATGCAAGTGAAAGAACCACACTGTTCAAAGAAAAGATCTGAGCAAATGAACCACATCTGCTTAACCTTTTGTTTGTGTTTAGTGGGAGATAAACAAGAAGTGAGGCACTGGAACTACAGAACACTGAGAGAAGGGAGCACTGTAGTACTCCAAAATGGAATGGGATTAGGGCAGCTGCCTCAGAACTGATCTTTTGGACAAGCTCTTAGATGAGGTTTTCATTTGGGGTCCAAATCAAACATAAATAAAATTCTGCTGTTCTATAAAAATGTAGTCACTGGGAAGACCAAAGGGAACAAAACCTATTTGCACTCAAATCTTTTGGAATAACAGCCTAAATATCTTTGTGCCCTTTTTTAATCTTCTGCAATGTAATGCACTCCAAAGGAAAACCATTTCTGAAAGCTACTTCAGCAGTTTATATGCAGGTGTATTTTTCAAGCCTCAGATTGTTTCAGGCTATAGTTTTGGCTCTTTGAGAGCAGTTAGTGTTTTGTTCCCCTTTCTCATGTTCACATAGCAGAATTAGGAAATAAAAACTTTAATTCTGTAGCACACGTGTGGTTTCTCTTGTGGGGGGTGGCAGTGGTTGCAGTCCTGGCTTTGATGATGTGCATCATTCCAGGCACAGCACAGAATCACTCATGGAATGGTTTAGGGTGGGAAGGACCTTCAAGATCATCTGCTTCCACCTCCAGGTTAATAGAGCTGAGACCTGGAACATTCTGTGGGTGGGAAGGGTATTGGCACCATAGCAGTCCTTTGGCAACATGTGGGTTTGACTAGAGGCTACTAGGTGAGCAAATTAGAGGAAGGCACAGAACAGTATTTTCAGTCAGGACAAAGTATATTCCACACTGAAATACAGCCACAACAGCCAAAAACTATTTTACAATGTAGGGAAACAGCAAAAATTAATAAGAGTGCTTGAGGCATAAGCCTTTTAAATTAAAATAATGAAGAGAATGGAGGGGAAGACAAGCAATGAAACATCCATGATTTCTGAATTTCATGATGGAGGTTTGATCATGTCTGCCTGCCATCCTGGAATGTGGGCACAGTGATGTCTTTTTATACATTGCAGTTAGGTCTTTGATTCATGCATTGCTGTGTAGACTGTGTGATCACCTGCTTCTGAAAATGATGATATCCCCAATACAATACAGGCTAAAAGAAGAGAAGCTGAATGCAGTGGTTTCTAAATATGACTGTAAGTGAATATTGGGCCAAAACCTGTCCAAGACTCCTTCTAAGGAGTGCCTTTGAAAGGATGATGCATCTGGTTTCTAAATACCTGCCTGCAAACAGCTCCTAAAGCTCTAAGAATTGGCACATAGGCATTTTAAAGACTGAGGTTTGTATCTTTGTGGGGCTTAGGCCTTGCATGTATTTATGTCATGCTTTGCAAGTCAGAGTTGGGCAAAAATTTAGACATTAAAATGAAGACTGAGTAGCTTTAGGAGTCTGTCTGATGATGGAGTGGCATTTTGGATTTCGTAAGCTTTCTTGTGTTTTCATTAAAATTGCTGGCATTTCTTTATGTGAAACACCCAGCTGTTGGGAGGATGCAAAAATTCCATTATGAGGCATTTTCAAAATGTTGTTTTTCAGTGATAGAAAACTAAGAAGAGAAAAGGCTACCCATGAATCATTACTATGTCAACTAAACAGTGTTCTCAGTAATGAGTACATAAATAGTTAGTTTCCAAACCTGGAAAATGGGAGTGTGGATTAAATGTTAATCTTAACAAATGTCTTCATTATGATTAATTCGGAAGTGAATATCATTCTTGAAGTGGAAGTTAGCAGGCTGAGACTTCAGGAACTGGGTGCCCTACTCTGAAATAATTGTCCCTAATAGGGAAACCCAAAATTTCCCAGTGGTTTGGGTGTGCAGTGGTGTAAGAGAGGCTCTGCCTCCTCACAGTGTGCTCGATCGACCCCCACGTGCAGGATGAGCCCCAGGAAAGCACAGGGGCACGTGTGCAGCTGGGAGCTGCTGTCACAAGAACCAGCGTGATGGCCTGTTCCCAGAGCACTGTGCAAGCACACAGTCTGCAGGTATGGAAAACCTCAGCAGATCCTGCCCTGCAGAGGCTGCTGGTGGAACTGGGAACCAACTGGGAGTAGCAGATCTCACAGCTGGCAGGTCGTGTTCCTGTGGTTTGCACTGGTACCCCTGCACTGGGGGCTGGGAAGTGATCCTGGCCACTGTTCCTGTAAGGCATCCCGAATTCTGAAGTGCCACCAAGCTGAAAAAGAGCCCAAGCACTAAGAGAACACTGTTAGCCACTCTTCAAGTAATACTTGGTATGTCTGTCTCCTGTTAAAGATCTTGCTGACTGCAGCGGCCCTCGGGCGAGATGGTGCTATATCAGGATCTTGCACGAAATGTTTCACAGGAAAAGAAAGAGCAAGCTTCAGCAGCCTGTATTATTGGTGCACTGGCATTATTTCTCCCACATGATCAGTTGAATAATTGACTTACAGGGAGGTTGAGGGACTTGCACTGATTTAGGCAGGGAATTCTGGGGCAAACCCACAAGGTAAATGTGCACTGTAGAAGAGTTTAGTGATGGCTATCTTATCCAGTCAGACACATCTCTGGTTTATTGTCTTACATTGCTGCTGGGTTTCATACCACTTTAAAACATTTTAGCAAGTATTTTTCCTGATAAACTTGTTGGAATCTTCCGTGACTTCAGAGTCATCTCTCTCTGCAATGTCCAGTGAAATTCTTGGATTAGTAAAACAAATTTCTGTTCAGTGTTCCTTAGAATGAAATTGTACCAGTTTCCTAAATCAGTCCTTTGAAGGAAGTGAGCCATTAGGCTTTGAGCTATGTGTAATGAAGAGGTCAGTATAGACACTGCCATCAACTGCATCATTGCTTCTCAGATCCTTTGAACTGTAGAAGACACAGATCTGGAGCTTTTCCATCCTACAAGATGAATGTTTGAGGGTACCCAACAGTTGATGGAATTTTTCTATACCCTTTCTGCCCCTAAGAAAAACAAAGAGAATGCAGTAATTGCATTACGTGCACTTACATGCACTTCCTTGCAAAGTGCTGTGTGTCTGCAGATGGCAAGGAAAAGGGAAAATGCCCTGTGGAGAGGAATTTGGTGAAAGCCTTCAAATGGTTGACAGCCCAACAATGAAACTAATGTGTAGCCAGCTGTGTGCTCTTGACACGCTTACAGCAGTGCTGATGAAGAGGAAAGGCTGTTAAGGCTTTAGGCACTTTGATTGATCTTAAAATAATTGTAATCTTTGTGTGCGTTCAGTTCTAAGTATTATTTTCTTCTAATTTTTACCTCTCCCCAGTTGCAGTGAGTAGGGCTGTTATTAAGCTAATTGACTTGCAGCAAGGGAGAAATTATCTCCTTTAGCACTGAAAATGAGAGGATTTGTATGAGCATCAGCAGAACCTGCTGTATCTTAATGTGACCCTGAACTGGCACTACAGAGGAAAAGCAAAATCAAAGACATTCAGACTCAGATCTTCCCTTTCTGTCCATCTTGCTTGGCACAACCTCATATTTAACTGCACTGAGTGTGAGAAGCAAGGGAGCTGGTTCATTTTGACAGGCTTGCCCCACTCCATGGGGGAGAAGGCATCAGTTTGATCTCTCCCCTCTCCTCTCACACCCCCAACTCCTCCAAGAGTTGCCATCAGTTTGGCCAAGTGTTTTGGCTGACTGCAGAACACAAGGATTCTGTGCTTTGCTATCTGTTTTTCAAAACCCACCCATAAAAGCCAGACAGAGTCTGGTATTTTGTGGGTGGAATGGGGAAAAAAAACCCAAACCAAAAAATTCCTAAGTGAACAGGCATTGTGCAGAGGCTGTGGAACAGACAGGAATAGCTGCCTCTTGAGAGTTGATTCCTTGTAACAGCAGGCAGGAAATGCATTGAAACTGTGGCAATGAGAAAATTTTACTCTTCTACCATCCTTAAAATTCCTGAATGGAAAGCTTTGTGCTGGTAGTTTAGAGTGAAGCAAGTCTTTTGAACAGTATCACCACTACTGAGTCACAAGGGGAATGAGCAGCAGCAGAAAATAAGCTTGGGGTTCCTGACTGTCAGATCAACAGGTCAGAACTACTTTAAATATCCGATTTTGTTTGAGCTCATAACTCTTCCCTGGCTCCTTCATATTTATGGTGGAGACACCAGTATGTAAATGGAATTCCCCTCATTGGCAGTCTGTGAGTGGATGGGTCTGTGGCAGCTGTGAAAGCAGCAGGAACAACCTCAAGGCTAAAAAGGGAATCTGGAATCTCTGTGGTGGGATTGAACACAGCTTTTCTGTGAGCATCCAGATCTGAAAGGACTGTCTTTCAGCTATTAAAAATACATATTCAATGTAGGCTCTGCTCTGATTTGTAGTTCCATCACTGTGGTAGTCTAATGGAGTAAAACCTGCTGTTTCTGTGCCTCTGAATACCTGGAACAAAACTGTTCAGAGTAACTTGGAAACAATAGCAGAACTGCAAACAGTGTCTGCACAATGCCAAATTAATTGGACTATAGGTGTTCTGAGAGTTGGATGTACTCTCGTGGCCTGTAAACACATGCTCAGTAGCTGAAATACCAGCAATATTCCAAATTGGTAATGCATCTGCTGGTAGTGCCTAGCCGAGACCAGAGAATTAATTGTCAATCATAATTTAACTTCATTTTGAAGGGTTGTGCATAACTTCATTGAGCTGGGAGGCCTCGATGCTGCCTTGTGGTGTTGGTGCACAGATGGGAGTGTGACATAGTGCCTGTGACTAAAGTACCTTGGTGACTGCTTTATTAGTAGGAATTTATTCAAGTTGGAATTGCCTGCAATAGATCTGTATATGGTAAAAAAAAAAGTGCCCAGTATGTAATAAGTGTTTATTACCTTATATCAACTCTTCTAGTTCTAGGTTTGAAATGCCAAAATAAATAAACTCTTCAAGATCATTGTTGTCCTGCAAGTCTGCCCTCCACTTCCCTTGCTGCCAAGTTGATGTCTGAAGAAAGAGTCTTCTCTCTGGGGTCTGATCCTGGCAGCTTAAAAGAGACCCCTTGACTCCAGGGCAGGAAGCCAGGAGCCCTAGGAAGGGCTAGTCTCTCTTGGGAATGGTGATAGCATTCCTTTGGGAGCCAGGCACCTCTGTTTTGGCAGGAAACAGCAGCTGTTCCCAAGACTCCAGAAGCTTCATTTGAGCAGTGTCCTTGTTGTATCGTTTCAATGGGTGCAGCATCCTAATAATCTCGATTTTGTAGTGATCAATATTTTTGAAAACAGCCAGCCAGTCACCATCCACCACTAGAAGTTGGGTAACTTGTTGCATTGTTTCATTCTGTGTAAGCTGCTTGTCAAACATCTCTCTGTTCTTGATGCATACATTAGATCATGCTGGTTCATCTTTTCCTGAGATCTCATTTAACAGCAGCAGCTCCTTCTGGGTCTCATCTCCAGTTTGTTGACCTAGAAGCTATTGCCTCTAATTGGGAAATGTTGTATAAGGAAATACGCAGCACAGAATGAGCAGTCAAAAAGATAAAAAGCTCTTTCTCCTGAGTGCTTGTTCTCATTTCCCTACCTTTCTGCAGTACCAGTCAGAATCCCAGATAAAATCAGGACTGGGGAGGGAGAGCAAATGTAACTTATCCCTCTGTCCTTTCACTCTGGGGAAGGAGAAAATGCTGAGGAGAAGCTGGAAGGAGAAGGCAGAGCACAGGAGAGCACCTTTGCAGCTCTGATTTGAAAATGTGTGAGAGCAGGAAAGGAGCTGCTGCTCAGAGGCCAGATTTAGTCCCAAACCATCATTTTAAAAATCGTCTGCATTCCATTTCAGTTCCCTTGTGAAGGATATTAAATCCCATGGAGAGTGTTCATCGAAGTGCAACCAAGATGATGGTTTGTTTATGAGGAACAGCTGAAAAAGGGTGATCCTTCTGCACTGAAATAAAGAAAATGCTGAGATACCTGAAAGAACTTATTTGAGAAGAGTGCTGCAAATAATGAAATCAAATAAGCTCTTTTTATCTGAAAGGGAGGTTAAAATGCTTGTTAGAGTAAATATAAATCCATTCACAACTGCTTCCCTATTAAAGGAGGAATAAAGCAATATATGAAGCTCTGTTTGTATTTTGCAGCATTTCCCAGAGGTGGAAGATTATTGAACAAATAGTGTTATTTACTAGGTCTAGCCTTGGGATGTGGCCACAAAGGATTCCTTTTAGAGCTCCTTGATTGGTGGTTCCAAGAATAAAACTTCAGAAGCATAGCATGCTATTAGCTGCAGAGAAAGAATAATGATTCTTGTTAATTGGAACTTGTTTGAATGACTCAGGACGTGGTATGACAGAGCAAATCAAAGCATCATGAACCCAGCATGGAAGGGAAAAAATCATCATCATCTTTTGTCCTGGTGTGAAATGGCACCACCTGCAGATGGAAGGGGATTGATTGGGGTTCCCATCCCTGTGCACAGGGAAAGGGGAGTGATCCACCATCCCTCTCAACTCACCTGTGATATTTGGGGTGCCATCCAGAAAGAGGCTTTTTCTACAATGTCAAGTCATGTATTAGATCATCTATCTGCTTGGCTAAGTATGGATTTCTTTACAAGACTCGTCCATTTAAGTTTTCAACCAGCATTTGATCATCTTTGTGTTGTAAATAATTAACCATAAAGTATTTGACTTAAAAAATACAACTAAAATGGGAGCTTAGGTCTCTGGTAATTCTTCCCCTTCACTGACACAGTTTTATATGCTGGAAATTATTTATGATGATATGTCCAGTCAATTTCTCAGCCTGTACTGACATTCTTAAAATTACAGTGATATTCTCTTCAGGGAAAGAATAATTATATTTTCCCTGAACTAGCAATCTTTTCAACTTCTCTTGCTTTTTCTCTCATGGCAGTGCAGTAGCTGTTGGCAGGTAGGGAGTTGCCAGGAGGTGAATTGACATTAAAAATGTCAGAGGTCAGCCCACGTGTAGGAAAGAAAGGGGCTGTCAGGAAAGCAAGTTAACCTTTTTTATGGAAACCTGCTGATTGTGACTTTAGTGAGAACAAGGTAATCCTGTGGCTGCTCTGTTCCTGCTTTGAGAGCTGAAATAAGAAAGGAAACCTGAAAAGGTTATACATTTGGTGCCTGAAGGGAAGGGGGTTTCAATCTCAGTCCTACCCACAAAGAAAGATCATCTCCTAGTGATTTAGCACTGTGTGTCTTCTGATTTTACTGTAAATACCAGCTTCTCATTCTTTTCTTTTTCTTTCTTTAAGCTGAGGACTGGAATTCCTTTACAAAAGGTTAACCTCAGTTCCTGCACTAATTTCAGAATTATGACGGTGATGAGCTTTCCTTTTTTTAAAGTGGCTTACATCAGGTCTTACTTTAAATAGAAAAAAGCTCATCCATGGCATTAGCAGATTTATTTATAAAAAGAGTCATGTTTCTAATTTTTTAATGGAAATTAGTCTGGAAAGTTTGTTTTGGGGGAGTTGTACCTTAAAAAGAAATTCAAGAAAGAAATCACTGGTGGAGAGGTGAGGGTTTGCAGATTTCAGTGCAAGAGCAGACTGTTGCATCCGTGAAAAATTACCTTGGAAAGGGATCACTTGAGAAAACAGAGAGTTCTGCCTGCAGCCCTCCTCAGTCCTTGCAGTCTGTGTATTCCTGCTCTGCTCACCAGCTCAGTTCAGGTGTGTCCAAGAATGCCCTTCCTGTGAGAACCCTTCAGGGAAGCTCCCACTGGGAGTGCAGAAGTGCACTTGGAGCCAGGGCTGGAGTGGAGGGTGTATCTGGGATCACCTTCCTAGTAAGGTACTGGGACAGTAAAACACCAGCAGCCTTAAAACTTCTGCTGGGTTTTGTTTGGGAGTATTTTATGCACAGTTATTTGAGAGTACACAGGTTTCAGATATTTTTTTGTCTGTTGTGTGTATCAGGCCAGTGTTGCAGGATACTTTTGTAGGAGAGATGAACTCTATAAAACAGACCTGCAGCTATGAGATGAAAGTCACAGCAATAGAGCCCAGCTGCTTCCCTGGTCTGTGGCTTCTTCACTCTGCCATGAAACCAGGAATTCTGCTTTTAACATTGCATTTGTGTTCCTGTTGGTGTGAAGCAGTGGGCATTGTTTGTGCTGTATCCTATGCACATCCTGCAGCCCACAGAGCTCCTGGGCCCCGTTCCAGGGTTTTCCTCATTGCATTGAGTCGAGCAGGGTGCGATCAATGAGGGGCCAGCGTGCAAAGGGCTGTGCCCGTGTGATGCAAGGCTCGCTGCTCCCAGAGCCAAATGCAGAGGAGATTTCCATTCTCTGGGGCTGCACTGCCATCTAGTGATGCCGGCACTCGAGGTGTGCTCTTCCTTTTGTCTCCCGCAGATCAGCATCTTCATGACACACTTGTCCAATTACGGCAACGACCGCCTGGGCCTCTACACCTTTGTCAATCTGGCCAACTTCGTTCAGACCTGGACAAACCTCAAACTGCAAACCCTTCCCCCGCTCCAGCTGGCTCACAAGTATTTCGAGCTATTTCCTGAGCAGAAGGACCCTCTCTGGCAGGTGAAGCTGAGCAAGAGATCAGAAAAATTTCTCTTGATTTTTTTTTTTTTTTTTAATTCTTTGTTTCAGTTTCTTGTAGAGAAAAGCAGTTCTATTTCTAAGTTGGTTCCACAAAACAGCCAACTGAAGGTTCAGGATGTGATTGTGTTCCCTGTCGCTTGTAAAATGCTGTGAAATGATTATGATTAAGATATGTAATTAAAATGATCTTTAATTTGTTTTATTTGTGGCTTTACTTGCCTTTCAAAATGTGGGGAAAGGCAGGCAAGTGCATGTGGTGTTCTTTCTCTTCTCCTTTTGGAACTAACAGGAATAAAGCATTTGACAGGCAGAACCTTCTAGTAGTTAAATGAGTTTTTCTCCAAATGTGTAAGGAGAAGAGAGCATCCAAGAAGAGAAAAGAGCATTAAGACCATGGACACCCTAATCAGCCAAGTGGAAGCAGATGAGATGGATCAGAATATTATATTATTCACAATAGGCTGGGAGCTGCCCAAGGAAGAAGTTTGCCAAGAAGCTGTAGATACTTGAGTCCTGAATATAAAATCTTATTAAGGTGGCTTGGTAGCAATACTCTAAGGAGCAAACTTTACTAAATCAAACATAAAAATTTATTTAAGCTTGCTTACTAAAGTGTTTTCCAGCCTTGGATATTGAATTGCCAAGTTAGGATGTGAGATTGCAAATTTGTGTTTAAATATGCATCTTGAAATTCATGCTGGTTTTGAATAAAACATTGAACTAGAGGGGAAAATGTCAAGGATTTTGCATAATACTAAGAGAGAATCATTTTAAAAATGGCAATTAGCCTGTAGCCAAATTACTTGAAAAATTGTAATGATTTAGAAAAGACTGACATAGACATACTGTATGTGGTGTATTTTGTCCATAATTGATTGGATTTTGAATACAGGTGTTTATTCTTAAGCCTCAAAGGGGTATGTGGAGATAATTCTCTTCATCTCAGTGCAGTATTGCCAAACAACAGTGCCAAAAATTGTTTGTGAGTAGCATTTCCAAAGTTCAAATTCAAACGGATTCATTTGTGAAGCAGCAAAGATTAAAGATTAATATTAGGGACTGATTTGAATTGGAAGATCAGAATATGTATTTGTAAGTGGAAAGCCTTAAATCATAATAAATGATTTTAAAATGCAGCATATATACTGTGGTAGCTGTTACAGGAATGGGGCAGCTATTTATGTGTAGGATATATTTTTTCAACATCCTTCTCCTTAAAAAAAAAATCCAGATACTTAAGAGAGTCAGTTCTGACCTGGTCACATTGGAAATACCATTCTGCATCACTGGAATCGTTGTGGAATGCATTGGTTTTCAATCACAAGGAAAAACAATAATTTCTAATACAAATATTTGTACATGGGCAGGAAGTAGGTAATTTATATATAAGGGTAATTTAAGAACCTTTTCAGATGTGATTGCCAGTGAAATGCTGAGTGTTCTTCTCTGTTGTAGAACCCCTGTGATGACAAACGGCACAGAGATATCTGGTCTAAGGAAAAAACCTGTGATCGCTTACCCAAATTCTTGGTTGTAGGACCCCAGAAAACTGGTGAGATTTTCTTTTCTTCCAACAAGATAGGCTGTGTGTAAGTTCAAATAAGTAAATTAATTAACCACTGTTGACCCAGGGTGCTGTGTTGAGATCTTGATCATCCAACAGCATTTTTTTATTTTCAGATACTGTGCAAATATAGCTTAATAATGTAAGTTACAACAGCAGTCAGTACACATTGAAAATGCAGGGTTCAGGTGTCTGTCATTTTTGGAGGGGCTTAATGCCAAAATGAGTGAACTTTGATAAAGAGATGAACAAGATACATAAATACACTTGTCAAAGTGGAGAAAAGAAAGGACAGGACAGACACATCTTTCAAATGGGTTGGATTCTGAGTTGCAAGTTCTTGTCTTGCATACAGAATCTTGTTATTTCTTGGCATTTTTTTCAAGTCAAGAAGTTCCTAATGGACAGTTTTAATTACAAGATTGCAGTAGTGTTTATAAATTGACTCAATGGTTATTTTTCTTCTCTGGAATCAGAAAATTGCATGTAAGTTTCCTTTCCTCTTCACAACAGCTACTGAATGCAAGATTTTAAAAATATTTTTGTGACAGTCTCATGTATGTAAATCATTATTTGTTAAAATATGGCTATTTTAAGTAGGAAAAGCAGATTTCAACACTGGCACTCCAGTGTCTGTATTAACTATTTACAGTTCTTTTAATGTCCTGATTCTAAAAGCTCAGAAAGCACAGGATCCCAGGTGACAGCAATCAACATCCCCTCAGTGAAATGAAATGGAGCTGATTTAGCCCCATCTGCAGCTATGATCCCCACCAAAATATGTATCTCTGTGTGTGTAGTTTTATTTTAAATCTTGGACTTTTATCCTGTTTGCAGGTACTACAGCCTTGTATTTGTTCCTGATCATGCATCCTTCCATCATTAGTAACTCCCCCAGCCCAAAAACCTTTGAGGAGGTACAGTTCTTTAATAGAAATAACTACCACAGGGGGATTGATTGGTAAGATGGGTTATTAGTATAAATATACAAGTTTATATGTTGTGAACAATAGAAAAATGACATTGCTGTTGGTAATGGTAACTGTGCATATATGAAGTGAGATAAGAAATAACCTTCAGTGTCCTTCTGAAATGAGAAATAAATGCAAGTGAATAATGATCTTATTACAGAATATCTTAAATGCACAAAATTTGTGAGGCTTTCTTGTGAATATCCAGATATGAATTTGTGCAGAACAGTGACCAAACGTGTATTTCTTGTTACACATGCCTTTGAAAGTGGGTCAGCAATGGTTGTTAGATGGATATGTGGACACACAAGTTATGTTCCTACTGGAAATCTTTTTTTTCTTAAGAGAAAAAGAAAGATACTATCAGGAAGAGGCATTTCATCCTTTAAATAGGGAATAGCAGTAGTAATAATGTAATTAATAAAAAGTGGGGGCAGAGAAAGCCTCTCAAAAATGTTCTTTAAAGATCAGGTGATCAGGAGAACGTGTGTGTGCGGGTCAGTAAGCGGTGCTGAGACAGAGCCCTGTCCCTGCTGCCACATTCCCTGTGTGTCCCTGGGAGTCACCAGGCACAGCTGCCCCTGCAGGTCCCTCCTGACTCCTCTGCCTTCCCCGAGTGCTGCCCTGTCGAGCAGACAGTGAGAGCTGGTGACACGCTGGGCTGGCTGGGGAGCACCAGGGAGAGATTATCGATTTCTTGTCTTGGTGCTTTATTTTGCCCCCAGTTCAAAGGAGAACGCTTTTATTGCCTTTGACTTTGTGTTCATCCATAAAAGGAGCGGGGTGAAGGCTGTGCTGTGGTCTCAGTGCAGGCACATCAGCTGCAGTTTGTTTGTACTCTGCTGGTTTTCCTGTAATTGCTGGGCACACTCTCACTGGGAGGGGGTGAGTCAGGCACTCCTGAGTCAGGCACTCCTGCCCGTGCACAGGGGCTGGAGGGATGCCTGCCACTGGGAATGGCTGCTCAGGCTCTGCAGGCAGTGAGGAGGCACTGCAGCTCCACATCCAGCGAGCCTGTGCTTCCACAAGATCAGTGTTTGTGTGTTGCTGCTAACCTGCTGTGCTGCTCCCCTCATCGCTCCTGCCTCATCCGCTCCCGGAGGTGCAGGTGCCATTTGTCACATCACCTTCACCTTCACATTTGTCACATCACCTTCACCTTCACGGGGCACTGGTGCATCCAGCTCACAGTGCTCAGCCCCCCTAGGCCAGGCACATCCCTCTGCCCACAGCACCCACCCCGTGCCCCACCAGCCCTGCCAGCTCCCACAGCCAAGTGTCAGAGCCTCACAACTCCCTGCTGGTGTCGTTGCCTAATTCTGAGATCTGCATTCTGCCTGCCTGACAGATCTCTCACGCCACAGAGTCTGACAGCATATCTCAGTGCTGGCTTGGAATGAGCTTGCCACTTGGTAATTAGATACTAGGGCTCTCCTCATTAGTCAGTGGACTAATTGGCTGGGCTTCCTGCAAGAATCACAAATAACAATCAGTTCAATTTGGTTTAGGGTTGTGGAGATGGGGCTTTGTCCCTGAGGTGACTCTCAGTCTTTGTCCAAGCTTGGATTTAGAGCAGGACCAGCTAGAGAAGCAGAAGAAGGTTCTTTTACCTTCAGAACCTCAGTATTGCCTTTTTGAAGGTGGTGTGGATGTAAATTGCAGGCCTGCAATAGACATGGCAGAATAGTAAGATGAGAACTGATCTTGCTGTTGTTGGAATGGAGAAATCTAAACAGACCAGTTCTGCATTTCTTTGTGTAAGCTTTGTTACAGGTTTCTTGGATGAGTTTCTCTAAAGCCTTCTTAGCTTTGCCCTTACTGGATTTAATAATTGTCTCATGAACGAGGGGCTGAGCAACACTTGTGCAGTGTGTCCAGCACAAATGCTGGCCCTAAACTTTGAAACCTCTTGATAACACACCTGGTCCAAACTCTTTCCATTTTTCACTGATAGCACATCAACCTGTCCTTTTTTCAAATTTTCTGTGTTACCTAAAGAATCAATTCACTTTTTTTTTGGTCCAAAATTCACTGTAGTGCCATATTTGATGTTAAAGGCTTGTAGTCCTCATTGCCTTGTATTTATCATTTACTTCCAGGACTTCAGTACAGCAGCATAATAACTCAACACATGATCTAGAGCAGATCTGCCCTTAGTGCTTCTCTCAAAGCTGGCCTTCTCCTTTCCTGGGAAAACATTCTGAGCCCACTCAGTCAGGCCAAGTCATTAGCTTCTAGTAACTTTCTGGGTAAAAATGGGTACAGCTTCATCATTCTCATCAAATCAGCCCTAATGTTTCTGGGAAGTAAAGGTCCATTTAGTGGTTACAATTTCAAGGCCAACACGAGCACGTCATTTGTACTGGAAGTAGCTGCCTTGCATGAATAAAACAAAGTCTAAGCACATCTCGGTCTTTAAGCATGGTCTTCAGAAGAGGATGGTTAAATAACATTCATTTTCTCAATACAGGTTAATTGAAAAGTCAGGAGGGCCAAATTTTCCTATTAATTGTTTTCCCCAGCAATAACAAGAAGTGGTCTGAGGGCCAGGGAGAGAGGAGTCCTTATATGACAAAACAATTGCAGGAATTTAACTACAACTTCATAATGGATGAGGAAAGCTCACAAAAAACCCTAGAACAACTACAGCCAAATTTTCCCTTAAAATGTGACTCACAGAAAAAGAAGTGAATTCTGTCACTGCTCAGAAACCTTTTACCTGATGAAGCTGTGGGGGATTGTTTCAGTGCATCTTCCCCAAATTAACAGCCTCTTACTCTTCTCAGAAAGCAATTCTGATACTAAGTAGCTTTTTCTTACAGTTTTGCACTTCACTTGGTGTCAGCAAAAGGCCAGATTTGGAAAACTCAGTTTCTACTTTAGCCTTCAGCAGTTTGTTCTGACTGAAAAGTGAGAACTTGTGAATTTTAAAATACAGAAATACTGTAACATTTTTATCCAGTTTAAAAAAATAGCTGCAATGTCTAGTTAACATGTCGTGAGAAGCAACCTAGTACCAAGTAAAATACGATCAAAGATACAATGTAAACTTTGCTTTGCTTTCTTTTTTTTGCAATTAGGCTTTTATTTTAAATGAGTGTTCTAGAATAAAGCATGCTTAACAGATTTATCAGCCTCTGTGTGATTTTTAAGTAGTTCTGAGGACGATGTTGCTTTCCCAGGTACATGGATTTCTTTCCCACTCCTTCTAATGTCACCACCGACTTCCTGTTTGAGAAGAGTGCCAACTATTTCCATTCTGAGGAAGCTCCCAAGAGAGCTGCTTCCCTCATCCCCAAGGCCAAGATCATCACCATCCTCATCGACCCGTCCGACCGCGCCTACTCCTGGTACCAGGTACGCACCTGGGCAATGTGGGCCAGCACCAGGCTGGGTTTGCACCCTGAATCCTCTCTGTGCATCCTCTCAGGATATATCCCTGTCATCAGGGACCACCTGAGATCACCCATGGGCTCAGATACTTGTCATATTTTAAGGGTTAAAACCTTAAAATGGTTAAAAACCTAAAAAGTGGTTAAAAAGCATGTAAAAATAATTAATTTATGTAATCAGCACATACAGAAGTCAGTATATAGACACAGTGTTCTAGTTCATGCTCAAAATACAGGTTAGGCTAAGAAATTTTTGTTAG
The DNA here is from genome assembly GCA_013400435.1 of Pycnonotus jocosus. NCBI lineage: Eukaryota > Metazoa > Chordata > Aves > Passeriformes > Pycnonotidae > Pycnonotus > Pycnonotus jocosus. The sequence continues at coordinate 426,922 of VWYP01008911.1, read as the reverse complement.
TAAGAGCAACCAGTTTTCCCAGCCTGTGTGGTCTGTAAAGTGCCAGCAGTGTCCATTCCTTTACAGCATCAGCGCTCCCACGAAGACCCCGCTGCTCTGAAATTCAGCTTCTATCAGGTGATCACAGCTGGCCCCCGAGCCCCCTCAGAGCTCAGGGCTCTCCAGAAGAGATGCCTGGCCCCTGGATGGTATGCCACCCACATTGAAAGATGGCTCACTTACTTCCCCCCTTACCAGGTGAATAAGACTCTTGACATCCTCATCCTAGATAGATATATCTATATATCGATAGATAGATACATGTGTATATATACTTCTAGAAGTTTAACCTTTGTAAAAGTCTTGCCTACTGACTGCTGATCTCGGGGATATCCTACAAATCCTTGCCCTTCCTCTGGCCCTGTGTAAGGTCAAGCCTCAAAAGATGCCCACCCTAAGCCCTGAACATCATGTGGTGACAGCAGACCAGGCAGACAATATCACATGATCGGTATCTCCTTGGGAGATTTATTTCTGGAATGGAATTTTGTGACATTGGCAGCGTGTCTGGCACTGCTCCCCACCCAACAGTTAGAGGGAGGTTGGCTGCAATCCCAACCTTCTGTTTATCCAGGACTCTTGTAGCTGAGACAAGTTGGCTGGAGTCTGCACCTTCTGTTTTCCTGGAGTGTGCCAAGGAAGCTCTGATGCATCTAGCTGCTGATCTTCTCCACATACTCTATTTTCAGCCAGCCTTGTGTCTCTTCATGAGATGCACGATGCTGTCATACCCTGATTGTTGTATGAAATTCTCCTCATTATGTTTTCATCAGCTTTTCTCCACAAGTAACCCGTGAATATTGAATAATATGCATTGTCATGCAGATTTTGGCCAGATTTTGTGTCACACAGTGATAGTGAAGAATCAGCCCTGGTGGCCTTATGTTTTATCTAGAAAAGTAGTAGCCATTAATATAATTTTTTCTTGGCTGGGCCAGCCTCTGAATTTCCTGACAGTATTTCTTACCTTTCTAGATCCTTCACTGCTATTGCTCTGCTGTCACAACAGCTTCCAATGCAATATAATTTCAGATTTAATTAAGATGCTATTTACCCTGCTCCCAGGTCATTAATGATGATGACAATTAAGACTGGGCCCATGATTGTTTCCTGGGGCAGTACTCTCCACATGATGACGGAGTTTGACAGAGGTGGAAGTTTGAGCTGCAAGCCTGAAATAATGAATTTCAAATTCAACCTGCATTTATTTTCTCTGTTGTAGTTGCTCATTATTGATGGACAGCAGCTGAGAACTGACCCATCTACTGTGATGGATGAAGTGCAGAAGTTTCTGGGAGTCTCTCCTCATTACAATTACTCTGAAGCCCTAACGTGAGTTAATTAGTTCATCACTTTCACATGTTCCTACATTGCTAAAATACCAGCTAATCTGTAAGTGAGGTCACTGCAGAATAAAGCCCTTCGTAGTTCTTTGAGCTGTTGGTAGGGTGAATAGTTCAGATCACAATCCAGGGTTATATTTCCTGTGAATCATTTGCTAAGCCACCTGGCTGTTACAGAAGTAGAGCTCTGACAGACAAAGTGCTGCTTTGTGACAATTGCATATGAATTTTGAATGGATCAAAACAAATTTTACATCTGTAAGTTGAACGTGGAATGCTGCTGTGCAGAAACAGAAAACAAATAGAATTAATTTCTCTTTATTTTTGGCATTAGCTGAAAAACAGATTCAGTTCCATCAGTCAGGAATGTAACATCCATTTCTTTGGATTCTGATTCCTAGGTTTGCTTACACACAAATTTTTACACCACACAATGTCTGTTTCAGGTTCGATTCACATAAAGGATTCTGGTGTCAGCTCTTGGAAGAAGGAAAAACCAAGTGTCTTGGAAAGAGCAAAGGCAGAAAATACCCTCCTATGGATTCTGAGGTAAACCACGATGTTCACTGGCATTGTACAGGGATTCACTTGGCACATACGGGACATGACACAAGCGAAATCATGAGAAGGGAGAGAACACAGAATTCACTAGGTGTTAATTCTTTGGCTGCCTTTCCCTACAAAGGAAATGTTTAAGGTGGCTGTGGGCTCCAGAGATGTTCAGTTCTTTATTTCAAATGTGAAGATTAAGTCATTAAAAAAAAACAGCAACACCCCTTCCCCCCAAATTCTAAAACTTGGAGCCCCTTAGGAAACTAAACATGCTGCTTGTGAAGTCTCTCTCACGTTACCTCGTGGACTTCAGCAGCAGAAGTTCCACAGTGCAGGTTTCTTCTCAGTCATGGTCAGATAGGTGTATTGGTGTGGTCCCTTGTCCTTGAGACCAGTTAGACTGTGACAAGTAATGCAGGCACTCCTGTCACCCAGTTTTGAGAGAGCTTAGGTTCTGTTTCTGTGGATTTTATAAATACCTTCCCCAGACAAATGCTCAAAGGGGGAAATTTCTACTGGATCAAATGCTGCAGCCTGCACCCAAGGGCAGTTCAGTCTTCTGTTCTAGCTGGAACTTTCATGTTGATTCTGTCTTGCATTGCCATGTCATTTAGCCTGCCTAAAATGCAAATAACAAACTTACAGTTTGAACAGCAGTAAGAATTAATGTACCAGGCAAGCTGGGACACTTTCTCACAGTATTTAATTTTAAATAACTTCATGTCAGTAGATTCATACTGATACAATGGGTGAGAAGGATTTTGGTCAGAGATAGGACAAGACTGTGTTTGTGCAAACTCTTGTCTTTTTCAGTTCTAAATACCTCTGAAAATGAGGGTATCTAACTGATACAAGTGTATATGCAAAGATATTTTAGAAGCTGTTATTTCAATCACACTGCAATAAAAGTATCTCCATCACCTTCAGTGTGATTCTAAATGTACAAAACTAAGAGTAGAATCAAATTTTGCTTTGACTTTGGTGTTCATTTTGGACAACCTTTGTTTCCCTTGAAATTACTTTTCAGAGTTCAACTTCCCACTCCTCTATGCAGTAGATAGCATAAAACAATATCAATTGCAAAGGAAGTAAAGTTTTCACACAGGTCAAACCAACTTTGAAACCTCAAATTCACAGCAACTGCAGTACAGCCTTTTATTAAATAAAAGCCTCTCCTTTTGTATCCACCAGTGCAGGGCCTTTCTGTCGAGCTACTACAGAGATCACAACGTGGAACTGTCCAAACTCCTCCACAAACTGGGGCAGCCCCTGCCATCGTGGCTGAGACAGGAGCTACAGAAAGTGAGATAGCATCAAGAAGAGCTTTTTGAAATCTCCTTCCACACACTTCACTCGTCATACCTGAACTTTCCAGCAGCTGCCAGAAGGTCTTGTAAGATATACCTCTTCAAAAAAGTGTAAAGGATAGAAACGATTTCCATGTGCTGGCATGTGGATTGTAAAAATACATGTGTTCCTTAGAGCTCTGGTGGGCCAAATCTCTCTCATAAACATTTCTGGGCCTGTGGACTTGTGGACTAGTGTGCACATATGTGGAAGTTATTTACAACTGGTATAAGCGTCAGAGATACATGACCTGTCCAATTTCACGGTAAATATTCACATCTTTATATATCAGTTTTCAAGTATTGTGTCTCATGTAGGTTTTGTAGCCCTTTGTTGTTGGACCACTGGCAATTTTTCTTAGGATTTGATGATTGTGTTGCATAGGATGAGATGACTTAATGCAGCACAAAATGCCCAGAGTACTTCTGCCTTTGGAATGAGCTTGCTGATGCCCAGACCGTGTGCAAACACAAGAGAGCAGCGCAGTTCTCATGTATCATTGAGCTGTGCATGGCAACAAATGCACCCAGCAACATCTGCAATCCACAGCTGGGGGAAAGAAACCACAAACAAGCCAAACAGAACCTGTGATTGTACCCAGTAACCACAACCCCTTACAGTGTGGGAAGGGCCTTTGTCTGTAGTTAATATGTCTGGTTTTGTACTGACTGAGGTGTGAGTTACCTGAGCAGAAATTCGATTGGATATGTGAAGCACACAAGTTGCAGTATTAGACTTAAACAATTGTGACCCAAACTCAAGGAAGAGGCTTTCACTCCTGGTTCTGTGAGCAGCCACATCTGAACGCTGCACTCCGGGCTCACATTGCTCTGAGGCAGGAGTGACTCCACTGAAATGCATGAAAAGCTCCTAAAGAGCAGAAACAGATCCTTACTTTTGTTGCCTTAATTTGCACTCCTATTTTTTCCTTAATTTATTTGCCTTTAACCTATGCTTTTTCCCCCTCAGCCTCATCAAAATTGTAGCATCTTTCTGCAACCTTCAGATGACGTCAGCTGCAAAAATTACCAGATTTCCAGATGAAAATACCAGTTCTCTTTCCAGATACATTAAACATGTTTGGTGTTAAATATTAGGAACAAGCTTTAGAGAGGACAAAAATAAACACGGTGCGTAGTCATGGTAGAAAATGACACTCGAATCATGGGAAAACACAAATATCTGCCCTGGCAGGCAGATGTTTCTGTGATAGTTCTCTGCATTACATCTCTCAATGCATCAGTTTAGATGTGAGATAAAGTCTAATAAGAGTGCTTAGAAGTTGAGGAAGATCATTGGAAACTTCAGCTAAGTGTGGCCTTAATGCTCCTCACTGAACTTTGGCTCTGAGTGTTTCTAAAGGCATGGAGGGTTAGGGAAAGCAAAAAAAGACCTACAGTACTAAATGCAAGGCTTTATACAGGAGCTCTGTAATGTTTTCATCATATTTTTCAGGGTGAGTACTTAAAAACATGCATCAGATGGTGGAAAAACTTCCTATGTCTCAGTGCTGTTTTACGACATTTATGTAATCATGCAATTTAACTTGCAAGGTAATGGAATGGAAACCAGTCTGTTATTCCCTAAATAGAAAACAGATGTTGAGATCCTTACTGTACCTCTAACTGGTAATCTTTATTATTTATTGATTTTTGTCTATGTAATACGTGGTTTTGATAGGCCTGTAAAGAAAAAAATCTAGACAAATTTGCTGTATATAACAATATTCTTTACGCAGCACAGTTTTGCTAAGGGAATATGCATGATTAAGGATGAGGACCTACTAGAGTAGACATTTTCTAAGATGAACATTTCTATTATTTATTAGAATGAGAATTTCATTTCACTTTAAATATTCAGTCATATGGATTTGTCTCAAAAGCTGACTTGTCTTAAAGTACTTCTTACTTGATAAAAGAATCTCTCTGGATTCTGAACATCTGTAAAAGCAAATACCCTGCATGCTATGGACAGCTCGTGCATCCTGCAGGCATCCATATAGATTTGTTACAGCTGAATTGAATAACTGGAGAAAATACCTGGGGTTTTCATCCTGTCATGATTGATTTTACTCTTGACACACCCTGGTGTAACATCACTCAAATGTTTTAAGAATGCAGGGATTGCACAAAGCTGCTGTTGTGCATTGCTGCCTCAGTTACTCCACCTTCTTCAGTGAAACAGTGTTACAAAATAAAGGAAAATGGGAAAAACCTTGGGCACTGTCAAGTGCCTGGTGTTTTCAGGGTGAGAACACAGATTGAGTGCCTCCTACATGGAGTAGGAATGGCCTTCAGCCACATTCCTAGCTCATTCTTTGTTTTAAAGAATTCCCTCTCTGTCTGCTTGCCCTGGGAAAGCACGGCCCTGACAGATTGAGAATGAGTGGGCAGTCAAGGACAGAGGGGTGACATTGGTCACACTGTCCCCTGGGGAGTTTCACAGCCCATCCATGGTCACCATGAGGCACTGGGACAATCAATCCTGCACACGCACAGCCTTGGGGGGATTATTAGTTGTGTGTAAAATGATGGTATGAAGCCATGGGGGGGGGTTTACTCCAGAACAGTCCTATTGAAATGTGTTCTTACGTTTAACAGGAGCCTGTAGAAAGCACTTTGAACGTGCAGCCTGCTTGGTGAGGGAGGAGGAGGCTGAGCACAGCCATGCAGACAGCAGCTGGGGGCAGGCAGGGATGCACATGAGTACAGCCACACCACATGAGTTACCTGGCCAAGGGTAACCTCCTCTGTTCACAGCTTACCTAAAATCAGTGTTTGACTTCCAGAAGTTACTGTCAGTATTAACACACTTGAAAGATCAGCTTTGTTACAACAATTCTGTCTGCTTGTCCAAGTCAGGTGTTTGATTGTGGCTGGCAACGCAGCCATGGTTTCTGTTCCCCTGGTAGGCAACTGCACAAGCCACTTCTTTACCAGCTGCTTGATTTTGTGAGCTTCATCTTCATTTTCATAAATGTGGTTCTGAAATTTGCTTTCTGCAGACATCAGGGCCATGAAAAAACTCATGTGTGGTTCTGAGCAGATATTGACCATTTGGGGGTGTAAACACAGAGCCTGGTCTGAAACCACCTAATTATTTGAGCTAACATTCCTGAGAATACTGTGACATTTTCCCAGTTCTACTTGTGCAGAAAGAATGAGTTTGAATGATTTGCAGACTATCTTGTACAGAATATCCTTTTTCATTGCTTAAAAATGTGAAACTTCCTCAGGAAGAAATTAAATAGATATTTCAATGTTTATAGATGTAATACTCTTGTCATTCACATTGAATGAAAATTGCTGGAAACATTTTTCTCAGAGTTTTTTTAAATAAAAAAAAAATAGATATTATTCTGATAGTGGCATGGTATTTGAAGTGCAACAATAAACTCTGATAAGAAAATGTAGTGCTGTGTGGAAGTGACTTTCATGTTCACAGAAGCTGTTCTTTTCCAGGTTGGTTAGCAGCTGTTGCAGCTTGATGCTGAGCTACAACACAATCCAGCAGCACAGGAGCAGCATGAAATGTTTTCAGAAATGAAAAATATTGCTTACTCTTGCTGTGAGTGAATATTGCTGCTTTATGCAGCTGCTTGTTTCAGTGCTTTTGCTTCCTGCTTACTTTTTATTTCTTGTGCCAGCACTTGCTAGTGCGCTGGAGAAACATCTCCAGAGTTTGCTATTTTTAAGATAACAAGGAAAATGTATTCAAATCATTTCCCTTGGGGATTCAATAGTTGTGCCAATGCATCAGCCTACACAGACATGAGAAAAGCTTTCTCTGGAGAAACATCTAAAGATGGTATGAATGTCCAAAGGAAAATTCCGTGGTATCAACAAATTCAGAGCAGAATACAAAATCGTACTTATCTAGCTGGGCAAAAGCTGCTTAGGAGTGTGGGAGATAGGAAACCTACATTAACAAAATATTGCATTCATTACAGAGAAATGATGCAACTTAAAATTGAGAAGGCTTAGCTTCTTCTATAATACCCATCTCTCTAATCTCTTGAAAAAAACAGCAAAGTAGTAACAGGTAATAAGAAAAAGGGGAAAGATCCTTGCTCCAAATAATAATAATAGCTTCTTGGCCTCTGTCTTTGATTTATCTACTTCCATATAATGTTTCTTTTCAGTTCTTCCAGTCCACAAATTCCTCGAGCTCAAAGGCAAAAGACACTTTTTTTTGTCTGTCTGGGCAACATGGATGGAGAAAGCACAACAGTCAGCAAAGGGCAAATCCCAGGAGCAGGAAAATAAACAGCTGGAACAAAGGGCCAGGGAGCCCTGAGTGGAGGAGGAATTCACACCAAGTAAGGGTGATCATGGCTAATAATAGTTCAGTAAGCTGCTGTGGTGTGAAAGGTACAGTAATTAGGGCAGATTTAGACTTGACCTTAGGATATTTCTTCATGAGAAGGTGTTCAGACACTGCAACAGGCTCCCTGGAGAGGTGGCTGATGCTGCAGGCCTGCCAGCGTTTAAAAATCATTTGGAAAATGCCTCTAACAACAGGCTTTAACTTCTGGTCTGCCCTGAGGTGCTTGGCATTTGGACTGATGATCCTTGTAGGTGCCTCCCAACTGGAATGTTCTGTTCTGTTCTATCCTGCTCTAACTCCAAATTAAAGTGTGGACATGCAGCCAGCATGCAGTTGCTTACATGGACTGGAAAATAACCTGTGTTTACCTAGAGGGATGACTTCATTTTTCCACCACATCTTTCACGACCTCTGATTTTTATTTTAGTCCATGATTTTCAATTAACAAGCAATATTGTTGTACCATTCAAGGCCCATCTTATGACTGGACCAAGCATACACACACGCGCATCCACACAGACAAAGCAGCATCGCTGTCTCAGTCAGCTGCAGGGCTCTGCTGTGTTTTGGAGAACGCCCTAACCCGTTTCCCCACCGTGGAATCTCGGTATTTTCGGGAAGGAGCGGGAATCAAAGGAGGTCAGTGACGGATCCCACTTCCCATGCGCGCCTGCCCCTGGGGGGGGGGGAGGAAGCTCAGAGCGCGTGCGCGCCTTGGCCCCGCCCAGCGCGCTAAGCCCCGCCCCCAGGCCGGGGTCCCGGCAGCGCGCAGTTCCCGCCGCCGGCGCGTGCGGATGGGCGGCGTGGTCGGGGGGCTCCGCGTGGGCGGGCGCGGCTGCTGTTGGCACTGAATGGGGGCGCGGAGGGGAAGAGCGAGGGTGAGGGTGAAGCAGCAGCGGCGGCGGCGGCGGTGCTCGCGGATCGGGCGGCTTCTCCTCCACAGCGGCAGAGGAGCGGAGCGTAACAGGCAGAAGGTAGGCTCCGTGGAGGGATGGGCTGCGGAACAGGGAGCACGGGTGGGAGCCGGGTGTCGGCCACGCGGGGCTGGGTCCCACGTGAGGGTCAGAGAGGGGAAGGGAAAATGGCGGCCGCCACGTGGCCGGGGGGAGCAGAGATCCATGACTCCATGGGAGCTGCCGCCTGTGGCTGACTCCCTTCCTAGGCATGGAAGAGCAGGGCCTTGCTAATTGGCAAAACTTTTACCCTCTTGTGGGTATGAGTCGTTGACTGTGGCAAGTAACAAACCGAGCCTGCCGTGGGGTTAGCCGTCTCCACGTTTCTTGGGTGTTTTTTGGGGTTTGTTTTTTTTTTGTTGTTAATTGACTTTTCAGATTTCTCTCTTTTTTTTCCCTTCCAGTAAGCTCTTACAGCCCAGTTTTTAAGCTTTCTAATTCTTTTATTCCACAGGAGCGCAGAAGCTGAAAGTATCGAGATGTAATTGTTGAAGATCCTCTTCCTAAAAAGCATGTGTCTGGCTGTGCCTAACAATCTCTTCAGAGGTGAGATTTGGGGCAGGAGTAGTACCGATTTGATAATTTATGTTTAGTGATTGCTCTGCTGTGATTTGTCCTTTGAAATCAAGGTATCTGCTTGATGTTTTATTTTAAGGCGTGCTTCATTTTTATGTGTTTTTGGGACAGAGGAGTATAATCGAGTGCATTAATGTGACTAAGAGGAATTGGGTTTGTATGTAGAGACATTAGAAAACATAATCCACAATTCCTAGCATGAAAAACACGTGGCCAGTACTTCGGAATGCGCAGATTTCTCAGGGGTATCCTGTGCAAGGGGAATGTCTTTTTCAATAACCATGCGAGTACTAAGAGAAATCTGCAGCTGCAGGAGCGAGGGAGATTAAAGTTAACACCAACAGCTTCGTTCAGAGCAGCTTTACAATTCCTGGGAGAGCATCCTGCTGTTTGGTGATGATTGGTGTCTTGTTTGTGTTTCCAGTAGCAATATTAAACTGCCTTAAACTTGTTTTTTACAGGGGAAGAGCCCTCTCGAAAGAAGATGGGGCTAGATTCCACATGTGAATGCTAGGAGTAGCTGTGGCTAAACCTGTTCATTTTCGCTTAGGGTACTGTGGATGTGTTTAATCATCTGGAATTGATGCCTTTTGGGAGCAGTAATATTTCTGGTTGTCAAGCAGAGCTAGCAAAAGCTAATTTTAAGCTAGGTCTTAAACTCGATGTTTAACCAAAGTTAAAATTCGGAGCTTTAATGAGAGCTTCTGCATCCATCTGATCTCGATGAAGAGGGGCTGGAACCCATGTTACTGTGCATGAAATTAGCCTTGGCTGCTTCTGTACAGACAAATAGAGTTAGGCTCTTTTTAGGTGCTGCTGCTCACTTTGGGCTGTCACTGAGCTGGTACAGCAATGGCCTCGGGAGTTTAAGGTGCTGCACCTTCAGGGGTGGCTCCTCTGCTCTCAGAGGGTGTTGCAGTGAGTGTTCCTGTGCTGCACGAGCTGCAGGTAAGTTTTTAAAATCTCGAAGACAGATGTGGAAACTACAGCCGTGATTATGGTGTCTGTGTGAACATAAAGCATTGGAATGTATGAACGAGTCAATAAAGAGACAGACTGGCTGCAAGTGTGGTTTCTTTCTTGAAAAAGTGCTGGTAACTAAGACCAGACCTGCACACCTTTGTTGGGATTACACGTGCCAAATCTGCCCGTCCTGGGGACACACCTCAGCACAGCCTGTGGTTTCGGGTGGCTGATGCATTGTCTGGGAACCACTCCAGAAATGGTCGGGATAGAATCACAGATCACAGGTAAGTGCTGCAGGGCAGAAACAACAGCTCGAAATAGTTGATGGGTGCAGTTGCTGAGGGAGCCATATTTGAGAAAATTTTTGGTGATCCAGTAGATGGTGAATGGCTGAATACTCAGACAAGATATTTTACTCAATAGTAAGTGTACTGTCTCAGTGAATACCAGCTGTGCTGGCACAATCTCTTACAAATTATCTTTCAGATAAAAAAAATTTGGGGGAGAATAGTTGGAAACAGAAAAGTTAAAGGGAAAGGGAGGGTTCGAAAGGACTGGGAAACAAAATCTCTGAAACCAGAACCGAGATGATCAGCATGTGGTGTAATTGCTGCTGAGTGTGTGGCAGCTGAGGTCGGGATTCCTGCTTGAAGTGAATGGAGCAGAACTGTGGGCTCCAATTACAGCATGGGCTGGATCTGAGGGAATGACTTCCGATGCTTGTGTTTGGTGGGGAGATTAGGGAGCTGTCAGCGGAGACACTCAGGGCGGTTTTTTGAGCATATACTTTTCTGCCCAAGCGGAAGTGCAGCTGAAATGAATGTGTGTTCTTGCGAGGTGCTGTAACGAGTGATAGCACACCTGTTTAACTGCTGGTGTGTGATTACTCTCCTGTCCTAACAGCCCTGTTGAATGCCTTACTGCTCTGCATTCCAAGGTGGAGGCTGCCGAGCCTGGTAGCCAACAATCGGGAGTGTGAACTGTGAGTTGCCTTTTATCCAAAAGCACTGGACCTCTGTAGTAACCTCAGCACTTCTGGGAGTTAACCACATCTGTTCTACAGGGGCAGTTACTTGCTTATCTCAGATTGGCAAATGCCGGGCAGACTGGCCCTTATATTATAGGAAGTTGTTTAGCATTGAGATAATGAGACTGTATGTCAGTTGCAGTGGTGGTCTGTATATTCTCTGACAAAAACTTTAAAAGTTCAGAAGGGCTGCATCTAACTGTTAAGTCTCCGTGGTGCTGGGGAACCTGGAGAGATGACATTTCTTCAGGGTGGTCATCTCATCTGGTGACAAGTGCCAAGTGTGTTCATGGTTTGTGCTGCCATTAACACAGTTATTAAACAGCTCCACAAGTGTTTGAGTTAAAGCACTGGGAACGAGGCAGACGTTTCTCTTGGAGAATATAGCCCTAAGTTTACACGCTTTAAAGAAGATGCTTTCACAAGCCCCCTTCCTCAGGTAAAGCCCACATGAGGTTTAACCCAGCTGATGTTCTGCAGCAGCCACTTGTACATCCGTGGTGTTAATTAACATACAGAAATTGTAGTCAGTGTGGCAGTTTTTATTGTATACGTGTACACCATCAGGCTCACTGAACAAAAATGAGAATGGCATAAGATGGAGACAGTTTCATTTTATGTTAAAAACTGAAAGGCATGCTCAGCATGAAGACTGTAGTGCAACATTTTATCTAACAAAATCTAACAAAGCATTCTATTAAAAGAGCAAAAATAACAAAGTACTGTACTAAATCTAAACGTTTACTACACTTAGTATGCAGGCTTATTTCCCCCTCCCCCTCAAAGTATCCTGTTTCTGTGGCACAGCTATTAAGAGATGATTATATTCCCCTGTATTGCACTATGTAGCCTACTTCACCACAAGTCTCAGTGGGTCTTGTACAGCAAAGCTCAGATGTTCCATGCAGATACATTTTGACAGGCTGACTTCCCCCGTAGTTAGGGGCTATACAGAAGCAAAAATGTAATGGTTTCAAAGTTCACTAGCACAGTGTTTCGCATTGGTCTAACAGTAGGTGGTCACAGTACAGTGATTTATGATGTCTTAAAATATTTCACACTATTTCAAATAGTGTGGAATTACAGAGAACTAAAATATATTAAAGCACCTCATGTACTAGTTTAGCACCAGTTACAGTAATTAGTCCTGACCCTTGAAAACTTAAATTTGAGGTCAGAGATATTAAGGGCCAAATGTTCAATCACATGGGCTTCTGCAATATCATTGCCACATGGTATGCAAATGAGTTGTCTTGGATATTTGTTCTAACACCAGAGAGACACAACCATACAAAAACAAATGATTGCCCACTTAGAGCATGAATGCAAGCACCCCACTTTTTCACAAAACACCACACAACACAGCCATAGCTGGTTTGGGGAGCAGGAATCAGGGAAACAGTCACTGGTAGTCACAGTTTGCACAATCACAATGTGGTGACACTCATCTGCCACACTTGTCACACTGGAGTGTTGGATGGCCCACAGCTTTCAGGTGTGCTTTTATGGCGTGGTTGTTCATGTGACACGTAGAGCACACTGGGACTCAGCATGGCCTTTGACAGGGATTGCAGTGCTGGGCTGTCCTGGCTCCCTCCCCACTGAGTCAGTTCCCAGGAGATTTCCAGACTGATGCCTTTCAGCCTTGCACTCGGGTGGTGATTACCTCCTGTGTTCTAGGTTCGGTGTGGTGGCCCTTTCTCAAGGGACAGTAACTTGGTTATCAGTGCATTTTTATAAAAAGTTCTTAGGGATTTCATAGCGTGGGGAACATTTTGAAAAGGAATTAAACGAAATCGAGATGTGTCAATGCTTTACAAGTCACTGGAAGCTAAGCTTTCGTGTGAGATCAGTCTGAACCAGTGTTGCAACTAAGCAGGACAGAGTTGTCTAAACTCTCTCACTTTATAGAAAACATTGTTTAAGACTTTATAGACCTTTTCAGACAAGTTTTGGCTCAACAACTCCATTGTATGCAGAACTTTGTCTGATAGGATTGGCCAAGGTTCTTTGCACTACTTGAGGAAAGCCCAGCAATGGAAGGATAGGGATGTTTGTTAGTCTGACATTATACTGACAGCTAGTGGTAAATAGAAAAAGTGAATCCTCTCCAAAATGCCATATATACCCAAAATTGCAAATTTCAGAAATATGACAAACGGTACTTAGGTAAATAAGGGGCTGCTCTTGCAGGTGTGCAGGATGTTTGTGGGGAAGCTGTCAGTGTACTGGCTATTTTACTTGGGAATGTACTTCAGGCACACTAACCTGTGAGGACATTTAGCAGACTAGCTGGGGATGTGATTATTGACCATTATTCACCTTCCTGCATCTAATACAGACTCAGAATTACTTAGCAAGAATCAGGCTACTGATGGTCTCATAAGCTACGGAAACATGAGTCACATTTAGGGGACTGAGTGTAAAATCATAGGAACAATAGACTAAATAAACTAGGCTGAAGATGAATTGAGATCTGTAATTAATTGTAGAGAAGCTTGGAGCATAAATAGCTTGGAGCTACAGTCTTGTGGGCAAAGTCTCCAGCTGTCCTGCTCCAGTATTACTCTAGCTGGCTATCACTTTTCCCCTTAGATACATGGTAACTTGTTCATGCAATATTTAAACTTCTGTAACAGGGAGGACAGTAATCCCTAACTGGAAAGGTTGTGTGTACACAGCTTGGATTTAGTAAAAACAAAAACACACGAATCAGGAAAATGTCTGTTTCCACCCACTGTGGGCCCCAGCTGTGCACTGCATGTGCTGTTCAAGTCGTCCTGCCTCAAAATTTGGTTTTCATTATGGACATTCATAGTTTGGTCACACTTTTAATCCAGGGTACGAAAGACGATACTTTTGTGTAGACACCTGGGGAATCTTTGACCCCGCAGCCGTAGCCCCAGGAGGTGACACCGTACACGACCCAACTTTCCCCTGGGCGCTCACACATCAGTGGTCCACCGCTGTCTCCCTGACAGCTGTCAACACGTTTCTGTTCCTGCACGTTTCCAGCACAGAGCATTCTTCCTGTGAATCTCCTCCTGTAGCGCTCCTCACACACCCTCTTGGGAAGCAACGGGATGGCAGCCTGCTGGAGTGTTCTGGAATAAGCCCGTCCTAAAAAGGAGATCCAAGGTACTGTCTCATTACAAGGGTCAGTCTTGGAAACATAGATGGGATTTAACACAGTTTTTGCTCTCAGGCCTTCACACTGCTTTGTCATTACATAAAACTACTGGAAGCAAGACTATTGAAAGAATCTCACCATTAAATATAATACTAAAATACTGTAGATATTGTAAATGTAAAATAGAGATGCTTTTTTAAAAAGTAGCTTTTCTGGGTGCGTTCTCTGGATCTTTCCAGGGCTGGAGTTTGGTTTGTTCTGAGCACTTTGTGTCTTCTACAGAACAACATAGGCTTTGATACCTCTATGTGAAAGCGATTTTTGGGAGTCTTAAGCAGCTGAGAGTAAAGCAGTAGAAATGCTTCATTTCTATGTCACCAGTTCAGATCTAGCGTAGCTCAGCCTGAACCGGTGCTGCATCTCCTTGGTGGCTTCCAAGTGGCATTTGAATGGATCTTTTTTTCCATAGCTTGCACCTCTTTCAGATGGAAGCATGGGAAATGAAAGCCAGTTGGTTTTGTCTTTATTAAAGTAAAATATTATAACTTGTGAAGCAATTATGATTCATACAGTAAGTGTGAAATGTCGGCTGAGGTACTGCAATGATGTAATTTCTTACCATAAATTGAAGCCAATTACTGCAGTGGTTAATGTTTCCTGAAATAGATGTCCTAAGTTAACGGTATTGCAGGACTTTCAGTGAATTATGTAGAAGGCCAGACAGAGCTAGGCAATGAATTAACAATTATTTTTAGCAGCAAACCCACCCTACACGTCTCTCTGGTTTATTGTAGTACAGTGACCCCGACATCAGTGCGCACAGATGAGCGCATGTAGAGAGCAGAGGCGGGTACTTGGCCGTGCCTCGTCTCCTTGCCAGTGTGGGTGAGTCACTGCAACAAAGGCTCAAGTGTGGCTGCTGTCTTGCACTGTACTCAGCACCACAAAAACATAAAAGGAAAACATGGTTATTAATTTGTGAAACATTTCAAGGACAAAAACCTTTGAAGAGGAGGAATCTTGTACTGACCAAAAAAAGCCAAGTAGAAGCCTGGAGCGCAGATTGCATTGAAGCTCTTGTAAATTTTGGCAAGATGCTCTGTTATTTAAATCAAAGCTGGTTGAAAATGTCACTTGTAACAGGGAACACTAAAATGTTATTTGAAATTCTATTATGTGCATATTTTCCATCCATTTTTCTATTGAAGTATTGTAATTTAAATAACCTTTCTAAAATTAAAATATTCATGGTCCTTACCTTTGAAACCTTAAATGTGTTAGAGCTGTTAGTTATGTACTGAGGCAGGGGGTGATAAGCTGCTGTGCAGGATGTGCCTGGCAACAAATAAGCTTTTTGTTCCTGCTTGTCAGTCTTAATGAGGCCTCTTTACTGACAAGGTCTGTGATCTAGAGTGACATGGTTAATCATTGCTTTCCAAATACAAACTATATTCAGTAAACAAAATATTGCCATTTCTGGTTAAGGATCAGGAGAAAATACTCCCCTGTGTTAAAAAAGAGTAAAATGCTTTCATTTTTAGCATTTTCTTACTGTAATAATTTGAGGGTTTTTTTAAAGCAGCCTCAGATAGCCAGCCTGGTGCACAGCAGTGGTTTTACCTGTGTCACCCCAGCCGGTGATGAAGCAGTTGGGAGCAGTTTTGTGTGGCCGCTCCCTCCTCAGTGGCAGGCAGGCGGGGAGGACGTGGGTGCTGAACCTGGCGCACTGCTCCTCGGGGCCCTGCAGCCTCAGCAAGGCGATGTCGTAGTCGCTGCTGTCAGGCCGGTACTCCTTGTGCACCACGATCTCCTGCACCGGGATCTCCTCCTCGTACTCCTCCAGCACCAGCGTGTGGTAGTCTCCAACCCGCACCACGTAGTTGCGAGTGTTGTTGCCGTACCTGGGATGGAGGGGAACACAAACAGGGAGGCTGCAGAGTTCATCACTTCCTTTATTGCTCACATAACTAATGTTACCAAAGGGTATTTTTAAAAAGCAAAAATGCTTTCTCAAATGTTTACACTGGCATTTCAGTGTGTCCTAAAGAATATAAAAACTTTCTTCTGAGGTTTGAGGTTGTGCCATGTTCTTGAATATTTTCACAGGCAGTTTTCCTATGGCTGTTTGCCATGGCTGGCACTTCAAATGTACGAGGTGTGCATTATAAATTTATTGAGGATAACACAAACTGCCAGTAATTGCAATGACAGCCTGAGTACTGACATCATTGCAATGCTCCAAATAGTTACTGGAATGAAAACGGTGTTCAGGCCTGGTTTGTCGGTTGGTTGAGGAACTTTGGAGGCTTCAGTAACTTAACAAAAACCTCCTACATCAACTGAAGTTATGGCAAGGATGACAAAGCGTTTGTGCATCACAAGCACCTGTTGTCAAACTGACAGGAGGCTTGTAAATCTTAGGCTTGTTTTGCATCCAATATAATCCCAGTTTCTTTCACATCGTGGACTAAATGGTAAGTACATTAGAGATGACTACTGTGGCTGCAATAACAATTTCCTGTGCATGCCTTTGAAGATTTTTGTATTACAGGACACACAGCCCTTCCAGGGCAAAATGCAAACAAGAAAGTACTGTAGTGTACATGTATTTATTTTAAAATATGGCTAAGTAACAGAAATATTTTTCCTTTTATTTCTCCCTTTCCTTAATAGCCTTCAACAGGAAAGCTGTTCTAATATGTTCTAATTCCTAGCATGCTTGCAGAAAATACTACCCACAGTGTCCCATCACCTTTCAGTCTATGCCTGTTCTTTTTACACCATCCAGCAATGTCCTGGCCTCCATGGCTTACTAAAGCCTGCTTGAGGAGCAGCAGACAAAGCTGGAGCATTACAGTTTCCTGCATAATATATAGCTGTACCACTGGATATTTCTTATAGTTGTGGGTTGCATTCCTGGTTGCCTGTAAAGTTTTCTTGGTCTAATCCTTCAGGTCTTCCATGAGCAAAATTTCACTTCTAGGCTTTATGGAGAGAGAGCTGCAGGCTGTGAATGAACATCCCTTCATCCAAAGATGACCTTCTGTATAGGATACATGAAGCAGTTTTTCCTATGCCTCATGTTTCTAATTGTCCAGTTATTTTTTAAAATGTATAGACCTCCCAGTTTCCCTGTAGCTGTCAGACTAACTCAAGACAAGTGTGGGTTATAAAACAGAAAATAGCTTCAAACATTTTATCTTAAATTATGTATCTGTGAAAGTGTGGAAACCAGTAATTCCACTGTAGTACTGGTGAACAATTCTAATCATCATGCATAAAATCTCAATTTTTATCCCTAGTGCAGATGAGCCGACTTTGGTTACTTAAGCAGTGTTCCAATTTCCAGGATATGAGAAACGGTATACTGGCCTTTCTCTTGTCCATCTGCGGAAGATATGTGAAGAAGGCACTTGATCTATAGATAGCTCTTGGAAACCTATCCCTGAAAATCACTCTGAGATCATTTGGGAGTTTAGCCCAGCCTGTCCAAAGCCAGCTTAGCGCTAAAGGCATCCCTCCTTTACAGTGAACAGTGGTGCATCCACAGGCTGTTGGAGCTGCATGCTTGGGTCTAATTGCAGTTTAATCGCAACTTGTGGGACAAAACAATCCTGTGGTCCCTGAGACCATGGGTAGCAGTTCCAGGGTAGCCTGGGACAGCCCCTCCACTGGCTGCACCAGTGTTGGAAGTACCACAGTGTACTTTGCTCCAGGCACGCTGCTGCCCCATTCTGTGGGTGCTCCGCACAGTATCCAAAATTGGCACTCCTTGGCACCACGTTCAGTTTTCAGGCCTGTAATCAAAGGCCTTCTCAAGACCCCCAGGCAGCATCCTTGGTAATCACTACAGAGATAATGAACAGGGAAATAGGAAGCCATTGTCTATGAATTTTGATGAAAGCACCTAAAGAGCTTCCGTAGTTCTGCAGAAGCACCTGGGATGTCAGTTGAAAGAGCAGGAAATTTTACTAACTTCGACTGTTTCAGCTTGAAATATTGCCAAGGGAAGTCCTTCCTGATTTCAGGAAACAAGAAAAGATGTGCATCTGGTGCTCAGCAAAGGTAACACACTCTACATTTGAAACATTTGCAATTTGGAAACATTTGCAGCTCACTTGAACAAATTCTAGCAAATACCCTCAAAATTGTAGTGCTCCTCTATGCCTTTTTCCCAGGCCATTCCAATGAAATAATCACTGATTACAAGATTAACTTCCTTATTGATGCTTTTGTACTTCATCAGCAGTGAAGTCCTGCATTTAGTCACTGCTGTGATACAGTAAAAATGTCTATCACTGCTAAGATCTGTTGTTACCAAATTTAATCTGAAATATTACAGTCCCTATGTTTGGTGTCTGCTCAGTTGTCTTCGCTATAACCTAAATGCTGTAAGCTGCATTGTTGTTGGAACAGAAAGTTGAAATGTCAGAAGTGTTGTCTATATTTTTTCATGAAAATGCTGAAGTTGTGAATGTAAATCACATGATTACATGATAAATGAATGATAACACCCAAATAATTTCAAAGCATTAAGATGTTTTGTTTGAGGGAAAGGAGGTTGAGTGGTAGGGTTTGTAAAGCCAAAGGCCAACTCTTGGAACAGTTTTCCATGGGCTTGAACCGTAATGGTTTTGCATATGCCCAGAACAACAGAGCAGTTTAAAGCAAGGTGCAGCACTGAAGAGAGACCCACCTTTTAAAGCAGTGAGCAGCAGTGAGCACCCAGCAGCTGCTGATGAGAGTAGCACCACAGAGGAGTCTGCCGTCACCGTGAGAGGATTTCAGCCGCAGGGCCACCTGCCAGGGCCAGCCGCCCCTGTGGGAGGGACACAGGTGGTCAGGGCACAGCGTGGGGGAACTGGGGTTACTGCAGCCTGCATCCTGCTGCCTTGCTTTGGCTGACACAGCTTATGGACAAAATGCGCTCTTTATTGCGGGGGGGGAATGTTTTATATCCTGCCAACATTCAGAATTCCATTGAACAATGCTCTACATTACTTCACAGAGGATTTGGGCATCCAGCACTCTTCAGTGCTTCCTCCCACAGTCAGTTATTTGAATTTTCTCTTCTCAGATTGCATTCATTGGGCCAAAAATACATTCTGTGGGTTCATCGCCAAATACCGTCCAAGTCAACAAACCAGAAATTTCCTGTCAACTGGAGAGGGGAAAGGGGAATTTCTTGAAAAGCTGAACTCAGCATCCATCCCTGTCTTCATGAGAAAGGCAGCTGGCAAAAGAAGAGGTATAAAGCAACTGTAGAAGTCTCAAGTGTAGAGGAGCACCTTTTCTCAGCCTGTGATTATCTGGTTTTGTAGTGGATCTACCCATATTTGCATACCTGTGAATACAGGCTGGATTCTTTTTTGCTGGTTTGATACATTTGGAGTCAGAGAAGGGAAAGAGATGCACCTGTAAGCAATGGCAGCATCTAAGGATAAGCAACAGGTACTGTGAGTGTTTTCTGAGTACTGTCACCTCGAATGGGTGTGCTGGACAGCAAGAGCTGCCAGGGGTCATCTAGACCAGCATCTCAGTCACCAGTGCCAAATGTTTTAAAGTAAGGACGAATTTACTTCCTGTAAGGAATAAAACAATTTAGAAACTTCTTGGTTTTGGAAGATAGGATTTGATATGTTTTTTTTAAAATGAGGTAATTCAGGCAGCTTTGGATTTGCTGGTACAAGTATCCAGTTCTTTTCAAACTTCCTCAAGTTCTTTGTCTTAATGACTTCTTGTGACACTGAGTTCTTTCCTGATACATGCATATTCTCCCTTTCTTGATTTGAAGAATTTCTATGTGCACTGTTGGATTTTTCTCACCTTTTTGCTTCATCTAACATCCCTGTACTGATTTATGATGAGACCAGCTTCCTTGCTCTGACTGCACTGTGCAATACATTATTTGTCACCATTGCGTTTCAGCAAGTGTCCTTAGAACACATACTCTGAGACAAGAATTCTCAGTCTCTTCCTGTGCAATGCATTATCTGTTATCTCATTTGTCTCTTTACTGAAGTAAGTCATCCTAATTTACTTTATCTGGCTGTGTTATTTTTCTGGGCTCCCTCTTGTTACTGTTCTTTGAAGCTCCCTCACTCGGGCAGTGTCTTCTTTGAAATGGATTGATTTGTGCTGGGCATGTACTTTGAAATAGGTTGCAGAGTGTCATGTAACTATGCTGTTAGTGTATTTTTACAATGCCTTTTGTAAGATTGTGTGAATATCTATTTTTTGTGTGTAGTCACAACTGTTCAAAAAGTAAAATCAGTTCCTCCTGTTTTTTTAGCTGTGTCATCACCAAGGCTTATTTTGTGAAGGAAAATAAGGTCTTA
>VWYP01008911.1:382554-406257 GCA_013400435.1 Pycnonotus jocosus | reverse complement strand
TTTTTTTTTTTTGTAGGTGGCATTTAAAACCTTGTACTACCTTCACAGCTCTGTTTTTATAGCTCACATCCTGATATCAAGATACTCTCTGATAAAAGTAAAATAGCTATTTCGTAAGTTAAAAATTTAACCCATTCAAGGACTTTAGCCACAAGCATCTACAGATTTTCAACTAATGCTGTAAGTTCTTATCAATTAATACTTTTTAATTTCCTGCCAAGTTTGCTTTAGGTATATTTTTATTCCTACATCATGACAAGTCAAAAGAAAAACAAACAGGCCTACAATAAAATAGTAAATTTTGTAAAGCACTTATGGCAAATACATGTCTTAGAAGATTTATATTCAAAATTATTTGTCTTTACCAATTATTTACCGTAAAGAATTTTTCCCACCAATTATCCGCTTTTGTCGACGATGGAGTAACCTCAGCCCACAAACAGAAGCGAGAGAATCTAAACCAGAAAGGGAGATGTCAAGAGCATTAAATTCAACATGAGAAGTAGGCAATATTCCATGAGAGTTAGCTGTAAAAAAATCTAAAAGTTGAAGTTATTCTGTGTTTCTACTATGGTTGTTTTTAACAGGCAAATTTTGACTGTGGAAAATAGACTTAGAAATTCTTTATAGCTGAGCTCTTTTGACTGGGGAAAATACACTGAATGCTTTCAGGACTTAGAAATCCTTTGTAGCTGCGTTCTTTTGACTGTGATCAGAGTCATTTACACATTTGCTTCTCACCTGTAGGATTTTACAGGGCTCTTCCTTACTTCCTGTAAGTGGAAGCTGACCTTGGCCAACCACACAGGTCTCAGTCCTTATCTGAGGATAACCCACACCTTGAAAAGCTGAACAGAGCTGTTCAGGCTTTTGCATCACATCCCTCAGGCAGCTTAATGAACATGGCTGCTGTAAACCATGATGACAAATACCTTGTGTTGCCTGTTCAGTCTTGGTGCTTCCCTTGCGCAGCTGCAAAGAACAGGCTCACACAGTGCGAGCAGAGACGATTCCCACTCCTTCTGTTCTGCAACTGTTTTTGGTAAAACTCTTTCCTCCGTGAGCTGGGATTGTTAACTCTGCCTGTTCCTACCAGGACAGCTGCTCAGCTGGAGCTGTCGGTGTGCCCCTCAGGACAGGGCCACCCTCACCTTTATTGCTGTTCCCAGGGACCCTCTTGCTCAGGTGGTCGCAGATGACCCCCGCGTCCTCGCTGTGCCGGCAGTTGTGCGTCCCAATGTCCTGCTTGATGCAGTCTGCCAAGGACCTCTCATTTCCTGTACACTTCACATTATCCACGTGGATCGGGCCTTTGCCCTCGCCAAAATAGGCCATTGTCCTGGCTCTAGCTGCACCTCTGCAAACAGAGCATATTTTTGTATTATTAAACATTTTGTGGCATTATTCTACATTTTACTCAAATTTCCAAGTGAGTAGTCAAAGACATTGAGGTTTCAGTCCAAGCCCTGTCACTGTTTCACTTGGCAACAACGACCTTCTCACCACCTCTCTTATTCTGGTATGTAGGAAAAAAATGAAGCTGTGACAAAATTGCTACATTTCATTAATGTGTAAAAACTGCTTTTGTGTATCTAGTTGGAGGGCAGTGTGCAAAGTATTTTACGTTGTATCAGTATTTTACATTGCAAAAGTATTTTACATTTTGTCATAAAACAAAATATGTGAAAGCTGCTTTTTCATAATCTCTTTAATCCTTGTATAAAGTCAGCATCTGCGAAAGCTAAAAATAATTTGTTCAGGTCTGATTCCCTCAGAAAGATGGGCCAGTTAAACACAGTATACGTTTGGTGCAGTAGGAGCTGTGATGTACAGACCTATCAGTTGTAAGCAGTTATTAAAATATTTTGTTATCATGTCATTTTTTACAGGGCACCTCATGTCTGAGCTCTAAACTTGCCATGTGACTGGAGAGCAGTTCAGTGTCTGCACCCCCCTGTTCTTGGGAGGAACCCAGTACTCAGTGCTTGTGTAGCATTTAAGCATCTCACTTGGCATCTCCTGTGATACATTATTACTGTTAATTAGTTAATTAGATGTTTTGTTGTATATGGTTTAAGAGTTAGAAAGAATTATGAGTGAGAGACCACTCAACTGGCTACACAGAGAAGTGGGGCAGGAAGCCTCAGAAACCTCTAAATGTGCCTGAACTACAAGTTTACCTATTGGTTAAGAGTAATTTACTGACATTTTACTGGGATAAGATATATGGAATTCCAGATAACTAAAATACAGGTTTGCATTTTGAAAGTTATTTTATAACTGTATATTGTAAAGCACTGCTCCTATGCACACAGAAGTGTAACTGCAGATGTGATGAAATGCTGGAGCAGAGAAAGAGAATTTGACTATGAAAGTGTATTAGGCAAGAAAGAATTTCTCTCCCTTTACAGCTCTTTTTGTGCCTCTTTAATACCTGCGGTTTTGGGGAAGGTAGGTGAGAATGGCATGAAGAGTTTACATCCCTTCTTGAGCTGGGTTTGGTCTGCTGGGGAGGAGTCCTGATTTGCCAAACCATTCTCAAAGCATTGTCACAGTAGAAGTGTGGCTGGCTCAGCCTGAACCAGCTCTCAGCTGCCACATCCATATAACTGAAACATGTAAGTAACACAGGAGCTTCCTCCCTTTTGAAACTTGCACATGGATAGCTTTGCCTGGGTGGATTTTCTTTCACTATGTACTGAAGGGTAGGTGAGCAGGATTTCCAAGGAGGGAACACTGGTTAGAAGGCAGAAATTGTAGGAAGCCAGGAAAGAGAAGCTCGTGAAACACTAGGTGAGAGATAATACTACGAGGTCAACTGACCTTACTCATTTTCAGTTTCCATGGTTAGGAGGTGTGTGCCAGATAATCCAAAGCCTCAACTGCCTTTGGAACCAGTATAGGACAATCTCTGCCTAATGAGTTTACTATGACTTGCCAGTCCCAAATAGTTCGACTCTTGCTCCAAATGTTTTTCTTTTGTGAGGGATACTCTGATTACAGATAACCACAAAAAAATAAGTCCAACTCTCTTAATACCTGTGGGCAGCTCATGTGTTCATGTTTGCTGTTACAACACAGTGACACAGTACAGGCACTGATTGTAAATTCTTACCTGGTTTTGGTATCTCTGTCAAGTAACAAAGTTTCTCCTTTAGGGCATTGGTCTGAAGTTCCTCAGGATATTGAAAACTACTTTGTTGTGAAGCACTACGGTATTATTATCCTTCCCCAGAGAAGTATTTATTGCAGTTTAGTACAGAATTGTCTCTAGAATCTTATCAGTTACTTAATAAGGGCACTACCTCCTTCTTCCTACCTCTGTATGAAAGCAATCTATCTCGTACTGTGCATCAGTAATCTCCCAGTTTGCTGATAATGGGATGGAAGCTGTTCAGACCCAACCAACCAACAGCCCCACAGAAAACACAAACCAACCCTCACTAAAGAACATCAGTCAAGAAACAAATGTAGAAAAATCATGGTGTTCTTGAGCAAGGAGTGCAGCTTAATAGAGAAAATTATTTCATAAAATTGTGAGATCTCTGAAGGTACAAATGTTACATCTGTGTGTTTGTTACACGCTGGAATGTGCTCTCACAACTGCCTTTACTGCACCCCTTTCTTGTGACACCCCTTAACTGCTGCTTCCCAGGCCAGCTATTTATGCACTGATGACCCTCAGGGAAACAGCCTTTTTGCCTGCTCAGATCTGTCCCTAGAGAGAAGTGGCTCCAGGTCTTTTCCTCTCAGTTCTCTCACACCAAGGGCCATGCACAGTAACAATGCTGAGCTTTGCAGGTGCTGAGCTTTTCAGTTATCCATGATTTTGTTATTGAGGAAATCCAGTGGATTAGGATAGATGGACACCTCTCCTAGAATTTACAAGTTAGGTAACTTGTAAGAGTGATGCCTTGACTTTCAAGTCAAGTGTTGCCATTTTGAAGCTGCACTTTACTTTTAGTACTATTTTAGAACAGGCTTTTACTAAGTGAATACCAGGCAGTTTTTAAAAGGCATATATTGTGTGTTCAGACAGAATGTGATGATACTTGGTTGGACAAGCTTCACACTCTTAGATACAACAAGCAGTTAATATGATTTGTATTTCTTCAGCTCAAATTTCTTTATAGATACACTTGGAGATTTCTTTACAGATACACTTTATAGATACACTTGGAGATTTCACTAATTTCCTGTTGTATTTCAATACGGTTTCTGGATATTTTTCAAGTCTTATTAGTACTGCTATTTCTATAGCTGCCCTATAGTTGTTATATTTTTGCAGCTCTTGGGTATCCAGAAGAAGAATGCTGATGAGTGATGTAAGCCTGATTAAGTGATTTCTTTCAAAAGTGACACATATATTGCAGTGGCTTTAATTAGAGGGTGGGTTTGTTCTGTCAGGTCTATTCCTGTATTAAATTAAGCTTATTCAAATTACTGTCATGCAGACTGGAGCGATAATCCCTTGTGTAAAGTTTCATCACATCTTCAAGCTACATCAAATCTAGCCAGATCAGTAAATGAAGCAAAAACTCAATTAAATTAGGAATTCAGTAGCTGGTGTGCCTGAATCTGCAGTCATCATATCAACTCCTTGTGACAATGGACACTGACCTGGTTTTGAAACTAATATGACAACTAAAATTTTGTATTTAATAGATTAATAATTTGGAATGTTTCTTCTTCTAATGAAAAATATTTAATAACTTGCATTAACTTGGCATTTCCATTGCCAGTCAGACTGACTTTTGAATACTTGCATTCCCATTCCCAGTTATGCTACGTAATGAATATTCCTTTTGAAGACATAGCCTTACTACTTTTCATACAAATACTAGGAATACATTTTTCTAAAAGAATGCCAAACTGACAAGTTTTAAAAGACATACCTTATCTTATCAGACATGTTTGGGATATTTGGTTGCAGAAACTTAAGATTTTTAGATACAGAAAGCATAACTTGAGTAACAGCTCAATGAGTTTTCTTACTTGTAGCCAAGCTGTCGGCAGACTACAGCTGCATCCTTATCAGACCATCCATCATCACAAATTGTGCCCCACTGGCCATTGATAAAAATCTCCACACGTCCTTCCTTCTTATTCTCACCATCCATCAGCCTGATGGGAGGACCTGGGAATAAATTACTGCTGTCAGCTCGCAGCAACAGAAGCAAGAACTGGTACTGTCAGTTATTTTCATTATATTCAGTACAATTGATATTCAAGTTCATCGAGCCTAATATCAGTGGTTAAAGTAGTCATATTCTTCCTGGCTGGCAAAAGGAGGCAGTGTGTACAAATTACAAGACAAATACTAAACACTACTGTACTTTACCCTTCAGAGTTCATCGGATTCCTTCATTCCATGCAAATATGTGACATGGTTCAGAAACTGACCACAATTCTATACAAAAAGGTAGAAAACACCTGAAATGCCTTTGAAACAATACCCATACAAGCTGGACAGGTTTTCCTTACAGAAACTTCATGGGTGAATTAAACTATATCTCAGTCCATACACCCATTCTCAAACTGGTTGCTGCTGCTCCTCCTAACCACTGTCTCAGCAAAAGCAGTGCAGCATTGTGTTGAACTTCAGCTATTCCTTATCACTGTGCACATGGTTCTGCAGCATGTTATCCTAGATTATTTTTCTGGCAATCTAAATTAATTGTTTATTCAGATACATTTGTAATATGAATTTTCACTTATGTGGATTAGTCAGACTTAGTTGATCCTGGTTTCTGCAGCACTTGGCCTGTAGTTAAGTTTTGACTCATTAGGCAAAGTACATACCTAATTCTTACTTACTCTCAAATTCCTCTATAGCCTGCAAGCAATGCAAATGCCCTTAAAACCGTTATGAATTCCACTGAGGCCTCTTTATAATGTTGAAGGGAGAATCACCTTCTAAATCTTTTTGTATGGCATACTTTATAATCTTTAATATACCCATGAGAGTTGCTTTGTGGAATAATGGAAAAGACTCTTCCTCCTCTTCTGACCTGTTCCTAGTCTTTTCTAAATGTGTGAGGATGAGGAATTACTTAATTGCACTCTTAAAGCAATATTTTGAGATACCTGCATTTGGTAATAAATTCAGATTAGTTTAGGGTATGAATAACTTTGGTATACCAAACATGAATCTGGTCAGCACTAGTTGAATCTGGCCTAAGTCATTAAATGAATAGGGAAATACTAAAAGATAAAATCCAAGTCTGTTTGCTTTTGATGTAACTTCAAGCATATTGTTTGTGTTGGAGTTGATGCTCTCTGGACTGTTACATGAATTAACTTCACCAACATTCTGTTTACCTATGCTCTCATGATCTTACTGAACAAATGTCATTATTGTAGTATGTGCTATCTTTTTTTTACTGTTCCTTAATATCTGTGTTTCCTTAAGTCCTATCATCTACTAATTTCTCATCTTTTTCCACTGAATTTATCCTTATGCAAAAAAAATGCTTTTTCACATGCTGGTGCATAAATGGTAACAACACTTTGTTCACTTTCCAATCAGAAATCTTCTAGGAAATGTCAGACAAACAGTCTTATTTTCTTGTTGAACTGATGTGTTCTGGAAGAATACAACCTATTACCTGGTGAGAATTATGCTTCTATTAACCAGATAAAGGCATGGAATACTAATAATATTTTACTGTTGTCTCATCTTCTTGTGGTTTAGAAAACATATATGTATTTATGAGCACAAAATTAATATAGCATTCTGGTAGTGGGGATGTGAGAGTGTTACCATATGGATGTGTTTAACTGAACCAAACTCCTTCAGCAGAGATATTTTATAGGAATTTGAGCAAAACAGCACAGATGGTTTGCATCTGTAAAGACAGCAGTCATGGTTTGAATTCCTGTTATTTTTGGTTTGAGAAAATTCTTGCTAACAAATAGGATTTGATATATGTACTGCAACTTAAAACATCCATTGGATGGTGAGAGGGCTGTATAGAATAAGCCTGTAAAGAGGGAGAACTCAGAAAGTACATGTGGAAGTGCTGAATGTTGTTAGAACAAGTAGCAACATTGTGCAGTAAATCCATCTTGTAGTTTGTGGGATAAACCTTTAGTCTGTGATTTCCAGGAAACAGGCATATAATACCAATTTCAAATTCAGCTGAAATATTCTTGGGCAAGCTAAATGGCATTGGCAGCAATTTTCTAAAAGGCTGCATACTGACAAGCTATACATTTTGTGTAGCAAATTGTAAAAAGGAAACTCTTCCAGAATTGCTGCGAAACCCATTGTTCCCCTGTAGTTTCAACTGTGCAATGTCTCATAGCCAGAATTATTGTTTAATTATCTACATGAGATTTAGGAATCTTTGCAATTTGTTTATATTTAGTTCTACAATTTCACTGTGTAATTGGTATTTTTCCATCATCTCTTATCAGTCTTTTTATTCTCTTTATTTTCATACAAGTTTGTAGGCTTTTGACATTGGAACTGACTCTTTTATCTGGGCGTGTAGTATCATTCTGTCCTGGTCACCATGTGGGGCCCATTCACCCAGACACATATAAATGATAGGCAGTAGGAACACAGAAACAATTTCATGCTTCTCAGCCTTCCTTCTTGCTATCTCTGCACTTCCCAGCTTCTCCATATCCCTTGTTCTGGCTTGTCCAAATGCAAAGCCACAGGAGGGTGTACTATTGATTTGTGTTCCTCAGTGCTCAGGTATGTCTCCAGCATTTGATGCCAAGCATTACTTGGAGGTTGAGAGGTGCCAATACCATTAGGTACACCATCAGAAAGCGCTGAATAGGTCCAAAATCTGGTGGAGACTGAGAGAACGGCACCTCTGGAACGTGACTTTGTTACCTTGCAAACCTGGGTTGAGCTTTAATGTCCTGGATGGTTACATTCTAAACAAAAATTGTTTACTTGCTCTGATCTTCAGGAGAAATGTAAGGTATTTTCCCTTCCTGTTCTTTCCTTGCACCCATCTGACAAATAGCAGGATTCTGAGAATCCTTAAGCATCCTGTACTTTGGCTGGATCTGTATCCATGGCAATACTTACACTGTGACTTTACTTCCTTACCAAGCAGGCGCTTGTGGCTGTCGTTTTCTGGGTGGCAGATGAGTCTGACATCCTCCTGATGGTTGCAGTCGTGCTTCCCCCATTCCCTCCGGGAGCACTGCAGCAGGTTTGTCTCCTTCCCGGAGCAGATCACATCATCCAACCAGATGGGCCCGGAGCTTCCTTCTGCGGAGCTCTCTTTGTCCGTACCTGCGCTTTTCCCATACCTGCACAACACAGAGGTGTGTTTGGTCCACAGGGATCATAGGACACATGATGCTTAAGCATGAGAAAGGAAAGTGATATTCCTGAGGAAATAAAGATTTCTCAATTATTCCCAGTAAGCTGCTTCAGTTAGCATTAAATTCAGTGACAGCACCATATGCTGCCTCTTCAGTAATGGGTTTCTTTAAAGGAATTACTGTTACATTAGTACAAACTTAAGAATGTAATGCCTTTGATTAAGGCTGCTCTTCAACCAAGCATATGGCTGGCTCAATGACTCTGAGGCTTAAGCATGTTCTTAGTATTCTATATACATTTAAATGTCACAGTCTGAGACAAAATCCTTTTGTGAATGTCAGCTGTTACAGTCTGAAGGCAAGACAACAGTCACCTCCTGAGTGTACCTTGTAGCCACAGGTCAGTAGGAAAAGCAGGGAAGAGTGGATGCATGATACAAAGGGCATTTTTCTGAAATGCTTTTCTATACATAACTGTTCCAGGGCCAGGCTGTGGGGTTTTCTGAAGCAGGGGAGAAGGACTTACACCCTGAAAATGTCTTTCATTATTAATGACTGTGCAACAAGCAAAGATTTAGAAGAATCAAACTTTTATAGGCAAAATAGAAATCAAAATCAGCTCTTCTCTATAGCACATGCATGTATCTCAGCAGAAAAGGAGAACTGGAAGGAAATGGGTGAATAAAGCTGCTAAATCACATTTGTTGAAGGCTTTTCTACCTCAGCTAAGGCCTGTATACCTCTGTGAGACTGAGGGAAGCACTTTAATGGACTTTAACTCGGTAGTTTCTTTGAAGCACTCAGCTCATATTAAAAAGCAGACTCTTAAAATGGGCTCCATGTAGGGTTCACGTAACTTTGTTTGTCATCACGGCCAAGTCACAGAGTCAAACAGCCAATATCAAGGAATCTTACTTGAATCCCAGCTGCCAGCAGACCACCTGCGTGTTCAGCTCCGTCCAGCCGTCGTCGCAGACCGTGCCCCACTGCCCGCCGTGATAGACCTCCAGGCGGCCCTCGTGGCTGCCCTTGCCGCCTGTGAGCCGCAGGGCACCGTCTGTGCCAGCGGCAGGGGAGAACAGAAACACCATCAGTGTTTGTTACCTCCCGTTGCTGTTCCAGAGCAGAACCAGTGACACTGCCTGCACTGCATCCGCTCCGGCTTTTGTGCCTCTGCAGACTGTAGGAGTTCTCTTTGCAGAGCTGGGAACTCTGCCTGTGTCCTGTTTTTTGCTGTGTGATGATTGATGACTGCAGTACCTGTGAGAGGCGTACAGGAAACGCCAGCATCTTCTTTGTGGCCGCAGTTGTGTTCTCGCCAGGAGCTTTTTGGGCACTGTTCTATGGAGAGTTCATTTCCCGTGCACCGCACTTCATCCAGCAGCACGGGGCCAGAGCCTTCTCCAAAGTAAGCCTGGCCCCACGCCTTGGCAACCCCCCTGTGGAAATGCAAGGAACACCCAGTCAGGGGGAAGCAAGCTCTGCCTCTGACTTTTAACTTTCCTAGGAGAGATTACAGATGTGCAGCTTGGGTATGAGCATTCCAATTTTCATCTTCATTTAACATCTATATAGAGTAAAAATAATCCAGTATGTATTTCTAAAGTGCCTTTCACCTGTAGTCCTCAAAGCACATCAATCAAATACCCAGATGAGCCAGATAAATGTGATTGTTCCCCATTTAGACATGTGGAAACCACAGCAAAGAGATCTTAAGTGACTCGACAAGTGTGGTATCACCCATCAGCAACAGAAATAAGAACAGGAAGCAGACCAATGACTACCCTTGTATGGGGTGTATTCTCTGTCAGCACAAAGGATTTTGAGCACAAAAAACTGTGTTGATTGAAAACACTCCCTTGTTTTAGAGTTACAGAAATCATGCAGTGTTTAACCCTTTATCATCTATCAGGATTTTTCCAATTCTATTTAAAATACCATTTAATATATAACTGTTGGCAATGGTTTGGTTCCTTTCCACTCAATGTCTTCTCTGTTCCTATATTCACTCCAGAAATGGCAAGACTGAAATGTCTAAATTTCAGGCTGTAATGATTTACCTATCTAAAGCATTAGTTTATATTAACTAAAAAAGCGTCTTATTTTGCCAATCTATCTAATAAAAATGCTGATAGAAATGTATAGAAAATGTTAAGGAAAAAAATTCTTATTCATTAAGCAGCTGGCTGAAATCAAAGAGATAATGATGGACTGCTCTGAATGCTTTTACAGTTTATACCATATTCCAGTAAGAGTCTCTAGAGTTAGGCAGAGAAAACACATCCCATCACTATAACCAGAGGAATTTCTGTCAAGTAAAAATGATTTAGGAAATCAAATAATAACAGAAGTCATCATTATTTTCCACCAATTAGTGGTAGATTCATATTCTGGAGTTTTATAGGAATGCTACAGAAAAGTTGAAGGGGTGTGGGAAGCTACTTACTGAGA
Organism: Pycnonotus jocosus; assembly: GCA_013400435.1. Lineage (NCBI taxonomy): Eukaryota > Metazoa > Chordata > Aves > Passeriformes > Pycnonotidae > Pycnonotus > Pycnonotus jocosus. Next base: position 395,514 of record VWYP01008911.1, on the reverse strand, counting down.
AGCTTTACTTTTACAGTTTCTGGCATGTTTCCAGATGGTTTAACAGTATGCAAATTTTGATTATTTTTAGTACTTCAGAACTGGTCTACTGGCACTGTTGGTAAGATTTCACTTCATATTAATTAGCATGTTTGTTGTAACATCTTGCTTACTTGAGAAATTCTGTAAATCTCTAGACATATTTCAAAAATACTTAGCAGGTTTAGTACCGTCTTAATACAATTTATTTACTCAGAAAAATGAATCTAATTAGAAGCATCACAGAACTGCAGCTTGTGATTATTAAATATAAATAATAAAAAGTTTTAGTGGCATCAGTAAGGAGGCAGGCTAAGAGCATTACACTTGTCATTAGTATACAGAAATGCAAAGCAGAGCTTAGTAACTCCCCAAACCTATTCAAAATTCAGCCCAATTCAAAAGCAGGAAAAGCCTGCAAGAAGATAGACTTTGCATTAAGTATTCCCAAATGAAAATGTGCAGGAATGTAGAAATGCAGCTTAAATAAGCTGCAGGAAAAAAAATAAATCTGATGTCAGAGAAGCATGTTGGTCCCTGTGTTGGCTCAGCAGGAGATATACAATATTTTTAACTAGTCCACAGTTCTCATCCTTCTGAGCTAATTTGGGTGGCACAGGCAGCCCAAGGCCTCAGGTACAAAACAAGAACACTCTGGGAACCACCCATCAATGCCACAGAGCTTTGTGCCTTCAGTAGCACTTCTTTCCATTCATCCTAGTCCCAGCAGGCTTCAACAGGCCAGTTCTGCTCCAGTCTCCTCTGCTTTACCTGCTCTGCTTTACCTGCTGAGTTCTCATCCAGTCTCTCTCAGACATAATCCCTTTCTCCTGCATGGGATACAACCCAGCACCTTCTCTGCTTCTTGCTCCTAGTTCTTTCCCTCTTCCACCCCACTGGCCTTCCATCCCAGTTGTCCTCATCTCCTTTCTCTCTGGTCCAGCAGCTTTCCTCTTAGTCTCCCACTTCTGCAGCATTTTTCTGCAAATACCAATACTTATCTTCTGTGAGGTATCAAAATCCCCCCTGGCTGTTGAGAAAGTGAAGCAAGAAAATCCTGTTCTGCTGCTGTAGCTGTATTTTGGACCATGCTTAGTTCAGGCAGAATCACTGACAAGCTTAACTGTCAAACCTTCAAACAGATCTCTAGCTCAGTCTATGCAAACTGACAATCTTCAGAGACTCGTGATTTAAACAAATCTAGAGAGATTCTCACAGGCATGCCAAAAAACATACCCTTCCTGACAAAGCGGAGTTCTTGTGCCAAAGCCAGGAGGCTGTCAGATTCCACAGTTAAATGGATCAGAAGGATTTGAAAACAGTCTCAATCAACAGTTTTGATTGAAATTTTACAGGAATTGCAGTGAGTTTTCACTACAAAGTCAACAATTATTCTGACACATTCTTTATCTGTCTGGCCAAAGAGCTGAAATTTGGCCCTATCATATGACACTGAAAACCACTTCCAGGGAATTGAAGGTAATGTCACTGTACCTGAATCTTCTAGCAATAAACTTAGCTACTGCTCCAAAGTATCAGTATGGTTTTAAAGGAGCATTTTTTTGCCAATTACGCTTCTTGTAGCTTCAGCTGTGGGTCTGATAACTCTCCTGCTTTGCTGCTGGAGTAACAAACACGTAGAAAAACAAACCCGAGGCCAAGCTGCCGACAGACAACTTCAGCATCCGCATCATCCCACTGGTCATCACAGACTGTGCCCCACTGGCCACCATGGTAGACTTCCACTCTTCCTTCGTGGGCATTGCTCCCACCAGCCAGCCGGATGGGAGTGAAGACAGGGCCTGGGAGCAAACACGGGATATGGAACAGGTCATTCACACCCTAAAGTATCATTCTGATAGTAAAGAGAGAAGAATATGGCTTAAGGGTTTCCCTGACATCACTCAAGAACCACATTTTCTTTTTTCTACTTAGATGGAGAACCTGGAAGTAACGTGAGTTCCCTTATGCTCCACTCTCACTAGCTGAAAAATCTTACACATACAAGTAACCATATTGATCTCGAATTATCAAAGTGTCAGAGCATTCACAGACACTCAGTGCTCCAAGGCCAAATACTGAATCAGTCAGCAGAGCTACCTTTCTACAAGTAAGAGCAACATTGGGTAAAATCTGAAGTAAGAGGCAAAAATTATGTCATGGACACAGAAAGAGAAATTCGTCCTTTTCCATTAGAAAATCCAGTCAGAGCAGTGAAATCTCTTTGACTGTGGAGTCTCAGTTGAATTGTGCAAGTATTGTTCCCTTCTAGCTTCCAGTCTTTTAAAATCAGTAGCTCTCTTCTGGTGTACTGAGAAACTCTCTTGAAAGCATCACTGCTGAATAAATCTATAATAGTGGAAACAGTTTAAAGCCATATAAAACCCCATAATGGCTGTAATGTGAGCAAGGTCATTTTAAAGTTTCACCATATCTAACATCTGAATGATTTAAATTTGAGCAATTTTTGTGTAACTTTCCAACCAGTTAATACTACTAGCCAAAACAATAATACTGAGGGCATTTTTCCAATTGCATATTAGTGTGTCACTGATGTGAAGTATGGGATGTGTGTGTGTAAATATTTTAAAAGTCTAGTTGCAATAGAACCTGCAAAATGTGAAAACATTTATAGTTTTCAGTTTCTCTAGGCAAAACTCTATTGCTCTTGTTCTTTGTCTCCTAGCTTGAAAAGATTCTCCCTTTTCTAAGACCAAAATGTTCTTTTAAAAGCCATTTATCAAAATGTTGATTAAAATAACATCAAATATCTTAAAAGCATTAATGATACTTTCTTTTCTAATAGTATAATTCTGACATTTTAAAAAAAAAGTGGAGAAACAATCCTCATTTCACAGCCAGAGATTCTTGCTATTTTACTCTTTCTCACAACCTACAGCTGAAACAATTTGTTGTTGATTATGGAAAGCTAAAGAGTTGTTAAGCTAGGTGCTGCTTGAGGTATTTGAAGCAATTAATGATGCATTGATGCAATCTGTATCATCTGTTCCAATTAGTATATTTTCGAATATACTAATGAGTAATTATTAAAACTTCTACTTAAATAAAATAAGGACTTGAGAAAACCATATGTATTTTTTTTTACCCAGGGAGGAGCTACATGTGACAGCAGCTGCCATTTTTTGAGGACATGTCCCATCTTGCCAGGTGTCTTTTTCACATAACAGTATATTTTCTTCATCACCACGACAACGCACTTCACTCCAGAAAACAGGAATAAGGCCTAGTCCAGAAAATGGTACATGTTTTGCTGTACCTTTTTCCCTGTAAAAATAATCAGGATAGGGCATCAGAGTGGGAGGAAGGGAAGTGGGAACATTTTCTCATATATAAATCTTGGAGTAGAAAAGAAAGGGCTTTGTTCAGTAGTGTAAATTCATCACATTTTCATTCAGTTCAGCATTGTCTTCTGCCCAAAGAAAAGTAACAGATGTGACCCAGTTCTCACCATTTTGTTGTGGGATGTTTTAATACAATGATTGTGCTGCTGCAGAGCCAGCTGCATTCCTGCTCTCCCAGTTCTTTACTACAAAAATCAGCACAGAGTCCACAGTCCACAGGTGATTCTACAGCACCAGCCCACTGCAGTTACAATTCCAGGAGGGGTAATGCCACCAGGCCTTTCTCCCATATTCCATCCTTTACTCCATGAAGACATACCACACTCTGCCCATAAATGCCATGTACTGTGGCTGTGATGATGGCACCATGCAACCACCTCACACCCCGTTAGATCAGGCCCCCATCGTTTTTTCTCTATTCAGCCATTCCCATCCACCCAGAACGTTTTATAAACAGCTCTCTTCCCTTCCAGTGCTGCATCTGCAGCAACACTTAGAGAGCCACCTGCTCTTCCTTGCAAAGCACAATGAATTTAAAACAAAGCCCAGATACGGTGATATCAAAGGAGCAGAGAGATGGAGCACCTGAAGAGCATCATGCGTTCACCTGGTGGCACGGAAATCCAAATTTCTGCTAACATTTAAGACAGCTCAGACTTTGAGCTACTGTTTGCTTGGGGCTTTTTTGGCCTGGGTTCAGCTTTGAGCCATTCCTGTTGAAGAGATGAAACCATTCACCCGTATCGCTGAACTACTGCTAACAGCAGCCTCGTTCAGCTGAAGCGTTCAGGGTATGGAAAGCAGACAGGACTCACATGGAAATGAGGGAAGGAGCCACTGCACGTAGACAGCTGAAGTCATAAGCAAAATCACAGATGGCTGAACTTTTATCTCATCTAATCCTCATATTTTTATAAGTTGGCATGGTGTGTCCAGATTAGAATTGAACATTATAAACCAGCTTAGATTTAGTTCTGGCTAGCCGTCTTAAAAAGTGGAATAATCACTAGGAATGTCACAGTGCAAGTCTGCTATAAAAGCCTCTTACTGCTTGTAGCAAGCAAAACCACTGCTTTGGAATGTGAGTGAAAGCAATGTTAGAAAGGCAATAAAGGCAGCCAAATTATGCTAAAGGGTGCTGTTGATTAACTCCATTCTGGCAGCAGTGGGAAGTGGTGGTCAGCGAGGACAGTGCAGGGACTTTCAACTTGTCCTCTAAAATGTTTTAATTCACCAAAGACCTAGGATGAGTTCCAGGTGTCATTTGGCATGCTACAATGGGTGATTACTAGGATAACCCTTGCCTCTGAGAATTAGGAATTTTCCTGTGATTAGGAGTCCATGTAGAGCCTAATCCTGGCCATATTTACATTGTTATAGATTCAGTTACCTCACCGGAGCTGTAATTGACACTTAGGTATGTGAGACCAGGATTGGACCACGTAATTCTGTCCTTGGGGACTTCTCCCAGATGTCCAGCAGAGCAGTTTGTGTTTGCCCAAGCCTTGCTGACCTGTTCACACGTTTCACTTTGAAAGCAAAGCCTTTGCCACCGTCTGCTCCTGTCCAGATCCTATGTTCAGCTTTCTGAGGAAATACTGATTTCCTCTTTGAAGTGTAACGAGGCTGAAGCAAGCAAAGTGTTCTGGGAAGAACAGCTTCAGCATTCAAACAAAAAAGCAATCATCACACAAAAAAAGCCCTCAGGATTTACAAAGTAGATTGTCCTTTGCACGAAACTTCATGAAAATGAGTTGATTTTTACCCAAACTGAAACTTACCCAAGTGCAAGCTGTCGACACACAACTGTCGCGTCATTATTGTCCCAATGGCTCCCACAGATTGTTCCCCAGATTCCATTCAAATAAACCTCCACTGTACCTTCAAACTCATTCTTGCCTCCCCGGAGTCTCACTGACCCTAGTTACCAAAAATTAAAAACAAAACAATTACACCTCCAAGATACTTTATTGCTGGGTTAATGCACCCCACACAAAAGACTCTGAACCTCATTTTCCCTGAGTTCTTGTTTCGTGGATACTGAGCTGTTTCCAAGAAACATTCTGGCACACCTAGCATTCTCATACAGTGATACATTAATTGAGAGAACCCTTTTTTCATGTGAGGAAAGCATTTTGCTCCTCATACTGAAAATGCATTGTATTTCTGATCCATCTGATGCTACAGCTTAGTTAAAGATCTAACAAAGTATTTATAGACACATAATTATTGAAATGTGATTTCCTCTACCCAAATGGGCAAAACATGTATATGTATGCGTATAGATATATTTGTATAAAATATGCTATTCTATCTTTCACAAAATTCCTTTGACCTTAAGGGAATCAGAAAATAACCATATGGCCTGCATAGCTTCTGCTCTCACCCATGTTACTTTATGCATGTCATAGATGACAGCAGTTTATTTTAGCCAAAGAATGCATTTGTTCATACTTTTCTCAGACAGAAAAACTCTGCATGTAGTTCTATTAATTTGTGAGAGGTCTTTACCAAATTCTCAGACAAAGCAAGCTAAAAACAGTAAGGAATTGTCTAGAAGTGGGGAGGGGAAAGAGTGTTCCTTGAGCACTACAAGGCAGAGAAATCCAAGAAAATTAGCAGATTTTGCATTTTTGTATTACAGTAGTTTCACTTGAGATATCAGATGCATCTACTGTTGAAGGTAGCCAAGTGCCACTGGCAACGGTGGGAAAAAGCTGGTCATAGGGGTAACTACACAGAAACAGAAAAGGATCATGACAGAGCAGTAATTCAGCAAGAAACACTTCTGTGAAATTATCAAACATAGCCCAGCTGCATTAATTCATATTGCCTGAAATCCCAGTTAATCCGTCTGCCTCTGTTCTGTGATCTGCTTAGGAGCTACACCATCATCCAGTTTGCAGGGGTTCAGCAATGGGGTGAAGATAGTCAGCGTTTGGGCCTGGATTTCATTGTGTCTGTGTTCATCTTCGTGTAAATAATAATAATAACAGGCAGATCCACTTTTTCTTCTCAGCCTCTGTGCTGGGTTTAGTTCAGTGTATTTTATAAAACCACAAAGCCAAACAACTGCCAAATAACTCGAGGAATTAATTAACCTCATGTCTGGCTTGGCATGTTCCTCTTTGCCTCCTATTTACTTTCTCAGCAGCAACTTACTGTGCAGTAAATTACAAACAACATTTATTCAACTCATGTTACAGAGTGAGCTATCATTCCTGAGAGAGGATTATTACTGAGTCAAATATAACTATACTGTAGACATGTTGCACATCATTTATCTGTCTTTACCATTTTTCTCTTTGTGTTTTTTCTCTGTATGTGTCACAGACAGAGAGAGTCTGGAATTCTGGTTATTTCTGCTCTTCACCACATTTCTGTACAGACTATTACTTTCACTTGAAACGTCAACTGCACTCACAGCAAAGTGATTCCTGACATACCAGAAAGCAAGTTTGAAGATGTCATCTCCAAAAATAAGTGTATTTTAGTGCATGATTGCTTACAGTGCTGCATGACACCCACTGAAATCAATACAGTGCTTCCTGAGTACACATTGCACAATGTTTCTATTCAAATATTTGAATAAGGGAGTACTTGAAGAATAAAATTCTCTTCTAAGGTCTCCGTGGCAGAATTTGGCTCACTCCTCTTTCTGTGTTTACAGATTTCCCAATGACAGTGGTGGAAGAACTTAGTCATGTACACACAGCAAAACACAAGAGGATTGTTAAAGGTAATTTTGTAACCAATTCTAAATATTCTTGATTTTCACCTGGTAAGTTAATCCAGAAAGAAATAAAAAGAAAGCCTATTTTTACATGTAGGTAATATTAAACCTGCCATTGAATAGAGGTAACCACATATATGGTATATGCACTTTGAAGTATGTATCAACCTCTGTCATATGACCAAGTCATAATTACTTAGCAAACAAATCAAAGGCCACTAATGAGAAAATTATTTCTGTTGTTTACTCAAAATGTTGTGGTATTCAGACACCTGGTAGTTATATTACCAGATCAAGAGATACAAAACATCAAGAGTTACAGCAGTGACACCTCATAAAACAGAACCTCAACATCAAAACTTTCATTACAGTAGCTTAGTTTTTCTTTCCAGTATATAAAACTCTTTCTTCATGATGAAACACAGCTCTGTGTTTCCTGTGTAAGTTGATCTTAGGGAATTGCAGGGTAACAGGATGATCTGCCATCGTGTGTGTTTATGCTGTATTACCAACTATCTGCTTATATGTTAATATTTTAATTGCAAGATAGTCACTGTTTGCATTGTAAATGTATGACATTTTCACTGTTAAAGTCTACTGCTGTCCCAGTGTAACAACTCCAGTACCCCAGCACATGTCTCAGGGACTTCCTCTGTGCTGCCCCTGGAGCACAATAACTCTGCAGAAGAGGATCTGCATTCTCCCTTAGAAAACATGTCTGGCTTAAGTGTATGCACTGCAGGTTCTAGGTTTCTGGAATCAGAGGTATAGTAGCATCTCAGATTTTTAAGCTATAATTTTTCAGCTCTTTCAGGTGCTGAAGAAAACTAAACCTGCTGGGAGTAGAGCTAATGCAGTAGTATCTACTCTTTCTGCTCTCCACCAGTTCAATATGGTGTCAGACCTCTGCTTAAAGTGCTTATCAAACCTACCCTGCCTCAACACAAAGCTCAACAGCAGGGAACAGCAGCACCAGGATCCTGCCCATGGCTCTGGCCTCCTCAGCCTGGTCAGGAAGAGGGAGGATGAGGAGAGGTGACCTGACTCCACAATAGGCAGGAACAAGGGCACAGGACACAAAGCAGGCCTATGGGACAGCTCTAGACACATCCTGTGGTCTTAGGACAGACTTAATTCAGCCCTTTATTAAAAAATACAATTTGCTGTCTTGACAGAAACACCTTCATTTATAAACACTCAGCAAGTATGTGTGCATGTACTGCAATTGTGTTCTAGCTGAGGTTACTGACGGTCAATTCCTGTTGTTTACATACAGTCTGGTAATTTTAGTTGTCCTGGTCTCTGCCCAAGTCAGAGTCTTTCCTATCTCTATCACTGCTGAAAGGAGATTAAGTTATACTTGCAAATGCAAGGAAGTAAGGGTATCCAGTGGGTGCTGCTGAGACTTGCTCCAGAACACCTGCCATAGAGGCTGAAGATGAGACACTCAGGAAAACAGGCAGAGGAAAACCACCCCGCCAACTTTTAATTAACTCCAAAAAGCAGAAGAGCTTCAAAGGAATTGTGCTGTTGTGCTTGGCCTCTTTTCCTATACATTCTCATGTGCAGAGATGCTGGGTAACTTCTACATTTTACATTTCACTGGGAACAAGCATTGTTACTGGGTGGCTGCATTGCAAATAGAATGGGAATCACTTCCACCTCTGCTGTATGTGTCAGTGCTGCAGCAGTGGCGTTTATGGTGTTGGCTAAAGGTGTGCCATAGTTTCCTGGTAAACACCTGTCCAAAGGTTTGCAATTTGGCCGTAAATGTGGGCTGGAAAAATAGAAATCAGAAGTAGAAATTGCCTGTGCCTTTCACCCTGGTGCAGTGTGCTCTGAAATGGCAGATTTAAAGCAAAGCAAAAGAAGTCATTTCAATTTCAGAAATCTGTAAAAATAACAAATAGTTTTATTTCTGCCCTAATGTCGGAAAGAGTGTTCTGTGGGATAGTGCTACAGAAAGGCCCTGCACTGACAGTTCATCTCTGTTGTCTTGGAGCCAATGAGGTCAGTCCAAATTGACATCAAGGGTGAGGGTTTCCCATTGATACATGCTCTGGGACCACACTGTAACTTGTAGTATTTAGAATACATGGGGATGGTCCCTAATACATATAAAAAGGTCTATCCCAGTTTCAGAATGAAACTAATCCACTGGTTTGTATGAGGTACTTGTGAAAAGTACCACATGTAGCACAGGTAAAACCTAACACGGTTTCCACATTAGTGGAAACTTTGCTTCCCTTCCAGGATCAGGCCTGACAAAAATCAAAGAACTGAATCCTGTTGACTTCAGCAAAATTATGCATGGTGTTCACTGTGATCCATGAATGCTGTTGTCGCTCACTTTCCTGAGCACTGCTCTTAGTCTAAAATCACAGTTACTTTCCCCAGGCATTTTAACCTTGAAGAAAGGGTGCCTCCAGCACAACTGCTTTTTAAGAACTATTTTAAGCATCAGTAGCAGTATTGCATACTCAAGGATCCTTATATTAGAACTTTCATAAATATTGTATACACTGAGTGTGTAATGTGCTGCATTGGTTCCTCTGCAGCACTGAGATCCATCATCTCAGCAATCAGTGGTTTAAGGCTCTGAGAATCTAAACAGGCTGAGCAGTGTCATGGGCTCTGAAGCACTGCAGTTGTCTTAGGTGGGCAGAGCTGGAGAAAATGAGGGGTCTCACACTGTGCAACTCTGGTAAGAGTGGTTCCAGAAGAGCCCCTTCTTAGAAGGAAAATACAGAGATTCATGTTTCAGTTCTAATCATAAGCTATTAAAAAAACCAAAATCCCAAAAGTCATTTCGCCTACTGCTTGGACTATAGAATAACAGGTAGGGAGAATAATCTGGTGTTTAGATTATGAGCCTGAGGCTTGATTCTTGTCTCACAAAAGTTTAGTGAAGCTTTATTTGATTGACAGGAGTGGAATCACCTTTAGACAAAAGCAATTTGAATGGAAAGGTTCTAAAGTCAGGCCTTCCTGGAGATTTGTATGTTATTTCCAGTTCTGCCACTGACCTCTGACAAAGACACTTACCCTGTTTTGTATTGGTCCCTCTTCGTAACAGGAAAGAAAATAATTAACCCACCTGATTCCATGTGCTTTAAATTAGATGCATAATGACATAGTATGAACAACACATGCACAAATCTGTAATTATGTGCCACACAAACATGGTGTGGCAGCAGCTGCTCCCAGGTACTGAGCTGGGCCTCATTCTTGGAGCCCAGGTACACCACGGGTCAGTTGTTATCAGCAGCAACTAAAATACTCAATTCTGGTGGGCTTATACTGGCTCTGTGTAGAGAGCACACTCATATCCATTTATTGTCCTCTGTGAGGTCCTTGGTTCATCATGATAATTTATACATATTTGTATTTGGTTTACTTGCTTTCCAGGCATGAATAAGTATCATTACCCAGATATTTTAGAAGGAAGGAAATGAACAATCAAAACCTATTATTTCAAACTGTAAAACTAATTTTGGACTGGTACTGTGCAGTATAATTGCAAAGGTGCTTTAAAAAAAATTTTCATTGTTACTGTTTAAATATAAAGCAGTTTAATATAAACACATGCACAAAGTTTAGCCAATTAACTTTGCAGGTAAGTCACAATATATAAGCTAGAAAAACCCACAGATTTACAGGTAAGCCTTTGAATATGGTGTTGTATTTAGTTATGGCAGGAGCCTAACACTGAGTATGGGCTTCCTTAGCTCAGGTACCAAAGCAAGAGGCACAGTGAGTTTCTCTCTGAGAAGTCTGTCCCTCTAAATAACCACATCATGGCATTGCCTCACTGGCATCTTTTTGCATCTTTTGAGAAAGGAACACACTTCAGATGGAATGTTACAATAATCTTTGATTTGTGTCCATGTTGCACCTTCAGCCATCTCACAAACTCTCTAATTCTTTCGTATTGCACCCATGGAGGCTTTTGGACAGACACTGGCCTGGGTGATGCCACTGGACTTTACCACTGAGTCCAACAGGAGCAGATGATGTGTCCATTACAAAGTATTGGCTATTGTTCAGTAGCTGTGTCTTCCCTCTTAGCAGGGCCCAATCTGGATTTCCTTTTTCTGGGAGAATAAAGCAGCATTCTGAAAAGACTAGAGAAACACAGCTAAACCCAAATCATGCAGTATTTTTGGTAGTTTTTTGCTTAAATCCCCTTCATGCTGAAATTACAGGGGATTCTGAAACGTACTTTACTAAGTGCAAGATTGAGTTCTTAGCAATGAACTGCTGTGTTCCTCACTAATAGACCAAGCCCTCATAAGTGTTAAACCAAGTCCTCATAAAGTATTTTGGGAACCAGACTGAAGAATTCTAAAAAAAACTATTAATATGTTGGGCTAAATTAGAGTGGTACCCTTTCTGAAAGTGAGACCATTTAAAGAGTATGAAGTCTTCCGGGTTTTTTTCATCTGTGTCTAGGTATCTGTTTTCTCCTCCATGCCATCAGCCTGGTATTCTTTCCAGGGAAACATCTGTACTGCATAACATCATTCTGTCTTCTTGAAGGAGCACATTTGACTTGGAACACAGCTTTGGAAGCTGCATTTTTGAAAATGTGTAAATTATCAATAGGGACCTTGATGCCTCCATATCCTCTTCATATGGTAATTTATGCCAATGTGTGTAATTATCATGTTCTTCAAATTAGCTTTTTTTTCCCCACACACCTCCGATGGCTACTGTTGGAAGAGAAGGATAACAATCCTTTTCAGTCATCTGAAAGTTAATTAATAAAAAACCCTCAGCTTTCACAACAAACAAAATGGTATTATTAATTATCAACTTCCTTGCTGGCTTTGTGCTATTAAAGATGTAAAAGGAAGGACAGCGAAGCAGGGGATTTTAATTTTCATTTCAACAATTATGCTTGATTGCTGTATTGCACTAAGTAATTTAGTTCATTTTGTTATGTTGCACTGGGTGTTTTTAGATATATATACACTTGATGATATTCAGTATAGGTATATATAGGACACGATTCTTATTTAGGTAGGAGATAATAGAGCAATGCAGGAGAAGATGTGAAGTCATTCAAAACCAGACTGTACATCAATATATTTAATGCCAACACTGATGAAATGTAAAGCTGATCCAGAGCTGGATGCTGAAATTGCTGTTCAGTCCTTACACACTGAAAACTTCCACTGAAGTCAGCAGGAGTTCAGCTGGGAATGTGTGAGGGGAGCACAAGTCTCTTGGCTCAGCTCATGGATGTTGTTGAGCACCAGCACTAACTCGTGAACCCCATTATCCTAAGATGTGGGTGGACAAAGAAAGGCATACTGTGTAAACAGTTCGTCTTTGGAGCCCAGCATCCTTCTATTTCTCTTTCTGCCCCTTCACTTCTGTAGACCAAGTGCTTCCCGGATAAGTGAACCCGGTACAAAAAAGGAACGCCAGCCAGCCTCGGCAAACTGAGCCTACTGAACGCTTACGGCACAGCTTTGAAACGCGGTTCACCTACCCAGTGTTAGAATAGCCGCGGAATAAACCCAGGCGGGACCTTCATCTTTGCGCTGCATCCTCTGATGCCCGAGTTTAACTCTCCTCTGCGAACAGCGTTGGCTGTCACTGCAGACGGTGTCCGTCCCCTCGTTCCCGCTCCCTCCAGCGACAGGGAAGCGGGTACGGGATGGGAGAACGCCGCCGCCCGGCCAAGGCTCTGTGTGTCCCTCTTCCCCCGCGCACCGCAGCCCCGCGCACTCTCCCGCTCCGCTCCGCCGCTGCCCCTCGCCCCGGGCTCGCCCCGTCCCCGCTTACCTCGCTCGCAGTCAGCGCGGCCGCGCTCCGCCGGGCCCCGGCCGGCCCCGGGGG
>VWYP01008911.1:370986-382394 GCA_013400435.1 Pycnonotus jocosus | reverse complement strand
CGGCTCTGCCGGCTCTACCTGCCGCAGCCTGCCCGGGGAGCCCGGCCACGGGCACGGCCCCTCGGGCAGCCCCGGCGGGCTTTACGGTGGGATGCGTCCCCCGAGCGCGGCCCCGGAGCTCCCTCCGCTCCCCCGCCTCGGGGCTGCCACCGCCGTGCCATCCCTCGCCCTCGCTGGCTGTCCTCCGGGACCCACGGCAGCTCCGCCGGCTCACCCCACCGCTCGCACCGGGGCTCCCCTAGCAGCAGCCTCTGTGCTCGCCCCGTGCCTGTCTCTCCCCCGACCTGCGATAGCCTCACAAAGAGCAGAAGGAGCCGGGACAGAGCCGGCCTGGGGCGCGCAGCTTCGGGGCGAGAGGCACAAAACTGGCCCTCAGGGACGTCTGGGGCGGCACAGGGATGGAGAGATCCCCAGACGTGTTAGCGGGGAACAAAGGGGCTGGAAACAAATGCCGTGAAATGTCTTTGAGGGTTTAGCATTATCCCAGTCCCATGTGCTCTGAATAATAATCTGCTTACTTCTGAGCGCTGCAGAGATCTGCATGACCTGATCATCTCTGATTTCCTTGTCCCACCGGGATGGCTGTCAGTTATTTCTGCTTCTTTGTCTCACATTGTTCGATTGTTAGTTTGGTTTAGTTACTATATTTTACTTTACTGCTGCTTTTCATCTATGCTGTTCGTTCTTGAGGTCCAATTCTGCCTCATGGAGCACGTACTTTTTATTTGGCAATTTGTCTGTAATGTTAATCTCCATAAGATCCTTTTTCCTCTACAATTTTTTGTCTGGAAAGTGTTAATCTGGTTCCTGAGTGTGCACATCAGCGCTATCAGCTTTCCATGCAGAATGCCACATATATGCAGTGAACAGTGCCCTTCCTTTAGCAGCCTCCAAAGTGTTCAAAAGGTGCAAAGTGCAACTTTACCAGTTTAAACTTTGGTGTATAAGAACAAAAGAGCTCCGATGCTAAGGAAAGCAGGTAGTGTTTGGGATTGCCTGTGTTCATCTTAGTTCTGCCCATCTGTGGTTGATTCTTTATTGCAGCATTACAGTTTGTATTTTAATCACTCACAAAGTTAAAGCATACTCTGCTGGGGTTTCTACAGCAACGTGATAACTATGCTATCACAGTGTCTGTTGCACTTCTTTGTGGACAGAAACACACAGATTGTTCTTTCTTGCTGAGATTTCTTCAGGGGATATGGATATGCATTATTTAAAAAAAAAAACAAACACATCAGGACTGGCAAGAATTTAATTTGTTTTCAAAGTATTGGACTATATACAAGACGTTAACCTGAAAGCAACTCATTATGGTTGTTTTTAAATTGTCTGAAACTCTGTTTCTGTTGTGACAAGTTGCTTGCTTTTATCCTTTGGGAAGGACCAGCTAAAAGCATGCTCAGCCTAGCTGTTTAAGGTTTCCTTCATTGCCTAGTAAACACTTTTTGGCATCAAGTAATAGCAATATTTCATTTTCCCTGACCTAAGCTCTTTTTTCAACCCTCTGTAGCCTGGAAGACAAAGGGTTCTCCTGATCAGCACAGGGGGAAGAGAACAAATGAGTGTGATGAGTCTTGCAAAGCGCTCCAGGCGAAGCTCTGAGCCTGGCATTTATTCATGTGTTCTGATTGCATTCACCTCCCCAAGGTGTGTGGGCTGTGCAGTGAACCTTCTTTACCTGTTTGGGTAGAGGTATTTGTGCTTGAGCTTGTAAAATGGTACTCAGCAGGAGGTGGGGGAAATGAGGGCAAGCTACTCAGGGAAAAAGGTTTGGAAGTAACTACAATTCCAAAAAAGCATCAAGAAGAAAAAAAGCAGCATCATAATGATTCACTCCCAAGACAGGGTTCAGGTTTAATGGAAGGATGCACATACACACATTGACTCCTGAACATTTTAATTTTTGTCATGATTGTTCTTTTTGATGTGATCTTATAAGGAGGAGGAGCCTTCATTTGTTTTAGTAACTATAAATGAGTGTTCCCTATGATATGACCTCTGGTAATGCTACAGGAAATAATGCTTTTGTTACAATTTACAAATTAGGGACTCAGTCTGGCATCCATTCAAGACATTGATGGTAAACTCACCGTAAAGAGGAGGGGCACTCTTCTAAGGAATCCTGGAGCTGATGGAGGTGTTTTTGCAGGCTTTGCACTTGGCTTGCAGCTTCTGTCTTGGCTTGAGCATTTCTGAGTGTCTCCCCCATATGGTTCCTCTGGTGTCTGAGCAGTGTGAGCACATGCACAGTTTGTCCTGCAGCTCTGGCACTTACAGGTGCCACGCAGAGAATCACTCTGATCTGCTTGACTGCTTTTATCACACTTGTAGGAAGCTCATTATCTCTGTGACTTCTGCCTCTGTCACATGTAGTCATAATCACTCAAAAGTTACTGGAAAGAGCAAAGGCAAAGCAAGAGTTACATTTATAGACTGTGGTTTTGGGAACCTTGATTCTTTTGGACTTAAAATGGACTCTCACACTTAAAATAACAGTAAAAAACTGCACCGTGCTTTAAGGGTGGACTTTACCTTCACATATTTAGAAACAAGAAAAAGAGGATTATTACTCTGATATAGCTTTAGAAAGATGCCAAATACGAAATGCTCTTGTGCATTTGGCTGCCTTAAAAAGTGTTCTCTCTGCTGTACAAAACTGTTGAAAACTCATTCACAAATTGAATTGTAAATGAAAAGGGGGAAAAAAATGTATGTTTTCTTAATTAGGAAAATAGGCAAATAGTTCTTTGGAAACCTCAAAATTAATCTGGGTGTTACATATAACTTGGATTCTGAAATTACAGCATCCAGCTTTTCAGGGGAAAAAAAAGGCAAAAAATGCTGAAAAATCATAAATCTTTGGAAACTGTGCTAGTTAAACTCCTGCAGCAGCAATGGGGGATTTAAAGCCAGTAATCTGTGTTTAACAAGGCCTGTATTTTTACAGGAAAACAAAGGCTTGTTTTGATCTTTTGGGATTGGTGGGGAAAATAATCCATTAAGATGACATTACAGTGGGTGAACTGGCTCCAGGTGAAGCCCATTCCCCCTTTGCAAAACTTTCTAATACTTAGTCTCAGTATTTAGCTTGTTTGGACAGCAGTCCCATAGACCAACACTCATGACCAAAGCTGGGAAATCTGTGCTGTGCACTGGCAGCTTCCATGACAGCAGTTGGAAATCATCTGCCAGAATAGGTTTTCGTTTCTGTACAATTCCACAGGGTTGGCTGCTGTCTTCTCCACTGGTATTTGATAGTCCCAACACCAAACTGTTGATAAAACAAAGAATAATAAATAATTCATAGTTATGAATGGATCTGACCACTTCAACACCCCCTGCTCCCCCCCAATATTTCCATGCATAGATTCCATAGGCTACCCAGGAAATGGAAATTTGGAAATATTCACATAATACAGAGCAGTGTGGTTTATTCATAATATGCAAGGCTTTAAAGGAAACTTACTCAAGAGCTTCCTTCATCCTAATACCTTTCTAAAAGCTCTTGATGGTTCTTCCCTGTGGCTGGCTCTGATTTTGCATCGTGTGAGGATACAGGTTATTAGAGGACTAATTTTCAATGAGTGGTTCATGTGAAAATATCTGATGTGTGGGTTAACCATGCAAAAATAGTAACCCTGCATTTCAAAACATTTAATACCCAGCATTTAAAATTCAGCTGGAGAATCAGTCTAATTCTGCTGCCATTTGAATCAATAGGAAAATTCACTGATTAGCCTCTTCCTGTGTTCAGTAAAGCTGCTTACCTTTATTTTCGAGTCACTCATGCAGTGTGCTGTCAGCAGAGATTTTAGAAAAGCCGAGCACTTCCAGCTGTTGGTGGAATTCAGTTAAAATCTTGGTGACAAGGCCTGACTCAGTCTCACTGCCTCTGGCAGCCCTATCCCAGGTATTCTCTCCTGCATTCCCTCCTGCCCAGGTGAGCATCAAGCAGCAGCACAGATGGGACAGCTCAGAGCAAGGGCTGACTGCAGGCAATGAGCTATGTGAGAAATTCCCCCAGGAAAGAAGTACAAAGCAGAGAACATGTAGTCAAACAGCCAGGAACAACAATGAAATTATTTTCATACTGTCTAGCTAAGATTTTGTACTGTCACCAAGATTTTGTACTTTTTTTTTTTTTTTTCATATAATCAGCTACACTGGGGCAAATAGATCAAGTGCTGGAATAAATGGAAAAACTTGTACACATGACCTAGGGGGCACTGGGTGAGATCAAACACCAGGCTGAAGTCAGGGCTAGGAGAGGAAGCAAGGCTTCACACAAAGGAGACTTCCATGTGCAAAGGGAGCCAGGGAATGGGTGCTGCAATGAGTCAACATTTTTAGGATGTAAGTCAGCGCTCTTATAAAATAATTTTATTCATTAGTGTCATTCTTTTTAACTACACGGGCAGCAGAAATTTGAAATGCTGCCAAGTCTGACTCAAAATTAATTTGGGTTTGTGCTTATGTGGAAGAGAATAGGCCTTTTGTCCATAATTCCATATAAGCTCCATAGGGTGACCCTGCATTGCACAGGATGTAGCTGAACAGCTGGTAATTGATGAGGTTTCCATTAACACATAACACAGTGTGCACAGTAATGAGATCACAGGAAAAGCTTTTTTAAAGTGTTTAAGCACTTTCTTGTACAAGGAGCTGAGTTTGTCTTATAAGGGAACAAGGAACCTGTTTTCCTGGAACAAGGCAATAAGAAACTTGATTTCCTGGAGGAGTTCAATACATAGGTGTGTGTGTGCTCAGCACTGGGTTCCACAGATGTGATGAAGTAACTGCAGTTAAAACTGAAAGGTTTAAAACTGGGCACCAGTTTCTGCTGCATGTGTAAGGCAGGTTACAGGTGTTTGGAGCACTGGAGATGGGATGCTGTTTCATCAACACCCAGGAGGGTGCAACTGGCACAGCACAGGGGCCTGTTCGTGCTCTGCCAGTGCTGTGGGGTTTGAGCCTGGTTTGATATTGCCTCCCTGAGCAACCTCCAAGCACTCCTTATGCTCCTCTCACAGCAGGAGCGCCCAGCAGCTCCCAAGTGTGCAGTGCCATGTGGCAGAGGGGGAGTGAGACTGGAGTGTGAGAGCAGGAGAGCCCCAGGCTGCCTGTGGAAATACAGCAGAGGCGCTGCTTCATCTCCTCATGCTCGCAACGGGAAGTAAAGGCAGCATCCCATATGTTGCAGTCTGTTAACTGGGTGAAAGGGGAGGCTCTGTAGCCAGCCTATAAATAAGTATATTTAAAGAGCCAAGAATATGCCAAAGAGGATATTTTGAAGAAATGGTATAGAAAATCACATTTGTTAACAAACAAGCTTAATGGAGTTTTGTTAAGAAATAGAACTTCAGTTCCAAACCTGACTACCCTGAGTCTGTGTCGGATTTGGTAAGTGAATCAGTCCTTTAAGGGACACAAAATGTGAAAAAAAAAAAGAGGACATTTTCTTCATCATAAAACATATATTTTGGACTCTTTCTCATGTAGAAGGTGGCCCTTGCAGATGAGTCAACATTAGGTAAGCCTGCCACAGAGCAGGATTAAGCCTTATTTATACAAAGCATCCCCTGTCACGGAGGACAACTGGTTCATAGAGCTGAGATATATGACCTTCTACAATTTCCTCTGACATTCATGTGTAGAAGGCTCCCTGGGGTAAACAATGCTTTATAAATGTACATGTTTAAATAAGGTCTTCTCTCAAACAATCCAGGTAGTTCCCTCCAATGATTTATGTCTGGAATGGTAGCATTTGTTGTCTCTATGCTCAGAGATAAATTTCTGAAAACATTTCTTAATAATACCCATTTCTGGATTCTGCATTTCATTATTGTGAAGTGTAAGTGGAGTGAAAATCCCAAACCACAGAAAGTGAGGCAGGCACGGTTGGTTTATGTTTTGTGTCTTTCACCTAACCCAGGTTCCACCTTCCCATTAGCAGGAGTGGAATGAGGCATTTCTGCTCTTTGCTGCACTACCTCCAACAGCAACACACACACAGTCTGTAAAGACTTTTTTCCTGCAGAGTTTCAGAGGGATGCAGGAATTACTTTAGTGCTGAGCTACATATATGCAATGATCCTTGGTCAACATCACCCGAATGTAATCCTACCTATTTTAAATATATTTGTGTTCTGAGAAAGAAATTGTAAAGGCTTCATTCTCTGATCAATGGTAATAGTTTTGGATAAGAATATTATTATTTTTTCAAAGGAACACATATTCTTATACTTATTGAAGGGAAAGCTAAGAAAACCCAGTTTGTACTTAATTGACTCGCAGATACTGGGATTTATTGGTTTTGGTATTTATTGGACATCAAGGACCATCTGATCCAAACTTTCTGGCCAAAAGCACAGCCTAGACAGGATGGTCCAGCACCCTTAAAAGTGTCCAATGTTGGGAAATCAACCACTTGCCTGGGGAAATTATTCCAGTGATGTCTAGTCCATGGGACCACTTCTTTTCTTTTCTCTTTTCTTTATTCTTTTCTTTTCTTTTCTTTTCTTTTCTTTTTTCTTTTCTCTTTTCTTTTCTTTTCTTTTTTCTCTTTTCTTTTCTTTTCTTTTCTTTTCTTTTCTTTTCTTTTCTTTTCTTTTCTCCTTTTTTTTTCTTTTTTTTTTTTATTTTCTTTTTTTCCCCCCTGTATATGTGGGGTTTTTTCCCTGAATTTCTCTCTGAATTTCCTAGGATCCAGGAAAAGTGAAAACCAGAAAAACTCCCTAAGATTTAACTACAATACATATTCTGGAGTAACAAGAAGATAAACAAGAAATTCAGGGCTATATTTTAAAATATTTTGTAGAAACAACATGCTGATGGAAAATACCCCATTTACTTAGCTGTGGAGGTAGCCAGGAGACACTAAATAATACTGCAAAGGAGAGCACTGAGTATGTCAGGTAATACATAAGGATGAGTTTTCTGGAATAGGGAGATGTCAGACACAGGAGGTTTGCAGTGTACAGAGCTGCCATATCCCGTCACATTCTGCACAGAGTCATTGAGTCTCCTTTACTGCCTGTCAGCACAAACCAACCTGCTCTGACACAGAGCATCTGCACCAGTACCACCTGGAAACGTGAAAATGAATGGGGCTTGTTCTGCAAGCATGATGGGACACAGATTATGGCTGTAGATGAAACTGGCAGTATCATTTTCATGTATTGTGTGGAAAACATAGGGAAAGCAGCAAAGTGATCCATAATATTTTCTGATCTCGCTGCTTGTAGAGTTAAGTCTGTAAGTCAGTGAAGACTGAGATGTATAGAAATAGGGCTGTCTGTAATTCAAAGCATTACCAATTCACACTTTGATGCTTTGGTTTGTAGCAGTAAAGCCAAGAGATGTCATGTCATTAGATCTGTACTGCTCTTGAGCGGATCAAATTCAGCTCAGTGGTAGAATGGTACAACAAATAATATCACTGAATTGTGTAATTACTATAGATTTGCTCCTGCCTCACTAAGGGGGCAGTGTCTGAGTGAAAAAGAGTCAATACATGGCTAGATGTACAACAACACAAAGCTGCACTCCACGTTCTCTTCCCATGCTGCATTTTAAGGCATATACACAGACATTTCTGTTGAAAAGCATTCTCTGAACGTGGTGAGAAGCCGGTATTGCCTGATCTCCAAAGGAAGTGGGACTTGAGGGAAGAAATGTAAAAAGGCTAAGTCTTGCAATACAATTAACACACTGAATCTGGAGAATAGAATAAACTAGAACAGACTGTTTTGTGGTCCAACTGCCCGAGTACTTCAGGGCTGACCAAAAGTTAAAGGCCGTTGTTAAGGGCATTGTGCAAACACCTCTAAAACACTGACAGTTTCCTGGGGCATTGATCCCCTCTCCAGGGAGCCTGCTCAGTGTTTCACCACCCTCTCATAAAGAAATGCTTCCTAATGTCGAGTCTGAATAGCTGTAAATAGGGTATCTTGAATTAGGAATACAGACTATAATTTTGGTAGTTTGTGATGTTTCTAGAACAAGACATATTGATCAGAGGAATTTTTAAAAGCAGAAATTATTTTTATTCCCAGCAGTTAAACAAATCCAGTGCAAGGTCTTAAAACTCTCTCTTGACCCATCCACATTTTTCAGCAAAACAAAGTTCTGTTCAAAAAGTTTCTCTAATTCTTCTCCAATCCTGCTGGTTTTCTTCCAGCAATGTTGGATACTGCTTTTGAGGAAGATAGAAAAATGTTTAGTTCAGGCCATTTAAGAAACTAAGTTTCTTCCATGTAGGGCAATTAGAAATATTCTATAATTTTTTTAACTTTTGTGTGCAAGTCACTTATTCTTGCTGAGAAAGTAGAATGAAATATGATGCCATTCAAAAACAAAGGTGTTAGAGAATCTCTTTGAAAATTCCTGTCCATGGTCATGTTGGTGCAGGGCAGCAGCTCCGACATCAAGGCTCTGTGTGTGTCACAAAGGACATGTCCAAGGCTGGATCAAGTGGCAATGCAACTCGATCGAGATGCAGTGTGAAATTGCAGCACATGCCGGGCAAATTATCCACAGCCTGTGGCAGGCTGTTTATGAAGGCTCTGCTCTGGCTGGATGCCTGTGGGTGTACTAAGGACAGGCAGCACTGGCCTCATAGACACTCTGCTGCTGCTTAGTTACTTCCAAGCGATTTTTAAACAAAATTGGAGCTGCTGCAGTGAGTTTGTACAGATTTATGGGTGTGGTGTTTTTGCTATAGGCTCATTCAGTCAGATTTGTCTTCTGGTGGGGACACAGCCTAAGGCGAGGGTAGAAAAGCCACGGTCACTGGGTGTTGGGATATCACTTGTTCAAAATAGGCTCCAAAACTGAGGTAACTATTCATAAAGATATTTCTAAAGAGATAGATCTAGGTACTTCATGGAAAGCATGGGGTAAAGGGACATGAAATAAGAAGAGCGTTAGTCCACGCTAACATCTCTTTTTCTATTATACAATATTCTTATATTTTCTGTTTTTCTAATCATCTGTTTTGAGTTACAAGATAAACTTTCTCATTTCATCTATTTGGACTGTTTGGTGCTTTTAGTTTATGAATTTATTTAGCATCTAATAGTGCACTATGTATTTTGAGTTTTGTGATGTGAAGAACAATTAAAATGAGAGAACAGTGCTAAATTAAGCAGTTTGGGTCTAATTCTGTGTAACTTTTACAATAATTTCTACTGACACAAAACAAGTAGCAGGTTTTTGCTAAATGGAGTAGTCTAGTCTTGAATATATGTCAGTGTAACACAACTCCTAAATGGTGGTGTGAAATTGTGTCATTATTTGCTAGTGTTTTAAAAATACTTTATAATGCCATAAATGGTTAGATTAAGCAGCAGAGAATGCCTGCTTATGGCACAACCACCTGCTGTTGGAAGTAGATACAAGCAGGCTGGAGGACAGGATTTGAATTCAAAATGATCACAACAATTGAAGTAATTTAAAAGATTGGATGCATGTCAGTAAAGAGAAGTGAAAGGTAATGTACTCAGGGATAATTAGCTAAATAAAAACAGAATGAGGAAACAAATGGCTTCATAAATATGAAGGAAAAAGTCTGGATAGTGGATCAGAGTTGATGGCAGTTTCACAACTCCTTAGTCACCAGTAGACCAGTGAGAATTTGGTCTGATACTCACCTTAACAGAAACACAGGCTGGATGTAAGGCTCAGAGAGCTGAAACCACAGCATGCACTTACAAGAAGAAAGGCATGGAGCATTCTGCAAAAATACAGCTTTTTTGTTTTGAAAGAGTGCATGTATACAGCCATTAATGTTTGGAAAGATCAGCTCATCTTAGCAACCAGTTCTAAAAATGGAGTGCAGGCTCCCACAAACCTCCTCAGATCACATCCAAGAGGAAGTGATTTTGTTACTGTGCAGAGACTTCTACTGTATTCATTACAGCCAACAATATCAAAGCACTGTACAGTAGCATGAGACAGCTACTGAGCATTTCTTTTCCCGTAACATTTCCATAGATAGGACAGTAGAACTAGTAATGTATTCCCTAAGGAGACAGAAAAAACAACTTTTGGTGTTGTAGGGTTTTAGCATTTAAAAAGCTCCATCATATTTCTAGGATATGCTATCACTGAGAAATCTCAGTAGATGGAAGTGGTTTCTTTTGCATATTAGTCTGCACTTCTTTCATTTCCTTCTCTTCATGCATCTTTCCCAGTTTTCAGTGTGACCTGCATAATGCCATTGTCATGTAGACAATATATACCACATTCAAAATAAGGAGAATAACATCTTGTGTCACTAAAGCATGCCATTATCTGGCACTCAGAATCCAGCAGAGGAACAGCACGCTGCGTGTCGCAGGGCTGAGTGCCACTTCCCAGCTCCTGCTGCCACATCACTGCATCTGCCAAGTACAGCAAGAATTGGTCCGTGTCAGGAGAGCAAACGTCAGCATTAATTGTATCTGTGGGATAATTTGTAATGTTTCTTTACTCTTCTGTTAAGTTTCCCTTTGTCAGACAGTAGGGACTGACGTTTGTTGCAGGCCTTTTATTTCCATCTTCATTCTTCACTGCATTCTGAATAAGTTTTCAGAAAGTCAGCATGAAATATGGATTAGATACATTCCCAGACAGGCAGTACAGAGGAGAGGGGAGACAGGAGGAAGTGGGAAAGACCAAAAATCAGATGAAAAGAGCTTCAAAGACTCTCTTCCCTCACAGAGGAAGTTTCTGGAGGATCAGAAGATGAAATCAAAACATGAAGGTTAACCTACGAATAACCACACGGGATCCTGGAATTGGATATAAAGGATGTACTTTAGGTGTAAGAAAAGTGACGGGCGGTAATGACGGTAATGACGAGATCTTTGGAGGACAGGGGTGCTCTTGAGACACGTGGTTTATTGCAAGGCCTAAGGTGGAGGGAGCCTTGTTCCCAGCTGCCAGCGTCCAGCCGAGATGGTCCACCAAGAGAGCTACATCCTGTTTCTTTACAGTTTTATCTCCTTGTCTGTTGAATATTCTAACTTACAGTAACCAACCTGTACGGGACACAAATCCTACTACATTTACATACAGCCTATAGGGACTACTAATTTACCATAGGGGCTACATTCTAAACCTCAAAAGATACTCTCTAAACTACCCTTTTCCTGCCATGCTAGCAGGAATCCCCACCCCCTGGTTTCTTTGGTATTCCTTTGTTTGCCAGGGTTGCTGCACAACCTCCTGTCTTCTAGGTGGCATTTTCAGATCTCAAAACTCACCGCCATCTCTATTTCATTCACAGACTTAATATTTTCAGGATCTCCTGACAAACAATCATACCTATAAGATTTCCTGTCTCACCATTCCCAACATTTAGGAAAACCGGCCAGGCGCTTCAGTGGTCCCAGCTGTGACACGGCTGTGGCCGCAGGGGTGGT
>VWYP01008911.1:310577-370524 GCA_013400435.1 Pycnonotus jocosus | reverse complement strand
GGCCGGGGCTGGGGCGGGCAGGGAGCGGGGCAGGGGCCGCGGCGTGACTGTGTGTTCCCGCTGTGCAGCTGGGCGCCGAGAACGCGGACAGCATCGGCGCCGTGCTCAACAGCAAGGAGGAGCAGCGGGAGATCGCCGAGACCAGGGAGACCTGCAGGTCGGTGTGGGAGCGGAGTGGCTGTGCCAAACCGGGGCTCCAGAGGGGCACGGGCCCGGGAAATGCCATGGGGAGATGGCACTCGGGGAAAGAAAATTCAACAATTGGGCACATCGGAGCGGGAACAAGACCAGTAGGGCCTAGTTATTCCCTTCTAAGAGCAGCTTGGAACAAAAGGCTGACTTTCGTTTCTGGTGTTAAAAAACTACTCTGTAACAAAACCGAGACCTGAATTTAGAATGGGCCGCCTGCTTGGGTCCCAGAGCGTTCATGCTTTTGCTGGGCACAGTTCAGGACAGCTCAGTTCGAAATTCTCATGAAACTGGCTATGTCTAGGACAGCAGATACTGCGTAGCAATTCTCACATGTGTGTGAATAGACCTAATTTTGTAGACAAACTGCTTTGGAATAAAACGAGCTGTACCTTTCAGAACAGAAAAATGAGAAATGAATGAGCCTTATTCTGTAGCTATACTGCATTGGTTAAATTAAGCTGTACTTTTGGGAGGAGAAAAATGAGAAAGGCAAGAGAATGACTCTTTTCAAGAGTTCTGTCCTTAATAAGTTGTGCTGAACTCAAATATACTGAGAGAGGAATAGCTTTTCATGTATGATGTTCTGAAATAGTTTCAAATTTGTAACATGCAGTCAAGGTAGATTATCAAAGATTCCTGAACACTTTTCTTTGGAGACAGAAACTTTCTTATGAGGATTTTTGGCTCTTCATAGGGCTGCATACGATACTTCTGCACCAAACGCAAAACGTAAATATCCCGATGAGGGAGAAGCAGATGAGGAAGAGATTGAAGAATATAAGGTAAGAAAAAGAGGCAAAAGATACTTTTCTCTGGTGGTGCATCCCTGAGGTACTTAGAAAATGTGTGTGTATATTAAAATAAATGTGATGTGTATAGGTCCTTTAATATGTGTGTTCCACAGTGGTGGAACCATCCCTTGATGCCTTCCACTGCAGAGGTGTAAGTCTGGTGTGTAAGAGGTGTAAGTTTGGCTGTGCCACACCGGGGGCTCCAGAGGAGCACAGGCCCAGGAAATGCCATGGGGAAATTGCACTCGGGGAAAGAAAACTCAATAATTGGTTAAATCGGAGCGGGGAACAAGACCAGTGGGGCCTAGTTATTCCCTTCTAAGTGCAAGAAACAAGGGATTCTAAGGGAGTTGGAAGAGGCTTGGTTTGGGGTGTTAAGTGTCCAAAATGTCCAGGAAGAGCTAGATTGAAAAAAAGAAACCAAAATGCCTCCATGGTCATTGAAGTGTCAAACTCTCAGGCCCTTCACTTTTCAAATGCTCATCCCAAACCTGTTTGACAGCTTTCTCCTAATGTGATGTTTTGGCCAAGATGAGAGATAGAAAGAGCTTAAACAAAGGCATGATTATGATACAGCTGTCTTTATCGTTTGCTTTGGGATCTGGTTGCAGTGTATGTCCTCCTCCCCTTTTTCCATGTTCTAATAACCTTGTTTGTGTGGTTAAATCGAACCAATGTCAGTGTATTCATGAAATAGTACAGTCTCTGCTATTCTCTTGGATGCCTGAAATAGTAATTTTTTAAATACAGAGCCTTCATCATGTTACATTTGTGTTCAGGTTTGTAAATCTTTCTGTCTATCTTTCATCTTACTAAACCAAAAAGTTAATATATGACAGGATAGTTTTTGATGATTGATTTTGAAAGTCTGTCTGTAAAGGGACAGACATTATTTTTAACATTATAAGTGTTGGTCTGTACATCCTGTTTAGTAAAGAAATTGTCACCATGGGGTGACACCAGGGTGTTTGTGAAGCAGGGGTTTTATTCTTCCATTAGTGATCAGTTAATTTGACTTCTTCACCAAGTACATGGTTAAAGAATTGAATTTTAATTACCTATCAATTGTATATGGATAAGTCACTTGGGTAGGCTAAGCACATGAATCTTGTCATTAAGGTTTTCCTAATCACTGTGGAGAAAACCTACCCTGAGGTGGGCTGTAACCACTTGCAAGTGGCCAGACTTTTTCTCTGTTGTTGAAATGGAAGAATATTTTAATAACAGTAGCTCAGACAAAATTCAGTCGAGCAGATGAACAGACTTAAGAAACTTGAAACCCCTGAGTAGAACATCTATAGTGGAGTCATCAGCTGTTTCCTGCAGGCTTTGCTAATTCCCTATTGGCAAGGAGATAAGAACAGTAAAATTCCATCTGCATTTATGTAACTTTTTCCTGAGCTCTCTGAGCCTGCTTAAATTTAGTCTTGTAATATGAACTCATACAAAAATCTGGAATCCTTAAGGTGTCAAGCCCTATTGTATTGTGTTTAATGCAACTTAGACAAAAGCAAGAATAGACTTAACTGGTAGTGTTGTGGACAAGTTTTGCAAGTTTGCCAGTTTTGTTCAGAAAATCAGACCTATTTCTGATGTGAAGGGACTCGTGTCTGTGTCCCTGACTTGCAGTGGTGGGTTCTATGTGATGGGATCAGGTAAGTCTTCTGAAAGGATTTAAAATTTTTGTGCCCTGGCTTCAGATTTGGTGGAAAGGAATGTACCCTCAAACCTGTGTGAGAGCAGTTTTTGAGATAAAAGGTGAAGTATTTTACTTTGCTCAGCCGTGTAGGAACATCTGATGAAAAAAAAAGGAAAAAACAAAAAAAGAGTGTTTTAATTTTGGGGTGGTTTTGTTTTTAAATTTGTGTGTCTATTTGTTTTTCTGTAGAATGTAAGAATTTATAGTGGTAGTTCTTCATAAAGCTCAGGCTGATGTGAGAGCAAAGGGCAGCAGTGGCTCCAGTCTGGCAGCTTGACTCCAGTCTTGGAGTCTGGCTCTGCCTTGCCAGCCTTGAGGGGTGGGTGATAGGGAAGGGATGCACTATTGGAAAAATGGATAATGGATGTTTTAAAGTCAGAAAGGTGAGTTGTGGTTTTGGAGAACTTCTGAAATACTCTTTTCTTGTGGAGTTGTGCCAGGGTTAGTTGGACTCCTGGTCTGTGTTTGGAAGTGAGATATAATGGGATTAGAGTCTGCTGCCACTGCCTGGCTTTTCACCACGCTCTGGGAGCAGTGAGTGCTGTTCCACCTGCTGCCTTCCCCAGGTGATTTGAGTCTTGTTTGAACCTGTAGAGTGCCTGCTTTGTGGAGTTTCACTTTGTATGTAGCACAAAACCACGTGTGGTTCTGTTTTGCTGTGTGCCAGCCTAATTTGAGACTGCCCTGTTGTGCTTTGTTTGTGCAAGCAGGGGCCTGCGGGCTTGGGGTGCTTCCATGCCATTGTTGTGGAGCTGAAGAAAGCTCACCTGGCTGAGCCATGGATTCCGTGGATCTCCAGTCATTTGAAACAAATATGTTTGAGTGTTGTGGGAGTTTGTTTCCCTCACTCAGCAGCTCTACAGCAGTCTGTATACTGGATCCAGGGTCAGTGGGAAGGCAGAAAGTGATGTGAAGTGAGGCTCTCTGGAGTTCCTGTTCTCTCTGAATTCTGTGTTGGATGTTCAGAGTACATCGGCGTCACAGACCTCTGAATCCCAGAAACCTGTCAAATAGGCAGTTGGTGGTATTTTTAATGTAAATTTTGGGGCTATAGGATAGGAGCATTAAAGTTATATTTAAGGACAGTCCAGATGAAATACTGACTTGGACCATGAGCTGTTTCTGCAAAGTGTGGACTTTGCTAAGGCTGGAATTCTGCTGCAGAAGAATGTCAACAAAATACATACTTTCAGTCCAAAGAATGAAAGTTTTGTGGGACAGAAATGTAAAGTTCTACACCTCGTAAAGCACTGTCAGAGGCTGGAAGTGAAGGGGGTTTTGTTGGGTTTTTTTGTTTTGTTTTTCAGAGGCCTTTCCTAGTAACACTCTCCTTGTCAGTGAGAGAGGTGCAGACTTTTTGAGGAATAGGTCATTTTTTTTCCCCCTCAAACACTGGAGCTGAATGTGCTGTTTGTAGACAGTCCACTTGTCCTTATGATTCTGCTTCTTAAGGAAAGGACAGAAACAGCTTGATCTTGTATGCACACTTGTAATATCTGCTTTATTTCCAAGGATGAAGTAGAGCTACAGCAAGATGAAGAAAACCTGCCCTATGAAGAAGAAATTTACAAAGATTCCAGTACCTTTCTTAAGGTGAGCTGCTTTTGCAATTGGGAGTGTAGTCAAAGCTGGCCTGGTTGTGTTAAACTGTGTCTGCAGCTGATGGGATCTGAAATACAGCCTTAAGGGCTGAAGTAGTGGCTTGGAACTCACAGGTACAGAAGTTGCCTGTGACAGATCTGACTGTAACTGTGTTTGTGTTGTTCTGAGGCAGCTCACAATGAGCTGCAGGAATGGTGGGCCTGGTTTGGCCACTGGAACTCACAGAGGCACGTTGAAAAGATCATCTGCTCCTTTCTCATTTATCAGGCTAACATGTACAATGTCTGTATATGTTCCATTATCTCCTGTTGCTCTCACTGAACTGCTTCCTGTTCTGCAGGGCACTCAGAGCTTAAATCCACACAACGATTACTGCCAGCACTTTGTGGATACAGGACACAGACCCCAGAACTTCATCAGAGACGTTGGTATGTCACAGCCAGTACCTGTTTGAAGATGACTCATTTGATTCAATAGCATTTCTTTTCTTCCCCTTTTTAATTCCTGACAGTTTCTGGGAAGTGCAGATACACAAACTCTTCCTGGTTTTTTGTCTCAGTGTGCTTACATATCAGGATAGGCATCTATATGAATGGTTTTATTTTCAGTTACTTAGGAGGTCAGGCTGCTCGTACCCTTGCTTTTACTTGAAAGTATTTCACCAGGAAGATTTTTTTTTTTCCCAAACTAAGCTCTCTTGATTCCAGAAAGTAGATGAGTTTAATGAGGAGATCTTGAAACCTCTGGAAGTTTATAGTTCACCTGTGTGCTGGGCTGTATTGCCTCCAAAGCATGTAAAGTATGGGAAATACTGACATTTAAGTCAGGAAGCGATATGGATTATGTTTCCCAGCTAAATTGGGTAACTGCTGACAGCTCCTTAGAACACCCAGGTTTAGAGGCTGTTGCTTTTCAGGTTTGCATGTATCCAGACATAACTTGTTACTGAAATGATGCTACAGGGGCCTGAGTTTAAACTTGATAAAACTAAGGCACGGTTTGGTCCTGTTTCCCAGAATAGATGCCTGGCATTTGGTTTTTAAAAGGAGCAGGACATCTCCCTCTGCAGTTTATGCAACAGTTCTCTGTGTTTTATCAAGTGTAAGATGGCCAGGGCAAGGGGGTTGTGTTTGTAGATGGCAGCCCAAAGAGGTTTGGTTTGCCTGCAGAGGATTGTAGTTTATTCTTCTTTGTATTTTGTGAATGCTTCTGTGAAACACATCTGGATGGTTTTTAAGAAAAACGGGCTCTTTTGACCCAATTGGATCTTTATCTCAAAGCACTTGGGGTTCACAGTTAGGAACTGCTTGAGGCAGTTGCAGACTGTCCTTGGCAATGAGCGGGGAGAAGGAGCAGCCCCTGTGGTGTGCCCTGGGCTCCGTGCTGTGTGAGCCTGGGGCAGGGACAGGAATGCACCCGTGGGTGCTGCTGTGGGGATGGACACGGCAGCAGCAGCAGGGCCAGAGCCTTTCACGGGGCTGAGCTGTGCCCCCCTGCACACTGGGGATGTGAGCACTCCTTCCCTGCACCATCCTCACGGCTCTGCTGAGCTGCTCCCTGTTAGGGGGCACGGCCCAGGGGAGAACAAGTGGCTCTGGAACACACAGCTGTGTCTTTTTGGTGTTGCTGTTGGAAAAGAGGGAGACACCTGTGGGGCTGGGCTGGGTTAGTTTGAGGGGGTCTGATGGAAAATGCTGCTGCTCACTGGCTTCTGTCCCTGCTGCCCTGGGGTGTTGGACTCACAGTGGCTGGAAGCAGCACAGTGGTGGAAATCAGGAGAACACAGCATATGTTATATATGTAAGGATAAGGATGGAAATAACTTTGGGGTGTTTTATGCACAAGTAGCAAGAGATAATAAAGGTTAGGTACTGAGAACTTTGCTTTTATCATTGTGTTCCTAGGATTGGGATTTAAGAAGGTTGAATTAAAATCAGGAGAGATGAAGGGTTTGTGGGTTTGGGTGAGGTTTTTCCCCCAATTCATTAGTACCATTCCAAATTGTACTTTTAAATGAACATGAAGCCTTTTAAATAACTCCTACTAAAGTGGAAGTGATACTGCTTGGGGAGCAGGAATGGCACCTTGGTGGTTTATGCTGAACCTGCTGCTGGCAGTAGCAAACCCATTGTTTATAGGGGAGAATGAAACAGACTTGAAAGTATATTTTCCTTTTCACAACATTTGCTGCAAAAGATCTAATGAGGGTTCTCTCCTTTGCATTCTGTACACATGAAAGGTTGGAAAATTGACCCAGGAAGACTAAATGTAGGAACACGTGTTCAGACCTCCCTGCCTGCCACCACAGCACCAAATCTCAGTGCAAGGGTTGCCTCAGGGCACCAGCCACACCCCAGGTGCCACCTGGGAAACAGTCATCAAAGATTACACAGATTGTGCTGTGAATTAATGTTAATTAGATCTTAACAGAAATTTATGGATGGAGAAAACCAAAATAGCTTCTTTCATCATCCTGGCACTTTGAGTGTAACTGAAAGGTTGTTTCCTTCTGGTAACTGGAGTTGGGAATTCCTGGTCCACTGTAGAGCCCTAGAGAAGATCAGAGCTGCATCAGCAACAGCCCTGACCAGCTGGGTGAGGGCAGGAGGCTTTTGTCAAGTACTGAACGAAAAACTGCTTTAAAGGGTTTGCTTTGCTCTAGCAAAAATTAAAATGAGGCTAAATGTTAACATTCAGACCTATTCACAATACTGGACAATGCTTAATTGATAGAGATTTACTCTGTTAAGTAGTTGTTAACTTCATGTTTTCTTCTTCTTAGGCTTAGCAGATAGGTTTGAAGAATATCCAAAGCTTAGAGAGCTCATCAGATTGAAGGATGAGCTGATATCTAAATCTAACACTCCTCCCATGTAAGTGTTCTTGTGGAAAATGCCTTTCTTCTCCAGACCTGTTTGAAGTTAGCTGTCTGCTTTGCAAATCTCTATCTTCAGCACCTGCTTAGAATTTACATTTTCTCTTTCTGTTTGTGTATACAAATGAATCAATTGAAGCATAGAAGAATAAGATCACTCTGGTTTTGTTGGTTTAATCCAGATGTTTAATACAGTGTATAAACTAGATTTTCTTTCCAGTGTGTGATTATTTATAGTCTCTAAAGCTTTGATTTTTTTAAGACCAAATTGTCAACTGATTTGGCTGCAGGCTTTAATTTGGGAACTAAAAGAATATCATGTGGTGGTGAATCTCATGTTATCATGTGGTTTATGATAACAAGAAGAGCTTTAAAAAATTGGCCTCTTAATATAACATTAGCTTTTCTTGTAGCAACTGGTTTTTGTGTAGTGTTCAGCTATTATCTCAGTATTCATCAACCACATGTTACTTTGAAGACAAAAATGTTTAGGCTGACTGGAAGTCATTTGTCCTTACTGACTTGGAATTACCTCGGAGTTTTTGCTGGATGTCAGGCACAGCCTCAGTGTGCAGTGTGTTACTCCAGGGATTCAGACCTCTCTGAACTTACCCTTACGCTTGTTGTGTGCAGTAATCTTAATCTGTACCACAAAAATCCCCCTCACTTAATGATGGTCACATAAAACCCCACAAAATGGTTGTCTGAACAACTGAGTGCAAACTGCAGAAGTCAACCTGCTCTTTTAAGCTAGGCACGTTTTGGTCATAAAGTACAAAAGAGGGAAAGCCAGTAATCAAATGCTGCCTTCTGACAACACCAGGTACACATCTGGAATCTCTTCCACACACTTTCTGGGAAGGGGAAGGTGGTGGTCTGCTGATCAGCTGTACTGGTCAAAGGGGTTTAGAGGAGGGCAGTGTAATTTTTTGATGGTGATGGAGCAGTGAGTGGTGTGCAGGTGTGGAGGAGAGTCCTAAGAGTGCATGTGAGCGTGTGTTTAATAGAATCAGTGGTGGGAGGGGGCATGTTTTGCTTGGTACAGGAATAGAGAAATGCATCTATACTATATAAAAAGTAACATTGTGTCCAGTATGTAGAATCTTTGGAATAATCCTGAAAATATGCCACTTTCCCAGTTAGCCAGGCAGTGAGTTTGTTTCTTCCTGTTATAGTCCACAGGTGTACAGAAGGTGCAGTGAGTCTGCACCAGGTGGTGTTGTACAGTCTGTGTGGGCATCTGTTCCCTGCTTGCTAAGTTAGAATCCTAAAAGCTGTTTATTAAGACTGCTTAAAAACCACAGTGCAGTAGCATCCAGCCTCGATTGAGTGAGGATGTGTAATGGATCTGCTCTGGATTTAGAGCATTTGAGATACACAACCAGCCAGGAGAGCCCGCTGTTAACTGCCCAGAGGGGCTGTGGGGAGTGTAGTTCTCAGGCCACTGTTGCACCTTGTCCAAGCAGTCTGGCATCTTCTGTTTGAACAGGTATTTGCAAGCAGACTTGGAAGCCTTTGATATCAGGGAACTGAAGTCCAAATTTGATGTGATTCTCCTGGAGCCACCCTTGGAAGAATATTACCGAGAGACTGGCATCACTGCCAATGAAAAATGCTGGACCTGGGATGATGTGAGTACCTTTTGTTGTGAAGAACACTTCATACATTTGTTTATGCAAATAGTTTCTGGGTTTCATGTAGCAAATACAACCTCTTGTTCTCTCTGAGCCTGGCTGAAAACATGGAACCTAGTCATAGTGGCCCTCGCCTTCACTGAGCTTTCTGTTTGATTTTTGGCTGTTGAAATAATGTCCATTGAAAATATTCCCTTGCTTCTTAAAATTCTTGAGATTCTTAAGGCATGCTTTGTAACACACGCCTCTTCTAGTAAAAAGTGCAGATAAGTTTGCTTTACTGACATTCCTCCCTTCTCCAAGTATTGATTGGATAGGAAATTTCAATGGTCAAAATAGTAATAATCTCTAAAAACTTAACAAAATAGATCAACCTCACTTGTGGAAGTCTTTCTCTTGTATTTATACAAAAATTGTGCCGCCAGTGCCGCCCAGGGAAAAAACATTCCATCCTAACAAAACCTGAAGCGTTGGAGGCAGGACTCATCCTCCTAGTTTGGAGTTACATCCTCTTAGAATGGCTCCTACTGTTGTTTTTCCTCAGAGTGGCACTGAATGAAGCTTGATTTGATGTGTTAGCAAGTTAGAGATGAATCCTTTCAACTTGTGATGACTAACAGATGCTTTGCATCCAAAGTTATTTCATCTTGAATGTTACTCATTTGCCACTCTTGAACCACTGTCCTCATAAATCCTGGCTGCTTTTCCTGAAAGTGAAAAGGGAGAGAATGTCTTTGCTATGTAGTGATAGGAATTAAGCTGGGATTTTTAGAACAACCTTCATGTAAGTACTTACAGAGAGGAGAAGAAACAGTACTGTTGCTGCTGTATTAAATGTTTTTGCTGCCAGTGGAATGATAAAACAAAGCAGAGATTTGAGGAGGAGATCATGTGGGTTGTATTGGTCTTTTAAGTCTAGAATTTTTTATACAGATAGGATTTCTGTTTGTGGTGTTTCATCCCAGCCCCAGGCAGCCACTCGCTCACTCCCTCAACCAGTGAGATCAGGGAGAGAATTGGAAGGGTAAAAGCTGGAAAACTCATCCTTGAGACAAAGGCAGTGTAGTGGGGAAAGCAAACACCATGCACACAAGCAAAGCAAAACAAGGAATTAGTTCCCTGCTTCCCTTGGGCCCCCAGGTGTGCTTCCTGATGGTTTCTGTGACAGTGCCTCAAGATTCAGTGTTCTTCCTGATACAACTGGTGATGTGTATTTAATTCAGGAATGCTTTTATTGCACTGCTTATTACTAGATCATGAAATTGGAAATTGAAGAAATTGCAGCCCCAAGGTCATTTGTGTTCCTGTGGTGTGGCTCAGGCGAGGGTCTGGATCTCGGCCGAGTGGTAAGGTGTTGTTTTAATTCAATTTATCAGGGACAGGCTTAAGAGTTTATTTTTATCTTTGACTTTTCCCTGTATAGAATTCTCAGCCCTAACTACTGAGGGATGTTTTGTTACTGTGTTAGAGGAGATGTGATTTTAAATGGCATTAACTGTTTCGATACTGTAAATGTCCACATGAGCCACTGACTGTGTGAGGAAGCATAATTCCTTGGAGTCTTGGCTTTGAGGTGTGTGTCTTGACAGAGGAGCGAGTTGCCAAGTTAAAATTTTTTTAACAGAAGTCTCAGTAGTTTTCTGCCAATAATATTTGTGCTAGGAGAAAGGTCCTGCTGTTGTTTCATAAATTGAGATACAATTGTCATCTTTCTGCATTCCAGAAACACTGCTTGTGTTGGGGATGCTGCACGAACAATTCCCAATTGGCTCCTGCTGTACTGAAACATTCATTATTTATTTCGAGCAGTGCTTTCCATGCAAACAATTCACAGACAACTGTTAAAGGGCAGCCTGTAGTTACTGATTAGTTTGCTTTGGCTGTTTTTCTGTCTGAAGTTGGCCAGATAGGTGGGGTTTGGTCATAGACAGGTTTGTAGTAGCTGGACAGTCCTTGAACAAGAAAAGTTGAGTGCCTAAGTGAGTGTTCAGTTCAGGTCACTTGATCTTTTTGTGTAGTGTGAACTGTTTTCCTTGTTTGTAACATTTAGTGCCTGCGCAAATGGGGTTACAGAAGATGTGAGGACATTTGCTGGATTAAAACAAATAAGAACAACCCTGGCAAGACCAAGACTCTAGACCCCAAGGCTGTCTTCCAAAGGACCAAGGTAAAGGATTTGCTCCATTCCTTCTCTGTTTCCATTCTGTCTCTCTGCTAATGACACACCCGGTGTTGGTGACAGGCTTGTGGGAAAGCCAACAGGAGGACTTCCAAGTTCTGTTCCAATAAGCACATTTTATGGAACTAAACTTAGCAGTAGAATTTTACTAAATTAAATGTCAAAAGAAGTCTTTAAATTCGTAGATTTTGACTGAC
This sequence comes from Pycnonotus jocosus, assembly GCA_013400435.1. Lineage (NCBI taxonomy): Eukaryota > Metazoa > Chordata > Aves > Passeriformes > Pycnonotidae > Pycnonotus > Pycnonotus jocosus. Next base: position 359,355 of record VWYP01008911.1, on the reverse strand, counting down.
TCTATGAATAAAAAATAACTATAGAGGATTGGCTGTTGGTTCTAAATGCACACGAGCAGGTGTGCATGCAGAGCTTGGACCAGAGAGAGGTCTGGGGGAACCGGAGCTCCAGCAGCATCACCTGCCTTCCTGGAGGTGATTGGATGGCACAAGCGATAGAATGGGTCAGCTTGGTTTAAACCAAACACTTTTTTAAGATGCTTTGTGGAGGATGTGTATGGAAGGAGGTGCAGAGGAATGACAGTGTTCTGGTTGGTGACTTAAATGTCCGTTGTCCAGAAACTCAGAGAAATGTAAATGGCACTCATAAATAATTGCTTTGGGTATATATGAGTGTAACTGGCAGTTTCACTGAGTACAGAGAGCTGGTTGGCAATTTATTCATTTCAAGTGAATGAATTCCTCATTCGTTAATCACTCATTAGCATTAAACATCCTCACGTCTGTCTCAAATTGGCCATTGTTAGAAATATAAACTTCCCTTTAGGATATCTGGAATCTTCCTTTGACTTGCATTTACATTGATCTGAAGTTTGTTTAAAAGTGTGTTGTATTAGTTATAAATATTTATAGGTATAAATATTGTCTGTTTACTGCATATAGTATTGCAAATATGTGCAGTTTGCTCATGAGGGCAAGGTTAAAACTAACACAGGAGGATTTGAGGGGACTTTATGTCTTTGTTTAGCAAAGAGAAATAGTTTCTGGTATGGGGGAATTCCTGTGTTTATCAGGCAAGAGTTGGGCTGAGGTCAGTGTTTGTGATGAACACTGAAAGCGGGGTGAGTTTGCTCTGACTGAACAAACTCTGTTTGCCAGTGCTTAGAGCAGCAAATGTGTTCTGTTGTGTTCTGTGTGACTGAGGCATCTCTCCATGGGTGCTTGGTGCTGTGCCACCTGTCAGAGGATCCCAGGTATTTGTGAGTGACATGCCGTGTGGTATGGAAGGAAAATGTTTGGGATAGTTCTGAGGACTAGACTGAGGAGGCTTGGCTCCGTGGGTGATTTGCTTAGCAGCATTCTGCCTTTCACTTAGGTAGATTCCAGGTCCCAACTCGTGTTGCGTGAGTGCAATACCGTCTGCATAGGTTTGACAGGTCTGATGTTGTGCCTTTCATGTTTACCCACTAACTCTGCAAACCCTCTCCAAAATTTGGGAATGATTATGTGCTCTTGTCTGAGCCATCTGGTGGTGTTTAGTGAGTCAGAGTATTTGATCCTGGGGAACGTGGCTCATCCAAGATTGATTTCCCACAAACAGAGCTCTGCAATGAGTATGTAGGAGCCTCTTTTCATCCTGGAACAATCGTGGTGATTCCTCATTCGTGGGTGCCACATATCACTCACTTAAATTGGTCTGCAGTGTTATAGAAGGAAGGAAAGCAATGCCTGGCACAGCTCAGGAACACTTCCAGTGCTGATGAGCTGCCTGAGAGTGCACAAGCAGTGTGATGGTGGTGGTGGGGTTTTATCCAGTAATACCTGCTAGAAAGGGACCTGAGGAGAATTCTGAGGTACAGTGTGAACAAGTACATCTTATTTCCACGGTCTGTTTTATGACTGAAAACTTTTTAAAGTAGTACATGAATAAAGTTAGGATCAGAATACTAAGACAGGTATCAATCATAATAAATAACCATTCCTTGCTCTTGTCATCATGTCTCTTTTGCCCTGTGGAGACTTCTCAGCCTTTCCAGCCTAAAGTTCTGTAACTGAAGAAGTCCAAATGTCTGACCTCAGCCTTGATTTGAGTTTTACCACCTGATAGTGCAGTTTATCAAGCATCAGCTTAAAGTACTGCTCTGCTTTGTTCTCAAATGGCTCCTTTGGTAGCTCCAGTTTTTCTGCTCTAGTTCATGGTTCGGGCTTTTCTGCCCTGTGAGAGTGGGATGTGCTGTGCCAGAACTGCCCTGGCTGTCCCTTGCGCTCCCCTGGCCCTGCAGTGGGTGTGACAGTGACAGTGACAGTGACAGTGACAGCTCTGTGTGCCTGCAGGAGCACTGCCTCATGGGCATCAAGGGCACCGTGCGCCGCAGCACCGACGGGGACTTCATCCACGCCAACGTCGACATCGACCTCATCATCACCGAGGAGCCTGAAATCGGCAACATAGAGAAACCCGTGGAGATCTTCCACATCATTGAGCACTTCTGCCTCGGGCGGCGGCGGCTCCACCTCTTCGGGAGGGACAGCACCATTCGACCAGGTAACTGCTGCCTTGGTTTGGGTCAGGCAGGGAATTCATTCCAGGGTCCTAAAGAGCTTTCCAGATCTATCTCACAGGTCAGATCTCATGGAGATACGTCTTTGGTGTGTGTGAAGATCTGTCAGAACTGTTGTTTGGAAAGTTTATGATAACTGTCATTTCTGTAATTTTTCCAGAAGAGAGATTTTTGTTAACCAATATTTTTGCCCATACACATGTTTAATTCATCAGGGAGCAGAACGAAATCCAGCTGAGGTTTCTTTTCTCTCATGTGTTTACACTTCTCAGAAAAGTGATTTCTTTCTCCATCTGATTTTCAACCCCTACGAGCTCAGTGCTGTTGCAGTGTCTGAAGATGCAGCACCACACAGTGGGTGCTGCATCTGGCATGATGCAGAATGCGAGAAATACACAGATCAGGATGCATTGGTCAGGTGTTCAGTCCTGCTGCCAGTGCATCCTGCTGTCAGTGTGTCACAGAGGCAGGTTACTCTGCTTGAACTTCAGTATTTTAAAAACATTGTTGTAGTGTAAGGACAAGTAGGAAGAAGGAGTAGGGGCTGGTGAAAGCATAACATGAACGTTGCCACAGCCATGTGTAATAAAAAAAATTTAAAAAGGAAAATAAGCACTTAGAAATACCCAGCTGAAATCTTAACTTTGTAACAACTCTAGAGGTGGCTTTTCATTCTGTTCAGTGCTGCTGATGTGTAGGTGAGTGTTTCTCCCTGCCACCTGAGTGTTCATTTACTGGAGAAGTTTAACAGTGCCCTTAAAGCCTGAGGTTTGTTGCTGCTTCTGCTGACTGTGGTTTTGTTCCCGAGGTTGGCTGACGGTGGGACCCACCCTGACAAACAGCAACTTCAACGCAGAAACGTACTCCTCGTATTTCACAGCTCCCAACTCCCACCTGACCGGCTGCACCGAGGAGATCGAGAGGCTGCGGCCCAAGTCCCCGCCGCCCAAGTCCAAGTCCGACCGGGGCGGGGGCGCTCCCAGGGGAGGAGGAAGAGGAGGCACTTCGGCGGGACGGGGAGAAAGGGGCAGGGAGAGGAACAGAACCAACTTCCGCGGTGAACGGGGCAGCTTCAGAGGGGGCCGTGGAGGGACCCACCGAGGGGGCTTCCCCACCCGCTGAGGAGGTGATGGCTGCCTCCCCCGGCCTGTGCCTCGTCTGGCAGCCTTTTCTGTAGTCTGGTCTTTCCTACAGTGAATTCCTCTGGGGACTCAAGCTACGTGACTTTTACAGTTGTTTTTGGTGCACGCCGTTCCAGACAGTCGGCCTTGCAGTCTGGCACAGCCCCTCACCTGGCCATGTCCTGCACGGGCAGCACTGACCTCAGAGCAGAGAGCACCAGCCCTGCACACCACGGGTAGGACAGAAATGATCCTCTTGCTCTCCCCTTAGGAACCTTGCAAGCTGGAGACTTCTTTTTCAACTTAATTTTCTCAAAACACGGATTCCTCTCCATCTCTTGAGGTTCGGATTTGGACTGACTTGCATTAATACGGTGGAGCGGGCATGAAATGCAGTTCTGCATTGCATGGCCACAGCAGACTTGCCGTGTCTGAAAAACTGCTGTGTCTATACTGACACCTATTTTAACTTCTCTGAAACCAAGGAGCAAATGAAATAAATAGAATTCTATTTTTTCTTATTTGGTTTAAACTTCCCAAATTATTCCTGGGAATAGGAAAAGGTTAATTTTTAGTTTGCAGTGTACATGCACTCCCCTGTCGTGTCAGCAGTGGGGAGTTGTAATTCTGTGCAGTTGTGTGTTGTCCTTCCTGTAAAGCACCGAGCTGTGCATTATTGTGCAGCCCAGGGGTGGTGCAGAGGTCTGGGCTGCTCCCTGAGCGGGGCTTTCCTGGTGTGTGTCTGTAACCCCTCGCTGGGCGGGAGGGAAGGGCGGCGTGGTGTCACTGCAGACTGGAGGCAGGGACACATCCGGGAGGTGCTGAGGGTGCTGCAGACAGGAGCGCTGATGGGACTGGTGCACACGCTTGGGAACGGCTGTTGCTGATCCAGTGACCCCTTTCCCTGTGTTCAGTGTCTGTTTTTAGCAAAACCACAACTCTGAGCTTCTCGTGCAGTTCTTAGTAGGCCCAACAAACCCAGCTTTTGGTGTCTCAAGGTCTTAGGTGTGGGTTTTGGAAAACTGGCGTTTAAGTCTCAATGTTTCTCCTGAAGCCCAGCTTTTAAATGACTGTCCTGTAAAGCAGAGGATTATTAAACATGTTTATCAAAGCTAATGTTGAAATATCTTTCTTAATATTTTGTGGGTTTGTTCTCCTTGTGGTTTTGGAATTGCTCAGTGGTTTCCTCTGTGCTGTTGTTCTTTTGATTTTGAAGATTTTGATGGGCTGGGGAACTCCCTGGCTTTGGTGGGGTTCAGCAGGGGATTGCCACAGTGCCAATGGAAACTGCCTGTTGTTTACAGCTTATTTCTTCCTCTGTCATATGTGCACATCTGGAGAGTGACTGAATTTGGGGAAGGGGAGTTTTAAAGGTGGTGTTCATCTAGTCATTGGTGAAGTCTCCCACAGGTTGTATGAAACAGCATCCTGAGGGAAGGTAAATACCCTAGAAGGGTCACTTTTTCTTGGTGATTTTTGCCCTAATTGTGTTGTTATTGTAAAAGGAAAGACACTTTACCTTAGGACCACTGCTTTTGTGCCAGGGACAAATATTTTGGTTTTGAATCAGTAGAAAACGTTAATTTCCATTTCTCCCTTTTAATTACATGCCCAATGCTGGTAGTTCAGTGGGTGGGCTGCTCTTAACACCCTGTTAGGATAAATGGAAGAGGAGGACCTGATGTGCCTCTGTATCAGTTTGCAGGAGCTGTGGTGCTGCTCAAAGATCTCACTGACTCTGGAAAGTAGTGGCAGGTGATGAAGGTTTCTTGGTCCTTCCAGTCAAAGCAGAAGTGGCTCAGTTACTGTAAGGACAAAGAAAGAATCGTGCTGCAGGGAGCATTACATTAGAGCTGTCTGGATGGGCCGCCTTTCCCAGCAAAGTCCCATGTCCATGTTGTTAATGAGCAACTGATGGAATGTTTTAATTGAGGTTAATGGACAAGGAACTCCACTGCTGCACTTGTCCTCCGTAAAGAACGACACTGCCCCACGCATCTGAAGGTGGCATTTCAGCAGTGACAGACTGACAAAGGCTGTACAGGTAAGGCAGCAGGGCAGGGCTGTGCGCTCCCAAATCTCGGTCCATGTCTTTGTGGGGATGGAGATGAGACTTGGGAAATACTGGAGTGAGACACAGTCCCACACACTGCATGATTCAGTAAAAACATCAGGTCACTTTCTCAGTCACGGGGATTTGGACCATACAGAAATGCTGACTGGAGATGAAAACCTTTTAATTGCATTACTAGTTGTCAGTTCAGTTCTCACTTGTAACGCTTCCAGAGGAAGGGCTCACAATCACTGAGCTGATGAGGATTTCACTTAGCACAAGGAAATGAAGACTTAATTTGAGCGTGCTCTCCTGGAAGAGAAAAAGCCTGATGAGTTTCTTCCTTCCCACTTCTATTCAATGCATAATGCCTCCAGTCTGATTTGGGCTGCCTGTCTGGATCTTGTCGTGTCTTTCCATCCTGGAGGAGGATCAGAGTCCTTGCATTGTCTTGCACCCTGTGAATGCAGTGAAGGATTCAACCCCTGCACTGACAGGGTGCTCAGGATGGCTCTGCCCTTGGCTTCAGAGGGGATTTCAGAGCCTGGTCAGGTGTAGATCACTGTGTGTAAATCAGCCCTCAGCTGCACAATGCTGGGCACTCTGGCAGTGCTGGAATGCTGAGGGTGCTGGGCAGGTTGGCAGTCAATGCTCTCAGGGGGTTGAGGTTCTTCCCCAGCACCAGCTCGTTGTGTGTGTTCATAGGTGCTGAATGCTTTGTTCAGAGGAGTGGAATTCCAAACCAATGAGCCGTTTTGAGGTGATCATGGAAGTTAACTGGCATTAAGTAATGGAATTAATTTTAGAATATTCAGCTCATTTTATACGCCCTGCTATATATATTAATAACCAGAGAGCAATCTAGAAAAGGATACATGAACATTTAAGGCCCATTACACTGAAAAACTCTCTGAGTCCTGTGGCTTTATAAAGATACATTGAGTAATTTGAAAGTGACAGCTAAATGAACCCACTCTTTCTGTACATAGTAGAAAAAGTGTTTTCTCCTTGCAAAATTAAGCTGTTTGCAACTTTATTGCTTTAACAGAAATGGCAACTATGTAACAGGCTCCATACCAACAATATGGAAGAGAGCTGCACTAATCCTTTTCAAAACAGGGTCATTCTCATGGGCTGAAAAGAAAGAAGTGGGCAAGTTCTCTGAAACAGAAATTTTGAGTATCATCACCGCAGCAATGAAAAAGGAGAACAAGAAGGCCTCATGACTGTAGATTTGAGTTAAACACTACAGTCCTGCAGTTTATGGTGAAGCCAAGCCCTGCACTTGCAGTATGTCAGTGTGACACTCGTCCCTGTCGTGACTGCTGCCATCATGTGCTGTTTTCTCCACCGTGGTGTCCTGCTGCAGGTTAACACTGCCAGGCAGGCCAGAGCTCTGCTGCAGCATGAACAGCTTTGGCTTACCTGAGCCTGGTTCTCAACAGCCCCTCGGGGGGACACTTCACTTGGATTGTGTCTTCTCACCATAGCCATGGGTGATGACAGGAGCAGAAACACTGAAAATGCTGAGGCCATGTGAGCTGCCTGTCTTGAGAGTCACAGCAGGAGAAGGTGACCTACAGTGTACTCACTGCTGGGTGCCATGGCCACAAAACCTTGGACAACTCGGGATGTATGAAAGAATAAACACACACACAGATTATATTTAATAATTGCTTATTTCTTTACACAAATGTTGCTGGTGTCATTTTACAAATGAAATGGCAACAAATACTTTTTACAGGGTAATGTCTATAGTTAAAAAGTGCTTGTCTTGGCAGCTGAATTCAGGCTGAGGACTCTCTTTTAATACAGTCACTTATTTCAAGAGCTCTTGGTCAATGACAAGAATAGGACTGTACAGATAAGCTGTCAAACCACAAAACGATGCATTTTGACTGCTTATTGTGGATGTTAAATAATTCATATAAGTAGCAACACTAACATGTTTAAAGGCACTTTTTTCTTTACTGAGGCTTAACCTTACTTTTGAGTGTTTTTGACTTTCTTTGAAACACTAATTTTTTAACAATAGCTTTTCAAGTTTGGCAAAGTTCAAACCTCATGTTCAGAGGCATTGGTCCTAAAGAGACAGAGAGACTGATGAAGTATGTGAGGTAAACAGCTGTTCCAAAGGCTCTGGCTTTCCAAATTCTACCTTCAATACTGGTATTAGCAAAGGCTTGTTTTTCAAAGCAGTGACCATTGATTAAATCAGTCATGGGAGAGGAGGTCACTGTAATAGAACTGGTATTAAACAAGAGGCTTTATAGCACCACAAATAACCTTTGGTTAATGTGTCAACTGTCTCACAGTTGATTGGCCACTGAAGTTTTGAGGGACAGGTTTTTCTAAGTTGTGTTGGGAATATTCCAGTTAGAAAAATGTACTAAATAAGGCCTAACCTGTGCAATTTTGAAAATGTAATTAAAAAGTATGCTAAGCTAATTGCTGCCCCCAAGTGGACAGAATTGTATCATAATAGTGTGACATCACCTGCCAAAGGTGGCAAAAGGATTGTTTGATTACTGTTCTTCCCTGGATCCCTGCTGTTGTTACTCTTACTCAAGTCCAGTTACAAAACAGAGGCATTTCTGTCTCTTGGATAATCCTGGCTGTGAAAGGTTCCCTAGAGCTCTGCTTCTGTTGGTAGTAACATTTGTCCCTTCCAGGAAAAAACAGATCTACTTTACAGAGATTTGCTTCACAGGAAGGACTTTGAAATCCTTCAAACTGAACTACATGTTTACTGCCAATCTGATTCAACTCCATGTCCTCACTTAGAAAAAGAAGTGTTTTGTCTTTTTTCCCCTCTGTACAGATTCTGATCATCTTTCCCAGCTCTGGTATAACTTATGACTAGCAAAAGGAATAACTTGAGAGTTTTCTAAATTGTCTTTTAAGAAATGTATACCATATATGCTCTTAAGCATTGGCAGTCTGAAATCTGGCAATCATGTAGAGAAAGAGTCAGGACTCCCAGAAGATTAATACCTGAGTGCAGAACTTCCTATTCTACAGCTTAAGAAGTAAGCAAAATACTCAGGGAGAGGTGGGATCAAATGAAACTGTACAAAAAGCACAGGAAAGGGTCAGTGAGTGCCTCCAGGCACCCCAGACTGTCCCTCCTGCAGAGGCAAAAAGGAACTGAACGTTTTACTTGAGTTGCCTTAACTGAGCAGCTGGCTGATCTCTTTGTGAATGCACACGAGGAAATCCACGTACGAGGCTCCTCCATAAATATTCTTGTCTTCTACTAGGAACTGGCGGAAAAGCATCTCTGGCTGCTCCCGCTGCTTCACTACCATCAGCTGCAAGGACAAGAGAGACAGACACTTTGAGGATGCAGTCAGACTAGATGGCAGCACAGCCTTCCTACAGCTCTTAGTGGATGCTCTTGAGGTAGGGAAAACCCCCCAAACTAATCAAACTCCACACTGCAAAATGTTGTTACTCTGAGGAATGCAGAATAGAATAGTTACCTTTTAAACTTGACTACTTTGAAAATCACTTTTGCTTGGGAATTAAGCACATTTGAGATGCCTGTGCCTACAAATCACGCTGGAACTCACCCATGTGGAGGAAGACTCCTGATACCTAAAAAATCTTTTACAGCCACTGATAAGTTTTGGCAAAGCCTGGAATGTTCCTTTGAGCAAGTATGAGGAATGAGTTGAGGCAGAAAGCAGTTACCTTCATAGTGTGGGGCTTTTGGCTCTGGATTTGCTCCACAATATGCTTCAGTTTCTTAGAAAATGGATTGTCCAGGTCAGGCAGGGATGTCTGTCAGAAGGAAAGCAGTTTGTTATAGTCCAGTCACATCTTTAACCATCACTAGCAGCTCATAGTTACATTATAAGGTACTGTGGATTTCATACTAAACCAGGAAACTCCATATCTCTTTCACTAAAAGGTCTCATCTTGAGGACTCGTTTTTCAGTTTAAAATAATCACTATATGAAAATGCACCATCAGGAAAACTTAACCATTGCAAAGTGTTTTGTTCTACTTTTAGTAATATACAGTTGAAAGGACTTTAATATCTGCCACGAAGTTTAAGATTAAAAAAGCTGTGAAAGCTTCTGTCCTCTTAGTGTTCAGAGTGTAGAAGTGTTAAGTTTTATGTAACTTAAAGCAATTCTGGTGTCTGAATACCTTGTGCTGGTCACCTGCTCCTGCTTTTAAGGCTGAAGGATGAAAAAGACCTCACTTGTTGCTCTTGCTAAATGCTCAGTTCTTAGTCTGCATGTACTCACGGCCTCGGTGCTGATGTGTGCAAAGGATGGCACGTTGAAGAGCCCCTGGATGAGCTCTGGGGACACGCTGGCTCCCAGCCACAGGAACATGCTGAGCCCGTTGGCCAGCAGGAAGGCCCCTCCCTCGGACAGGCGCTCCTCGGAGCAGCGCACAGCGCCTGGCACAGCGTCACTCTTCAGATCCAGGCTGTGCTGTGGGCCAGAACACACAACAGCTGTGGGACTGACCTGGACAGTGACTACCGAAAGGCTCCATACATCTCAGTGGTTCCTTTCCGGGTCAGAGGGGTTAGAAATGAAGGCTGCACTGCTGACTCACAATTGGCAGCAGCAGGGGGTAGAAGAAGAGCTGTGTGTCAGCCACCCCCATGGCCATGACCAGCTGGCGGTGGAACGCTCTCTCGTCGGTCGGGATTTCGGGCCTGCCGGCCAGCACGCAGCTCTTCAACAGGCAGTTCATGTACACGGGCAGCACCTTCATCGTGTCTGGCAGGATCAGCTGAGGAAGCAACACATTGCACAAGAATCCAACAGAAATCATTATACAGCTTATAAGCTGTAGTTGCTGTCTTGGCCGCTGTCATCTCCCTGTAACCCTGGTAATTTTTGGGGCACTCTCTGAAGAATTACGGAGGAACAGTGGTCCACAGTAAGTGGCTCTGGTTTTGTTTGACATATTTGGACCTCACCAACAATGAACAATTCACTGCCCAGGCTTGTGGTTACTGGCAGCACCTCTGGGATGGAAAAGCCTGAGTCTTTCTTTGAGTTCAATCACTAAGACATGACCGAATAAATTAAATGGAAACAAATCAGTCACTCTGCTTAGTCAAAAATTAGAATACTACAACCATCTATAACAACAATTAAAAATGAAAGCTTTGTGAGTCTGTGCATAATTCCAGCAGGAAGAAAAGGCTGGCTGAGCTCCTTTTTGTGAGTATAGGCATCAGTTTCATCAATGGCATTGCTTTTTGTTGCAGAACAACAGTTTCTGTGTGCCCTAAGTGCCACCACTGAATCCCACCTGTCATTAATTGTATTTGAAAGAAAAGGACAAGTCTGTTCTGAGATTTTGCTTTCTGGTTCTGCTGATGTTGCAGGGTGGTCGTGCACTCATGGCAAAGCCTGGGTGGGTAGCACTGGGTGTGGTTTTTACCTGGCTGACAGCTGCTGGGCTGGCACAGTTCTTCTTGTAGCAGGCCAGCATGTGAGCGGTCTGATTCATCAGGATGTCCCTGACTGTCTTCAGGGGTTGGCTCAGAATGGCTTTAAAAGCTTCAAGCACAGAATAAAAGTGTGTGTTAAAAAAGACACTCTCTCCAAGTATCTTTGTCTGCTGCTAGTTTCTGATTTTACACAACTGAGGGCTGAGGCTGCTTTTCAGTCTCTTCTACAGGCATCCAAAAACCCCACCAAGCCCCCAACACCGCAGTAGGATGTCCATTGCCACTTACTGTGCCTGCCCAGTTCTGTGCATTACCTACACACAAGTATTACTTTTATGGCAGTTTGCCTAAAATAGGTAATTATTTGTCTTTTCAATTTCATAATACTTCAGGAATTGCTCAGGCGTGGAGCAGCAAGTTATAAAAATTATTTCCCACTAGGTAATCACTTCAGCCCCCTTTCCTTCCCCTTCATCCATGCCAAAGTGAAAAAGGGAACAAAAGTGGCTGGTTGCAACTGTACCTGACTTAGCAAAGAAGTTGATGAGTGCATCAGTCTCACAAGTCCTGTAGACATCAGCTAACTGCGAGCTGCAGTTCAAACCCAAGTTGTGGATGCGGATTCGCCTCTGCCCGCTCATCGACGTGTACAGCACAGCACACTGCAACACAGGCACAAGGGGTCACCACAGAGCCACCCCTGTGCACACAGGGCAGGGGACACCTTCTGCAGCCACTGCAGCCTGGCACTGCTGCTGCCACCTGGAGCACCAGCACACCTGGGGTTCTTAGGGACATCTGTCAGACTTTATAGAGAAGTTATTCATCCTAACATCACAAAAAGTCCTACAGTCCCTAGAGGGGGAAGTGAGGTTTAGCAATAGAGAACTGCTCTTCAATAGAGAGGTCACAAGGAATGCCACAACAACAACAATTGCCATATAAGTAGCAATGAATCTCTTACTCCACATGAACTTATTTACAGTGAAATGGAAATAAATGAACAGCTGATGAGGTCTCAGTGAGTGTTTAGAAAGGATTTGGGTACCCCAGAATAGAACATGCAGCACATAGGTAGGGGAACACACTTTTTAGTAGTGGTGTTACGGCACAAGGGTGTGTGCAAGCTGTGCCTTGCTCCCATCACTCCTACACCATCACCTCTCTGCTCTGGCTGCAGAAGGTCTTGCTCACCCTTTCATGGTATACATCAATCAGTGGTTTTTACCTGAATTAAGGCCCCAGTGTCTTCATTCAGTTTGTCATCATGTTTGAACTCCACTGTCACAGCTTTGTCACAGTCAACCGCTGCCATCTCCACATCCGTGGTGTTGTTCATGTAAATGGCCCCAAAGAAGTCTGTAGCCCTGAACCCTGCAGCCAGATTAAAACAGAGCATTTCACTAAAAAATGGCAAATTAAATTGACATCACTTACTGAAGCAGGAGCCATTTTCCCTCAGGGCTTTACAGCCCCAGGAGTCCCAACAACTGTCCTTGCTGACGGCATTTGTGAGAGCTGGAGACAGGGAAAAGCTGTGACTTGGACACCCAGAGCTTCTGCACTGCTGGCTTGGCCTCTCTGGGTGTGTCCCTTTCTCTAACACTTGCATTTGAGCTAAGAATGAAGGAGAGAAGCTGGATAGATATAGGAATATCTTTTGAGTATGAAAATGAAGGCACAGGTCAGTGTCCAGCAGCAAGACCTTTTTATACAACTTCCTTGCAGTCTGTGCTGTGTGCAGAGTGAGCAGAAGCCTTTCCCAGAACAGAAAATCAGTTAATAAGGAGGAATATACAGCAAGTACGTGTGTGTGAATATATATGTATATAAGTAACAATACATACACACACAGCCATGGAGTTGATCAGTCTATTCAATTAATTTTCAAGAGGTACATAATGAAATTAAACCAGCTTGACCTTACAAGCAGTTTGCATGGCGCTACATTATTTAAAATTCATTCCCATGGGTCCTGTTACCTGTACTCGTCCGAACTCTCATTGTTGCATCAAATCCCATCTTTTTTTGGATGTCCTTCCTGAGGTCACTTAAGAACTGGGGGCTGTCAGCATCGAGCTGCAAACACAAAGCAGAAGGTTCAGAGGTTCAAAGGGCAGCAGCACAGCAGTGACCCAACATCCCCTCCCACAATCCCCATCTCCTCCCAGCAAATCTGTTCACAGCTCTTGAGTCCCTTAAAAAGGATTCCAATTGTGGATTGTTGTTCTCAGAATCAGGTATATGCAAATGTCCACCATTCATCACCAGGCCTGGACATTAACTGGATATTACTGCACTTAACTTTTCAGCAAAATTTTAGGATATCAGCTTATTAGCACTTCAAGATCCAAACTTGAATCTGACTTGCTATTGTTGAGTTTGAATTTCATCATCTGGAATTGATAACCAGGTCTTCCAGACTCACTCTGTTTATTTTAAGTTCAGTGTCCAAGCACACACTGAACTGAGATGATAAACAACAGCAACCCCCAGCTGTTACTATCTGAAAGGCAGGAAACCCACACCACTCACCTGGAAATTGTTATACTTGTACAGTGTCCCACCAGTGTACATTGTGACAAGGCCCATGGAGGCTACATCCACGTACTGATTTGGGAACAGGAACAAATTCACGCAGCAGCCATTGGCCACACAGTCCTTGGCTAAGGCCTCATAATTTCCCTGTGGCTGGAAGAGGGTCTGCACAGCAATAAAAATACAAGTGCCAGCATATTAGGTATTAATCACAACTCAAAGGGCCAGATGAAGGCAAAAGGATGAAGTGAAGCACGGTTATCATAAAAAACATGTTTGCCCTGGCCATGGATACAGGGAACACCTCAGCATGTTCTTGGAGAACCCACCAGTACAGAGGCATTGTATAACTAAACACTTCTACGTAGAATAAAGTACATGGAAAAAGATCAAACACAGTGTAACAGCACTCCCCTCTTAGCTCAGAGCACAAAATACCTTCTCCTTATCTGTATTGAGCAGCTTTTTGTCATCTCTGTTTTTCAGCTTCCCCGGTGCTTCCGCAGTTGGCAGAGAAGAGTGGAAGATGAACAATTTCCCAGCACATTCTGCAGCCTGTTCCAAAGACACCACACGGGCACAGTTACCACTGCAGGCTGAACAAGCCCACGGTCACACACTGGGGGCTCAGAGGACACAGGGCACTTGCTGCAAGCTCCTCACAGGGAAACAATTCATTTCCAGCCTCAGAATAAGAATAAGCTTGAGAATAACCTCAGAATAAGCTCCCAAACAAACTTTCAGAGGGGGCTTTTCAGTCAGGCATTATGCAACAGGCATCAAAATACAAATGCTCTAATGGGATCAAATTAAAGGAAAATCCAGTTTAACAGAAAAACTCAGTGCAGTCACACTGGTGTTCCATACATTTTAAGAAATGGGTGACAGTTCCACCCCTGTAGCAGACTCCACATTGACACCTACACTGCCAAGATGCAGACACAAATCACCAGTGGTCCTATGGCATCTCCAGGTCTTAAAATGTTCACAAAACATTCCACCTTTCGAAAGAAGCTGTGGCCTTCCTCTGGGAAACCACAACTCTCTCTGCTATGGCAGAAACACAACTGAAGGCAGCATCTGACTTTTAAAATGGTTGAAATCTCACCCCTGATATTTCAAGAACAGTTACCTCTGGTCATCAATGACAATATCTTCAATTCCTTTGAAGAAGCCTTCTGCTGAAGAGGCTGAAAGATTTCCCAAACAACTGTTTGTCCTGATATGCATCAGGAATTAATGATATAGGTTTGACAAAATTTCTAAAATAGATGTATTTTTAACACAATCCATTTATTCTTTTTAGGCAAGAACTGTTTTCTTGAACAAGGGTATTTGCAAATGAATAATTCAGAGTGAAAATCCTGACAAATTCTAACTTAAAAATACTGAGCTAAAGAAAAAGTTTAATTAAGAGCTGCTTTCTTTTATAGCCATCATCAAAAGAAATTTACAGTTATGGCCCTTAAATTTGTTTTGTAGAAGTCAAGTACTACGAAAAAGCATTCAGCTGTGCTTTGCATGCATACCTGCTGGTAGTATGAATAAATAACAAGAAAGCAGGTATTAAATCAACACATAAAGAACAGACGTGAGAAATGTTCATTTTTGTTTTGACAAATTTATGTACTCAAATCTCATGCTTTATTCATACAAAGCTCCCAGATAAATCAACCATTTTAAAGCACCACTGGCTGTGCTCTGCCCCTACAAATCTTGTAGTGAACCAGGGTGGTGTGCATTTAACTGGCAATGTGCCATGGCAATGTCAGCCCTTCAGGGGATGTCCTGGACATACAGAAAGCAACTGGGCAGCACCTGGGCCTGTGGATGTCCTGCCAGCTGTATCCAAGCTGGGAGAACTTGTCAGTTAAACAGAAACCCTCCAGCCAGGGCCTGATTCAGTCACAGACACATAGTTAGAAATATTCTGGTTTGCACAACAAGTTTTGCAGAAGCATGAGAATAACCAGAGCAAAGTTTGATGTTATTCTACTGCCTTTCCTGCCCTTCACACGTGCAAGGACTGGGTATCTGTGCAAACACCAGAGTATTGATTTGTTCTGCTGTGGTAACTAAACATGTCTTTAGTTCTCTTACACACTGAACAAGAAACTGCCTCCTGCTCCTCATCTTCCCCTCAACATCCCTCCTACATGGAATGACTCTGGGGACTGGTTTCCCTCAGTAAGAACTTCTGAGAACAGATGTTATGCTTGTCAGTTCTTATTCTGACTAGGGTGGTTGGAAGGTTCTGTTAGAATAACGGAGCATTAGTGCTGGAAACAATCAACAACCTTTCTCCCCCCAGCTTCCCGTTGTGATGGCTTTTAGCAAACCTGATTTCAAGCTGCTTCTCTGACAGAGGGCAATGCTCTAACCTTTAGTGCCTCCATGCCAGCCTGGATGACGGGAGCGAAGATGGTCTCACTCTCATTAGTGTCTGCAAACAACTCTGGAATCTGCTCCAACAAGCTGTGAAAGAGAAAGGATCAGTGTCTCAACTGGTCAGCACAGGGTGATCCTCAAACACACCTTGTACCTACCAAGCCTTCACACAGGAAGATGTTTATCATGAAAATTTATAGTGCGAAAAAATAATATAAATTTTTCTTGCTCAATTTTTTAGGATCCCAGCCAGAATAAAAGAAATATGCTTTTTTTAATGCTATTATGAGATGCACTGTTTCAAAGCTTGTAACCTAAAGGAACATGCAATAAATAGCTAACCATTAAATAGTTCTGGTGTGCTGTAAGGACTTCAGAGCCCTAAGATCATACCCAGGTGCACATCATGTGCATTGCAAGAGGGAAAACACCCCGTGGCTCAGAGCCTCACCCCCTCCCAGCTCTGAGGCAGCATAGCTGAGAGGTGCTTTACACCTGGCCTACAAAAACTTTCCAGTCTGGCACTGGAAGGCTGTGGCTATTGCTTTCTTTGCCTCAGAGGATGAAACACAGGGCTTGAAGCATCTGCTGCCTTCTGAATAATTTCATTTCTGAATCATTTCAATAAGTGCCCACACGCCCCAAACCCACCTGACTAAAAGGCATAATGCACAATGTAAGCATTCACATCTCACTCTCATGGAGTATAATTGTACTTTACTTGGTAACAACTGATCGAGATTCCTCAAAGTCAACCAGGAAACCATCCAGCAATGGAACAAAAACTTCTGCCACATCTGTGACCACCATCATCTGCGGCTGAGCCAAGCTGCTTTTTACATTGAAGAAGTGAAGGACCTTGTTATAAGTGACAAAACCAACTCGAATTGCTGAGGATTCTTCTTGCTCTTCTCTGTAAGAAAAACAAAGCCCAACTAGTCATAATTCTGAAAAGCTGACCTTGCAATAAAAGCACTCCTTTGACGTGCAAGGCTGCTCTCTGATCATTATCTGTACTGGGAGCAATAAAGCAAACAACAAGCAAGCAGATGTAATGGCCTCAGTCTTTGCCTTAGGTCAAATTCAAACACCCCGATAAAATCAACTGCTCTCTTGTTTACTTTTTAAAAATAGTTATACAGTTATCCCATTCAAGCAGTCAAAAATCCCAAGGATAAAGAATAAGCCATGTTGGCATCATAACATGGGAAAGAGAGAACAGCACCATCAGTTATGCAGATTGATGAGCACAAAGTGCTATGCAATTTTCACACATACAGCACTTTGCTGCTTCAAAGAGAAGCATCCACACCATCCCAATCCCAAAGGTGTTCCACACCAGGTGTTTGGGACCTTTACTCCAGATATTGCTTTCACCAGGCTCAGTCTGCACTGCCCCACTTCAACCAAGTTCTATCACAGTTTCAAAAATCAGCTTTAAGCAGCCAATTGTCTCTGTAGCTTACACACTATTTAGTTATTTTTGGAGACTCAAAAGGAGAAACCTGACCCACATGCACAGAAATGCATTCAAATAATTTTTGGTTTTTATTATTAATTGTGTACCTAAAAATCCTAATTGCACAACTCACTAGGTCTGATTTTCTGGACTCATAAGCACATTTCTACAAACACAACTCCCAGTATTTCTCAAAATACAGTCAGGGAGGGGTTTCTTGTTTGGAACACAGGTTTGAAAACATCTGCTCTAAAATTTCAGCAATTCTTTTTCTACACAGATTTCTTTGGTACCCAAGTCCCTCTCAAAGATAGAAGCTCAGGGTGAATTCCCTGCAGATGGCTTTTCCCTCGTGTGGGAACAGCAGAATATTTCTGCAGGTGTCTTTGTCCAGCAACAGAAAATGAACACACAGTGACCTGTGTGTCTAAGCAACATAGTCAAATTTTCACCACAGATTTTGGTGAGATGTCTTATGTTTGTCTTTTTAAAAATTATTATTGTTTAAGCCAACAGACTAATCTGAGGAAACTGAAGGGCCTGGCTCTCTTTATTTTTTAGTTGCTTTTTTCAGTGGACAGGAAAATTTTGGCCTGAATTATTTCACAACAGATCTCACAGAAAGCTGGTGAGAAGGATGAATATGTCTCTTTTGCTGTATGGATCCACTTGCTTTCATTCCTCCTCTACTTGCCCTAGTCAAGTTTCCAAACTGCCAAATGCTTTTTATTACTCCACTCATGCCTCTTATTTTCTTGAGAGTCATGTCCGATCCTGATGGAAAACTCTGAGCTATGTTCAGATAATATCAAACACTTGTGTCTCCAGTGTAATCTTCAGTGAAAAACTACTTGAGAGATGGCCTTACATGGGCATCTGATAAACTAAAGCCCCACCCTGGACTGGAATTTCTTTCCAGCACAGGGATTCCACAAGGCCATAAGAAAAAAGATTTCTAACATATCCCAGATTGTCCCAAGGATGTCATCTCCCATCCTTCCTCACACTGCTCTCTCCATTTCTTAAATTAGTTCTCCCTCTGCAAGCGTTGTTATTTAGACAGCATTTTCTCTTAGGATGTTCTTTCTTTTAATATGCTTTTATATGTAGACAAGAACCATCTTGTCTACTTTATTTTTCAGTCTTTCCCTGCTTTCATTTCCCTATGTGTCTGTGTTACTTAAACTCTATTGAAAACTACACAAATACACTAAAACCTACACTAAAATAATACACCATCAATAATATTGACCAGCAGTAACACTACTGCTGTGTGTTTCATGCTCCCAAAGCACACGTGCTCTATTTCATAAAATGGCTGTTGCCTACAAGATCTGCTCTCTCAGATACAAACCAGGACAGAGAAGTCTCCCAGTGCAGCAAGAAAGTTTTGCTAATTAACAGTAAGAGCTAAAGATACAAGCCACCAGCCCTATGGGCTTAGAGAGACTGGCTGCTCCTGAGTATTCTGATTTGAGTATTCCCCTGTTAAATGAGAAAAGCAGGACTGCAGCAAACACAACTGCAGCAAGTGAGGTGGAAGCTGCGAGCTGTGACTGAGCTGGTAACACCACTAGAGTTCACTGCAAGGAAGGAAAAGCATGCAAACTCCACGTGCAGTAGCATGGCAGATTCTTTCTGTTCATACAGTAAACCCACACATCCAAGTGTAAGAATTGCCAGCAGTGTTCAAAACTAACATTTGGTCACTATCACTCCAAAAACTGCTGTACTGGAAATTCTGCCATTTCCCATAGCTTGGGTTTGCCTCTCAGCATGCAGAGCTGCATGACAAGTGCAGTGCAGGGAGTTAACCTGAGAACACTGATGTCTCTTTACCTTGGAAGTTTATCTAGCAGAGTCTTCAGTTCATCACATATGAGCTTCACTAAGCCACTCTTTATGTTTCTGTATGATACATCAATCATGAAGATAAAAGCTGGTGGATTTGGAGGCTTCTTGTCCTACATAGAAAAGAAAAAAGACCATTCACAGGTGAAATTAGACAGTGTCCTGCTATGAAAAAAAATATAGAGGTGGTACCATAAGACACTGCAAACACACAGCATTCAGTTGTTTGAAAAATGCTGTGAATTGTAAATTGCAGCTACTGTAGAGAGCTGACATGTATTGGGTAAAGTCCAGCCCTGGAATAAAACATTATCACTGGAAAACAGCATCCTAATGGAATAAAATATCTAATGGGTAACAGTTCATTGGATAAGACGAAGCACAAACCTTTCTGCTGGAACTCAAGTGTTTAAACAAATTTGCATTTTGGCTTTTTCTGTAGCCCTGCTTTCCTTTGGGAGCTCCCCTTATCCACAGTGTAAGTGGCACACAGATTGTGCATACACTGCTGACACAAGTTTCTTAAGTGAGAAAAAGTAAGAGGAAGGTTTGTTTAAAAAAAAAGTAATGCCAAGAAATGTAGTTAAGAAGTTAATACAAAATGAACAGAGCAAGAGTAAACATCACACTCCCTAAAATGAGTTTTCTTAATTCCCATTAAATGAGTAGTAGTCATTATTTGGTGTCAAATTCAGGACAGCTTTTTCATTACAGTTTCACTTCCTTCATATAGAGTTCTGAACTCTTGACCAAATTATACTTGTTAAACTAAACCCTAGAAAAATTCCAGTAAAGAAAAATTCATCTAACCCTTGAATTATGACTTATCCTTAGTCCCTGGCAAACTTTAAACTAAACTGAACATTATACCCTTGATCTCACTCATTTGACTCAGGCAAATCAGGATTAATTCCAGTGAACCAAAACCAGGCAGTACTTTTCAAAGCTGTTCTGTTTACTGTACTTGGATTCCTGTTTAAGAAACTGCACCAAAAACTGCTTCTAAACTCTTGTATCAGATCAGCATTTAGAAAGAATCTCTGCCTAAGTTCTGACAAATATATGGCAGAAAGGAGGACTTTGCTCTCACCACATCCGCTTAGCAGGAGTGCAATAATGCAAACCAGCTGGGATTTGTTAACATTTTTTGTAGCTGTTCATCCTTGTCATTTGATAAGCACAAAAGGAAATGACTTCTCAGTTCTAGTCTTGAACTGGATTTATAAAAGAAGGGAACCTCTGCAACATGGAGCCAAAAGAAACCTGAATTACAAAATAATGCTACATTTAATGACTTAGCATTTCCAGAGCAGAGTGTTATTTTGTAAGAGATTTCTTTCTTGTAACACTGCAGTATGTCTGCGGATGCATCTTTGTAGCGAGAGGCAGACCAGACTGGATCACTTGTCAAGGAAACTCCCTGATTTAAGTTGCCTGGCAGAAGTTGGGGCTTCAAAATTTGATGGAGCTTCACTGGATGTACAGTGAGTTTCTCACACTGTATTTCTGCAACATCTCACCACAATTCTCTCTTGCTTTGGGGTTTAACCTAGGTTTCTATCAAATCTTATAGGTTATCTCAGAGATCTCACAGGATTTTGGAGCAGTGCTCTCTAGTGAGCAAGAAGAACTGAATCATTTAATTTTCTTCACTATTTGATGGTCTGAAGAAGATACTGGTAGCTACTTCAAGATTTTGTAGGATCCATCTGCCTTTTCTAACCTTATCATGCCACAGCTCTGCTCACAGGAAGAAAATTCTGCCTGATTCCAACAAGAACAGAAAAATAGGTCTGTGCTGAGGTCAGATGAAGTCACACTTGCAGTTTTGTAAAATGAGCTGAAGTTTGAAAAGATTAAGTAATTTATGCTTTCAGAAGTATCAAATAGAGTTCCGTAATAAAACCAACTACAAATATTTAGAGTAATGTGAGTGGGCTCTGGATTGAGTTCTTCAGTGAGTTGATATTAGAAGGGAGAACCAATTCCACTGTAACTTGTTGGTCAGAACAGTAAGAGGACTCTTGCCAGGAACAGATTACAAGGTCAAATTCCCTGGCTAAGGTTTTGGGTATTAGGAAGGCAATTCAGGCATGCGTCAGTCTTCAAAATCAGTAGAAGGCATGCATCTAAAATGCAGCAAAGCACCAGAATTTCAAAGATATCCCCTAAACAGTGCAACGTGCTGGGTAGGACCAAACACACATCTCACTTAAAGACTTGTGATCCACGATTTTACTGCAGCGCTTGTTATCCTTGCTTGCATCATGTTCTGCAGCACAAAGAACAAAAACACTGCATTCTCCACTCCTAGCTGTACTTCCTAGAATGCAAACTGACCCACAGCCTCCAAGAGCATGTGCAGCCCTGGCAGCATGCCCTGGTTGCAGCCCCCTGGCAGTACTCACTCGGCAGTAATCCAAGGTAGCCAGGTACTCGTAGGAGCCCAGGGACAGCTCCGGCCGCTCGTAGTGGTCTATCCGGCGGCCCATGTGGTCCAGGTGTTGGAAGAAGAACGGGGGCACTACAAACCAACAACAGCACAGAACCTTTATCACTGGGGAAACACAGCAACAACACAACAAATCCCTTCAGCAGAGGTGATATACTCCAAAGCAGTGAGAAATCAAGTGGGTTTGCACCAACAGTTTACACAGAGCCAGTCTCATGGTTCCTCAATGAATACATATTCAGAAGGCTTATTTTTCACATTTTTGCCTGTAAAAGTGTGTGAGAGTGAGGGGAATATCAACCTAGTTTCTTAGCCATTTTTAGTCCTTATCAATGATTTTTAAAAGTGCTTTCTGACTAAGACACTGTAGTAACACCAGCATGATTTAAAATGATGCTGCAACTTAAATGTCTTCCTTAAAGTGTTCCCAGTGCATCTAAATTTCCCTTTATGAGAGTTTAAATTGTTAACAAACGATGAAATTTATTATCTGCTATGCCTGCACAAACATCAGAGCTCCAGGCAGCAGAGCAGTTGGAGCGAGTCTGACAAGGTTCACGTTTCAGAGTTGAAAAGATGACTGTATTTGGGAAAGCACCATACCCCTCTGATCCAGCTGAGGAAATCCAGCTTGATACAAATGTCTAGAAAGGCTCGTTCTGGCAAAGCTTTGGGATTTTGCCAAGACACAAGAACAGTTATGAGTCACATGCAGCACACTTGAACAAATATGGCATGGTATCTTCTGTGAAAACCAACACTTGTCACAGCAAGATTAATAGCTTATTTAACCATTGTACCCACAGTCAAGCACAGGATGAAGCTAACATGGGTCTAAATGTTTGCTTCTTGCTCTAAATCTGCATTTCTTCAATAAATTCATGTTTTCTTTCAGCACAAAAATTGTTTTCAATTAACAACACAAGCAGCTCTGTATCCTATGTTGTCACAAAAGTTTTAAAATAAAGTTTGATCATACCAGACTGGACTTCATGAGTCAGCATTATTTTCTTTTTTTCTTTTTTTCAAAAGTGTACTGAACAAATGTTTCCCTCTACTATTCTTGGGAATTGATTTTTTTAAAAAAAAATATTTGTGAAATAAGCCTAGTTACTGCATCTCCCTAAACTATTTTGTATGAAATCAGGAAGTGAAGAAAATAATTATAAGAATACGGTTTTTTTTTAGTCTTATGGAATTGCTATGAATCCCAGCTCAGAGCAGCATCACTCACCATCGTTGATACAGCTACAAAAGCCACACTGGTACCTCCTGCCCCCTTCGATGAACTGCATGAAGGGACACATGTAAGCTTTGCAGCGGTTGCAGCGGATGGGGCCGCTCTCCCCATGGTTCACCAGATAAAGAGGTGTCTGCAGAGGGAGAGCACACACAGAGAGCCATGAAAACATGAAACCAAGCACAGCTACACAGAGTTGACGCACATTTAACTCGTTAGAGACCACCTGATGAAGAGATCATTTATTGTTCAGCACTGACACAACAAGTGTTGAGCCCCAGAGACCCCCTCAGGGGCTGAACTCTGATGTTTATCAGCAAAAGAATAAGGATTCAGACCCAAACCCCACAACGTTTTGCAAGCATTGCAAGTTTAGGGCTCCAGGCTGGTTTTCTCCAGCAAAGGGTAACTTTTACAGCTCACTAAGAAAAATCTGCTGGAGTCAGGTCTTTTGGCTTCTCTGTCAGATGGAGCTTTTCCCGTAGGAATCTACTGCTGCTTGTCAATTGCAAAAGGGTTTTTGCTGAGAAAGCCCTTAATATCATGTCCTAAATGCTGCCTGCTTACATGCTACACTCCAGTTTAAATGATGTCAGGGTCACCAGCTAGACAGGGAGATTTAGGAGAAATCCTAATATTTATTGAAGGGAAGTGCACACAGCAAACAAGTACAGTACCTCAAGCACTTGTCAGCTGAATTACACTGACCACGCTCGCTTACAGCCCCTGCCAAAACCCACAGCAAAGGGAAGACATTTTCCAGAGGCCTCTTCCCATAAAAACTGCAGCAATTCAAAGATCCCTGTGATTATTCTGAGAGTTAGGAAAGTCAGACGTGAAACCACTACAGAAATGGAATTTTACGCAATTATTTGTGAAACACTAATTTTCACTTTTTTTTTCTTTTTATTCCCTTCATCCCCAGCTAAAAATCTCAAAAGGTAAGAATAAGAAATGTCCAGAGTTTGGACACAGCAGATCCCTACAGGAAGGAAAATGCTGACAATGCCTTGCAACGCTAACACATCACACTGGCACATTCTTTTTTTTTTTTTTAATAATTATTCTGTCTCTTCTTAAGGAATGGGTGTATTTCATCTATTATACACTTTACCTTTTACTGCTATATAAGGATGCATTTTGCCAAGGATTTTCTACATACAAGCAGATTTTTACTACATAAGTTTTAAGTGCTCCCTCCTGCTCCACTGAGATATTCTTTTACTTTGAGTTCTTTCCTCTAGGCAAATTGAGTTTAACCCAAATTAACCAATAATGCCAGCTGGCAAATACCAGGGTCATTTTTCAGACATGAAAGCCTTGGCCATGAAACTTGCTCATCAGCCACAATGGCTTAATAAGGTTTAAAAGTTCTGGGTTCTGTTCATTACTTGGCAATTTTCTGATTATCATTCTTCTGTATTAGTTTAATGAGACCTGGATCTCATTTGTAGTTAATATTATCATAACATCTGACCTGGTAGGGAAAAAAACCAAGACTAAACCAACTCCTGATGGATTTATACACATTCAGTAACTGGATTCAGTAACTTTTAACCTTGGTTTGATACATTTAATATTTAATAGCCAAGAAAAATTACTCCCCAAAATGTTCACATTTTGATGTATCAAAATTAAGACTTTTACATAAAAGGCAAAAACAAGAACAATTAAAAAATAAATGCCATGAAGTTCAGAGCCCAAGTATCTACATTCTTATACACATGTAATAAATTACCTTCTTGAAGACAAAAAAAATAAGAGGAAAAAAAAGAAAGAAGCTAACTAAAAAAGTACGTGACAAAATTAAGGAGTTTGTCTAACAAAGAAATTTTTTTAAAGCAGCCTTATCTGTCTCCTTGTCAATTTATTAATTGGAATTTTTAGAAAATAAATGGAATTAACATCTTAGCATTTTCTTTAACACTTCAGAATGTTACATCAATAATTAAAACATTTAATGAGAAATCTGTCTGCATGATAACTGCAAAAGAAGTCAGACCAAAAGCATCCAAAATCCACTTCTTGATGAGAAGAGAGTTGTGAAGGAAAGTTCATCTCCAAAAAGCTGCAACCTTTCAGTGCTTGCACTGTAGAACCAGACATCCCACCACTCCACCAAGAGAAAGGAATTTCTATTTCTGTGTGTAAACTGCTATTGCACTTCCAAACATCAAAGTAATCTCTGTCAGGGCAATACAAAAAAAGTAGATTTCTTTGGGAGTGTACAAAGGTAAGTAATAATGTGCATGCAAAAAGCCCTGATTTTAAAGAAAGGATACATAAANTGCAAAAAGCTCTGATTTTAAAGTAAGGATACATAAAAACAGAACAGTAAAGAGAGAAAAAAAAAAAGAAAAAAAAAAAGGAAAGGGAAAGTCTGAAGGGCAAGTCTTGCTTGCTGTGCTCCACTCTCTGTAGATGTCACTGTGCACCAGAAGGAAAAGCAGAGATCTCTTTACACTCCCATCAAAATCAGCGGCAAACCCTCATAGCAGCAGGAGAATGGGGTAAAATTGAAGAAGGGCTTTTTAATTTGGGGGGGTTTTGTTGTTTGTTTGGGGTTTTTTTAAGTAAATGCAATGCTCCTGTTTGTTTTGCCTTTCCACCTACAGAGTATCAGCATTTTCTTTCTGGTTTCAGAAAGAATCAGTTTTTGCTGGGAGGCACAACATTGTAATTTTAGCTTAAAGCAAAGGAGGATTGGGCGGGAGATGGAAAATGCTGCAAGGGACCTGCACAGACTTTAATTTCTCTGGAACCTTGAGGCCCCACCGAAGTGCAAGCCCTGAGAGTTGATCTGATAAACCATAACTTCACCCCAAATACAGCTGCAATAAGAGCAATCTTATTTTGGAAATATTTCAGTGAGACCATCTCTCAGGAGTCAGAAAAATATCACAAAGCAACAGACAGACACTGGTGGCACAGCTCCAAGATAAAACACATCCATAAAAATCTCCAAAGGGACTGTAACTTGCACTTTAAAGTCTGAGAAAGCTGCATTTCTATTGCTTGCTATAAAAATGAAGTCCTGACACGCTCCTGAGGGTGATGCCTGCAAACTATCACCATATTCATACTGCAGGATCTGCGCCACAGCTGCAAATTGTGAGTGTAGGAGTAAGGGCTGTGCTAAAGCTCCAGATCATCATGGCACATCTCTGGGAAAGCACTGTAAAGAGAAAAATCCTACGTGAGAGATCCTCTGGAGAACAAGAGAGGCACATTCAGATAGTGAAGAAAAAGAGCCATTTCTCAGACAACAAAATAAACAGATTGGTGTCTCTATCTTACAGTGTAAGCAGTGCTGCTGGAGTTGTTACTGACAGTTACATTGATGTAAATCTAAATAAATCACTAAAATATTCCTAGGAGAATTTCAAGATATGCTGTACAACATAACTTTCTAATGAACAAAGGAGAAGGCTTTGGCTTTGTCCAAGCATGGCACTGCTGCCCCAGGAAAATGTTACGTTTAATTAGTACAGTAAAAAGATGACAAAAAACTCCACTGGATAATCAAAGAGAATTCTGAAATGTAACACTGATGGTTTTGGAAAAAAACTAGGTCATGAACCAGTGTCTCTGTTTCCTAGCACTGTTGAAGGGGTTTGTTTTCCTTTATTCTATCATCATAGATTGCTTTTGAGAAAGATTAACCAGTCCACAAACAATCCCTTGATTTTGAGTTGCTTTACTGAGTCACATTAAAATGTCAAGAAAGCATTTCCCTTTGTGATGTTCCCAGTGTCTTTTATCAGAAGCCATTCCCTCTGAAGGCAGGAGTTACTCTGCCTATTGCTGGTTTTCAGATGTTGAACATGCTCAGCCTCCTCAGCTGATGATTCAGGCCAATTTGGGCTGTCTCCTCTGCAAGGTTCACAGCAGGCTCAGCTGTTTTCCATACCACACTCCTTTTCCATCGATTTCCTTGTTTGTTTGCCAGACTGCAGCAAGGCTAAAGCATCACCCACATGATGCAGGGTGCCCTGGCTCTAGCCTGGTATTCACAGACCACATAGAAATGCCAAAAGCATGTTCAAACCTCCTTGCTCCAAGCCCCTCCAGGCCCAGGCTGCACATTCCCCTGCATACACAGCACTGCAAAACACACCATGGCATGGTAGCTGAATGTCAAGTGGGATATGATCCAGTGTGTAGGAGAAACAACAGAAAGCTATTAATTAAAACTATTAATTCTGTGTATCATGCCTCAGCCTAGCCCTGAAATCCTTACTCAGCAGTCCCTTTTTAAGGGGAATATTGCAATTAACTGAACAGAGTTGGCAGCGTGAAGAGTGTGCATACAGACTATGCTCTATTCAACATGAGAAGGAAGATCCATGGAAATTTGAGGATGGGAGAAAATACATGTAATAATGATAAAGTGTTTATGTACAAAATTACCAACATTAGTTAGCTCACTTCTTTAAAACTTCTGTATCATATAGGGAAAGAAGGAGAGGAAAAAAAAGGAGGAAAGTTCACTAGCCATGCCTGAGAGAGGCACCCCAAGTTCTGCTGGTGGGAGCCCCAAGGGTTGAGAGGGCACTGCCCTGCAGCAGCTCTCAGCTTTGCAGTGCTGGCTGCTCCTTGGCTGCAGGGACAGGCTGGATCTGGAGGCAAGGCCAGCAGCCAGCATGAACTGATGACAGCAACAGGAGTGTGAAACAGGCTGATCAAGGAATGGTGCAGCACAACACACCTCCAGTGTCAGCACTTGGAACCCATCAGGTCCCAGCCAGAGCTGCCTCAGCCCAGCAGCACTGGGAGCTGCTGCAGGGGCCAGCCCAAAGTGCCCTAGGACAGCCCTGTGACTGCTGCCAGCACCCTGAGGGTGATCAGCACATGTTAAACCACATCCAGGGCTGAGCTCCAGGGCTGGACCAACCCACAGCCCTGCTCCCCACCTTGGAGCAGCACAGGTGGGCCAGCACCGCACTCCTCGGCTGAGACTCGCAGGCAAGATTGTTACACTAGCTGTAAAACCATGGAAAAGTAACAGCTTCAAAAAGCTTCTCTACAGAAATGGTAAGCAGTAATTACATGGGATTAGCTTTACTGGTCATAAGATTTTCACATTAAAATTAAACTTGGATTTTCAGTGAGATAATCTCTGTCTAGCTTATTTTAAAAACCAAACAGAACTCTTAAATACACCTCATTCAGGTATGACTTCTGGTTTTCTGCAAATCACTGCAGGAGAGTGCTAGAGGATCTTCAAAATGTCAGACTGAATTTGGGCACAAAATACTGATTGCTAGACAGGCTCAGTCTCTTACTGTGTGGTGCTGTATGATTTATCAAGGTAAGTTTATCCTCCCATAATTTTCTTTAAGACAGCTAAATAAATGATAAACCCAACACCACAGTTTAATCCACAGGTACAGCCTGTAAAATACAAAGATAATGGGTTGCTTGGCACATCAATTCTGTTTTTAAAAGTCCAAGACCATTTAATGCAAACAAAGCTGTGACCATTTCTATATCCCTAGGACAGGCAATAAAGCAACACTCCAAACAGTGCTCATGGAACATGCAGCTCCAGGTTTAGAGAACAACTATTTCAGTTTATACATGAATCTAACTGTGCTGTAGTGACCTCTGAAGCAACACTCTCCCAGGTGAAATTCTGCACCAGAACATTATCAATGTTATTCACACCTTCACAGCAAGAGCAAAACCAAAACCCCACACTGGATTTCAGATCCATTTTAGCCTGCTGGGCCATCGGCAACTCTAGGGACCAATTAGATGTTGGAAATTTTTCCTTTTTACACACACACATACACACACACACATATATAGGTGGATAGACAGATGTGTGTCCATACACATAATGTATTTTATCAGCATATGAAAGAAAAGCAATTGCTGACCTGAGATCATGCATGAAAATCTATGAGTGGAAGGTTTCTTTCCTTCTCAAAACCAGAACTGTTTCTCTTCTGTTAGAAGGCATTACTTTGACTTCTTAAACTGACTGCTCATGTTGGCATTCCTGAGAACTTTCACAACAGGAACTGCCTGGTTCCCTCTTTTGCACAGCCAAATATATTAAAAAAAGAAACTTTAATTAGAAAAAAAAAGCGTAGAAATGTTTAGGAGTATTTTAATTAGAGATAGAAAGAATAGTTCTGCTTATGTGCAGCCTTTCCTGGACAATATTTATTAGTTAACATACCTCCAAGGCTAATTAATTTATTTCTACTGAAATCAGTAAGAATTGGGCATAGTTAAAGCATCATGCTGCATTCCCAAGCCAACTAGAGCCAGCCAATTGCCACAGGAGAACTTAGAAAGTACAAGGAGAATTTTTGCTGTGTGAACAAAAAGCAGCACTGAACAACTGCCCCTCTGTAGCAAGGACATTTGGGATTAGTTTAATGCCTTTATAAAAAAGTCAAGTCCTTTCTAGGATGGTAGTTTTGAAGGTCAATAGTAGAACTAACTGTTACTCCACAAATACCACATCAGGTCACAATGTTCCCACTCTGAGCCTCTCTTGCATGAATACTTTTGCTACTACAATAGCTGGGATGCTTTGAGCAGACCCCAGAACCTTCCAACATTAATAATATTGGTATGTGACTTGCATACACCCACCCTCCCCTCTTTCACTAGCACAGCTGAGTGTCACACCTGTGTGGACCTGAGTTATGGCAGGGAGCTGCCCCGGGTTGGGGTACAGGTAGTTTTCCTCCCGGTGCCTGGAATGGGGCTGTGTTTTGGGTATGTGCTGAGCACAAGGATGGTGACACAGATGACACACTCCTTGCTCAGCAGGGCTCAGCAGGGCCAAGCCTTTCCTGCCCTGCACACTGTGAGGAGCCTGAGCAGACAGCCGGGAGAGCTGAGCCCAGCTGACCACAGGGATACTCCAGACCTATGGCCCCATGGACAGTGAAGGAAATGGGGGGAACAAGGAGCAATGGGGACACTTGGAATGATGGTGTCTGTCTTCCCAAGGCACCATGGCTGTGATGGGGCCCTGCTCTCCTGGGGATGGCTGAACACCTGGCTGCCCATGGCAAGTGTGAACTAACTCCTTGATTTGATTTGCTGGTGTGTGTGGCGTTTGCTTTCCCTATTAATCTTTGTCTCAAGGCTTGAGTTTTGCATTTTTACCCTTCCCATTCTCTCCCTGATCCCACTGGTGGGGGAGTGAACTGTCTGGGGTTAAACCATGACAGAGGAAAGCAATCCTGTGGAGGACTGTCTTCTCTGTTGAGGAGACAACCTGTGCCTCTACTAAGCAAGCACACAACTTCTGTGTAACAACACACTTTACATGGTGGCATCCAAAATACAGCATTGCACAACATGCACAGATAAATAAAATATGCAAGAAGAACTCCAGTTTAAAAAGCAAACACAAACCTTTCCTCTGGAACTTTCTCAATACCAGTGTGTTCTGACTCTCTGAAGTTTTCAAGGAATAGATCAATAGCCCAAGCAATTTTTTACTTGTCATTTTTGTTGGCAAAACAAATTCTCAGAACTATTGGCCAGTTAATTAAATGGACATAACTATTACTTTTTATTTCCCTTTTATATGCATTGTTGCTTAATTACATTTTTCTTCTGCCATTACAATTCTGAAGCACAGTCACAGTCCCTGACTTAACAGAAACTAATGACATCCTTATAAAGGCTTTTTCTCCATTTCATTTTCAAATTTGTATAAACTCAGTCAGGAACTCTGCTTACAATATAAATTATATAAATGTCATATTTTCAAGTCACTGTCCTCACCTCTGTCAGAACTACATCCTTACCATAACAGCAGTGGTGCAGAGACCAACATACCACAGTTTTTTAAAAGGTACATTTTAGGACTATTTTCCAATGTACACAAAAAACTAAAAGACAGAAGAAAGCAAATGAGAAAATTTACTTCAATTAGAAGAAGGTCTGGGGAAAAAAAACCCCAACCCATTGCTAAACCTGCCTCTGAATGCTCATTCTAGTTACAGAGTGTAGCTACAGGCTAACAAAAACCTTTCTCCTTGATGATGAAGTCTTGGGAAGCAATCCAAGTCCAAATGATTTACCACCAAGGGCAGACTAGCACAGGGCATTCCACATCAAGAAAGCCTCATCTAATACAGGATTTATGCACCTCTAAGTTAGGCATTGTTAAACCAAGCTTACAGGCACTGACCTCCAGAGTGCTACAACATTTCCTGCATGAAGCACCTGCAGATGCTTCAGAGTTCTGGGCTCCCCACACCATGAATGGCAGAGCCTGGCGCCTCAGAGGAGCTCAGCAAGACCCCCAGACATTACCCTGCCACTAATTAGCTGAAAAATTAAAATATAACAGCTTTGACAGAGCAACAAAGATTGCCCTGCTCCAAGCAGATTTAAAACTATGAGCCCAAAGTCTCAGTTCTCTCCCAAATGAGCACCAACAGGAATGCATTAGAAATGGTTTTATTTTAATACCTGGAAAATGTGTTTAGGCTCACACCAGCATGATATACAGCAACATCTATTAAGGTACAACACATATGCAGGGCTTCTACTCCTACCACGTTTTAGAACAAACACAACAACCCAAAGACATTGACAAAATCATTCCCTGCTGGATCTTGGACAGTCTAGACAGCAAAACACACCAAATAATCCATAGAGACAGCAGGACAGAAGTGTCAGCAGCAGCTCTTCCAGAACCTTTTCTTCAAACAATTTCCTTAAAACTCTGATCTCACTGGCACTATTTCACTGTGTAACCCTGCTCTTGTGCAGGGATGTCACGACAGATGTCCTGATTTCTGTCAAGCCAGCCACCACACAGATAAGCATGACCTGGCTGATACAATGCAACCCTTTTGAAGGAAGAACCTTTCACAGAATCCCTCCTTAAAAGTTCTGAAATTAGCCAAGCTCTCATGCTCTATGCAGTAACAGCCTCCTGTGAGTAAGTAACCAAATAAAAGGCAGAAATCAAAGGGTAAAGCCCAAATGATGGCTTTTTACAACGGGTAGGTGCTATCAGCAAGCACCTCTGCTCTTCAGAGGCAGCTTATGAACTCATTCCTAACACAAAGGAGCCCCTCTCAGCAGCATGGTTAGCTGGAATCATTTCCTCTTGCAGACTGAGCATTCCTCACTCTCTCAAACCAAAGCTCTGCACGAGCACAGAACAGCCAGTGAATGTGTCTATCCACACCTGTGCTTAAACCACAGCCACAGCCTGCCTGCCCTGCCCACCAGCTGTGCACCAGGGACAGCACAACCCAGCTGCCACAGAGCCCAGAGCCCATGGGAGGAGCATGAGGACTTCCCCAAAACAAAAACTACTCTGCTAACACTGGATCATGCTTTTAGTTATCCACCTCACTCGGGTTTTAGCTGCTGCCAACCTTGCAACTCCACCTAGGAACCCATACTATCATCCCTGTAAAAAACAGGGCTTTCCACACAGCTCAGTCACACTGGGCCTCATCAAATTTCATTATTCTGAAAAGGTAAAATGGCTTTTAGCTCATGAACACCAGCATTTCTGAGAAGCAATTCCATTCTCTTAACTGGTTAATTAACTGAGGAGAAAATGGAAGCCAAATATTAAATTCCCACCAATAAATATTTCTAAAAGCCAGTAAATTCCAACAGATAGGAAAGAACATGGCAGAGAACAATGACACAAAACTACTAAGGAGCAAAGAAGGCAGCAATTTAGATATTTAAATATCTAAAGCTAGAGATAATGATTTTCAAATGTTTACATTGGATTTTACAACATGAAATAACCCTTTTAACTAACTTTTGATAGCGAGTAGTATTAATGCTATATCAAGATCACATGGTTTATTCAGGCCCTGGAAACATTCATCCATCTCCAAAACAAATTCATGCAGGGCTTGGTCCAGGATGATAACTGTGAGAGCTGGTTTATTTTTATAGACTGTTGCTAAAGCACTGGTGGACTAAAAATAAGTTCTGTCAAACAATGGTACTGTACTCTCAATCTATAACAAACAAATACTTTCCATAGATCATCCAAATCAGGAGAGTGAAAAGGAACTGTTATTTTTGAGGAATAATAAATATGGACTTGGAAAGGTAAGACTGTGAAATTGGTAGTGCTTTTAAGACACTGGCAGAGGAGGGAAGGCATGAGTGTTGTAACAGCCTTTGTTTCCAATGATAAATAGTGCACTAGTTTATGATTTGTTAGATTGGCTGCAGGTTTTTTGCAGCAAGCTCTAAAAGACTGTGTGCCCTCCACGTATTTTCCCCCACCAACTTTCAGCTTGAGGGCTTTTCTGGATAAATCCCTCTCACTGGCCCTTCTGAGTCTCAGTGCCTGCATGCCAAGGGCTGCCACCTCACCTGTTCTGGGGTTATCAAACACAACCCCACAACCATCTTTACACAGTGGTCTCTACTTTGCCTTCAATTTGCTCTCATGTGCAATTCAACATTTCTGAAGTAAAGCCTCATTTGTGACCTTTTCCTCACTGTGACCAGTTACTATCTCAACTTTAATTATGGCTTCTCTACAACACTTTCAACACTGTGCAGCTTTACCAGGTTATGTTTCTCATTTTTTTTTCTTTCTCACTGCAGGGGCAAACCCTGTTTGTTTGGGGGTTCACTTGAAACACATTGAACTTATTCAAACACATGCATGAGATGGTTTCATTTACCATCCTTATCTACCAACATTGTGACTTCCCTTTCTGTTCTTATTTTCTCCTACAGAGTAATTTGTATCCTATTCTTTACTAGAAATGGAGATATCTGGTGTACACCTCTTCAAAAGACATCCCTGTTCAATTTTTTGACAATTTTTTGTTCCTGACCATTTTTTTCTCAGATCTTAGCTAAAATAACTTTTTTTAAAAAATGCCCTTTGCATGTTAATATTCCCACTTCACTTTTGGAGGCAGGACACCAGTCCCTCTGTGTAGACATTCCACTTGGCCAAAAAGAACCCACAGTGACTAAGGAACTTAAATCTGCCTTTCAGACTTTCTGAAATACCAAATTTTCTGATATCCCAAATTTCCTTTTCCCTTTTGGAAAACTTTCCAACTGAAAGTGTAAGAATACTGTCAAGTCACCAGATCTAAACCTTTTCGTTGAAAGCTCCTAGGATCTTTTATCTCCATCTCCCCTTGTATCCTTAGTCAAAGGAAGCAAATCCCCAGAACTCAATTTCCAGTTGAGCCTCCATGAAAGCTAATGACAGTTTATTTTCTAAAAATATCCATTATAAGCAATCCACCCAAAGAGAGACTGCATTCAATTAAGAGAGTAAGGTCTGTACACCTGGACTCTCCCTTTCATATACATACCTAATTCTGCCACTGCCAGAAGACTTAGCTATTTCTCTTTCCTCTTGACTAAATTTTTGCTGCGGTTATTGTGTACAACAAGCTGTTTATCAAGAAATAAAGAAATTAAGACAGATTTTCACCTTGTAACCCAACAGCACGTGATGAGCATCACCTGCAGACACTGTTAAAAGGCACCATCTCTAAAATAGGGTGGATATTCTGAAACAAAGAACTTTCTGTGCCTTCTGGTCACCAGTTTCAGGCAGAGCACACCATACTAGGAAGTTCAGAAACACCAATAAGCCCCTGAATGTATTTTACCTCTATAAAAATCCCAGTTCTTTCAAATTAAGCGGCTTTTCAAAATTAAAGCAGTTATAAATCCCATATGGAGGACCACTTTTATTAGGATATCTTAGGAGTAAGATCTTACTTTGGCAGCAGCAGTGAAGACAAAGGGCACAGGCAAGCCATGGAAAAAGTGCCTCAGCTAAGACAGCCCAACTCTTCCCACTCTGACACTATCACCTTAGCTCTTAGTTTTACCAAGCTATAATTGCTTTGACTAACATTTTCCACGCTGGGCTTTTGCCAATTTTGAGAGACATTTTTCAGGCTCCTCCAAAAGAGAGGCCAGGGAAAAACACACTGCTCCTCACAGATTAATGAGCCCCCCTGACCTTTCCAACAGCTCCAGAGCACCAACACTCCACAAGGGGTGGGTCACCGAGCACATCTTCTTGCCAAGCCCAGGAAAACCCCCCTGAACTTGGCAGAGCTCAAATGTTTGGACATACTGCAAATTGATGTATATGCAGAAGAGATTCAGATTTTAGCAGCTCATTGATCACCCTGTCCCAGCACAATGCAGGAGACAAGGAAGCCATGTGTGGGAAACATAAAGAACTAGAGGCAGACTCTTGAGTGAAAGATGCACAAAGGAAGAGCCAACATGAAAGTGGATTTTCCAAGTGCCAGCTGGGCACAGGAACAGGGACTCAGAGTGCTAAAGAGCAAAGGCTGGCTGATAAAGGGAAGGGTGGAGAAGCAACAGCAGGAGTTTCATCCAGGAGAAAAGCCAGGAGGCCAACAAGCCAAGAGTGCACCTCTCCCTCACAAACTGGAATGAAACCCGAAGTTGCTGTCTAGCAGACAAATGGTGAGAGTTCCTATCTGCAGAGCCATCAGCAATACATCCAGTTTCCCTGGGGACCACAGAGAAGATAGCTACAATCTACTCTGCTAAAATAATACTCTCAATTCAAACTGCAGAGCTCTGCTGGATTGGAATTTATCCATCCTGATAAAAAGCAACATCTGCTTTTTTCCAACATATATTAAAAAAATAACTACCAAGAATTTATAAGCAATAAAGCAAAGTCAAAGAAAAATCAGACTACAAAACCAAGCATTGAATGTCTTAGCAATTTTAATTGGGTTTTCCTGTGCAGGCAGTTTATGAGGAGTTGCTGAAGACACAATCACATACTACAACTTTGATGAAATCCCTGCTTTTTCCCCATGACACAGCACTCTGGAGTAAATCAATGTAGGACACAAAAAGGAAATGCATTCTGCAGACCTCGCAGAATCTAGAAGCAATGGAGGACACAGCAGATGAAGACCAAGCAAGATAATCCCACAGATGATGCAGCTAAACGCTGCACTTGAAAAATGGATTTATCCATGCCACTGAAAGAATCCCCTGTGGGTGCCAGGAAGGCTGGGTAATTGATTTAAGACCAGAGAACACTGCAGAAAAAATTTGCAGAAGAACTAGGGAGATGTATTGAATATGGAGGGTCATTAGAGATGGTTATGTGAGAAAAGGTTAGTGCCCTCAAATGAGTGCTAAAAATGGATGGTTATGTTTGTCTTCTTTCTATGACTCAGCTCATCCAAGTAGAAAAGCCAATTATCTTCTTGGTCTGTTGTGAATTTATTTTGTAAAGATCTCAATGGAAAAATGTCTTCCTTCAAATCTAACTCTCCACATCTTAAAAGTAACAATATAGTTTGGGGTCACCCTCTTTTAATAGCTTTGTCTAGAACTACAGAGTTCCATCAGGGTAAGCAACTGACAAAGCTGGCATAAACTAGAGGCAGCTGGGGAAACACCAGGAATCCAGGGGAGTCATTGCTCCTGTACCTTTTCCAAATGCAAACTTTTGTCCTTTGGAGATACACCACGACCCAAGCACACCTCAGTCCTCTGCCGCCTCTTTACCTTTACGGTGGTACCAATTCCCAATCTGAGATCAAACACCCTCCACCAACCCAGTGCCAGCAGAACCAGTGTGCAGCAATTCGGGGGCAGCAGGGCAGAGGAGCGCCCCTGAGCAGCCCTACCTCGTTTGGGGGGATGGCAGCAAAGGGCTGGATGACGGCGGCCAGGGGGATGCGCGCCTGCTTGGCCATGTCCGAGGTGACGGGGAAGCAGTAGCTGGTGCAGCGCACGAAACGGGGGCTGGCGTGCCCTGCAAAACACAACAGGGCACTGTCAGGGGCTGCCACAGCAGGAACCACCCAGAAACATCCCACAGCGAGGAGCGAGAAGAAAATATGGATGATATCCCATGGACATGCCAACACAGCACATAAAG
The DNA here is from genome assembly GCA_013400435.1 of Pycnonotus jocosus. NCBI lineage: Eukaryota > Metazoa > Chordata > Aves > Passeriformes > Pycnonotidae > Pycnonotus > Pycnonotus jocosus. Next base: position 322,712 of record VWYP01008911.1, on the reverse strand, counting down.
GAAGGAGGCAGTCTGACCCCACTGTTGAGAGTGCTCTAGTGAGCCAGCTCTGATGCGGAACACACTGTGTCTGTCTTAACATCACCACACTCACCTGCACTGCAAAACACAGGGTGCAGGAGCCACCACCACGCTTCCAAGAGGACACTCAGGTCAGGGGCCTCAAAGAGAAACTGCTGAGTGCTGGAGACAAGAGCACTGAAAGGAGTTCAGGAATCAGCTTCCTGATGCTCCCTTGGTAACCAACAAACTGCAGCTCTGCTCAGTTTCTTGAAAGGAATTTCTTGGATCATCAGAACAGCATTATCCCATTCTCAGATAATGCCAAAAAATCTTGGTGTGTTAGTACATTTTATACAGTTTATCTCAGCATTGATAAATTACTGCTGGGCTGAATAACACCATCAGTTTAACCTGTATTAAAATATTGAGCCTGCTGTCAAGAGCAGCATGTGGAAGGCTGTACTTCCAGGCTCCAGGCAGGAGCAAAGGCAGATAAATTTTTCCTTTGGCCAGCACACATCAACCATACAGCTTTGCACACTGCCCCCATCACTTGAATACAAGTTCATATCTTAAAAGGTAACAGTGCTAGTCTTGTCTTACTGCTTCTTCTAGTGCCCACCTTTTAAATTGCCAGAACAATCCAAAAAGGATTTTCAACTTGAAATGTAACACCTTCAAAAATTTAAAGTTAAAAAGGTTAGTTGTCTCAAATATTCATATTCCTTGAAAGGCCAGGAAGGGTAGAGGAGATGTTAAGCCAAGGTGTAATAACTCAACTCCCATTTCCCTCCTCCTTCTCCCCCTTTTTTTCTGTTCACAGGAAGCTTGCAATTTCATGTCCAATTTAGAGCAAATATTGTCATTTTCACATGAACAATTTGAGAATTCAGTCTTTATTTTATATTCCCCCAGAAAGGCTCCCAGAGCAGTAACAAGCACAGTTACCTTGGTCCTGGATCACGCAGTTGGTGGTGACGAGGGGAGGAACCTGTCCTCTTGTGTTTGTGGCATAGACCTGCCCTCCCCTGGCAGCCTTATCACTCTCAATGACCTGAATCTGATCAAGGAGAAGCAACAACAGGATCAGGAAGGTAAGCCATGCATTCAGCTGCACTCATGAACAGGCTAAGATCTACACTAAACAAGACTATTATAACAATGTACAATATAATGTAATTAAATGTTCATGCAGCTGACTTTGCTGCCCAAATTCCTTTCCATACACTGCTCCCTGTTCCTTCTGCATGGTCCCTCACTCAGGTTGAAGTCTGACACTTTTCAGGATATAACCAAATTGACATAAAGCTGTATTTTGTTCCACACCAGAAATGGCATCACTGATCCCATCATTCCTTCTCTTCCCTCAGCAATCTGGTTTAGAGTGCAGCCAAACAGCTGTGGGAGGCAAGGGGAACGAGACAGGGAATTTCTGGATCTGGCTTTGCCACTGCTGCTGGTACCTTATGGAACTGTGTCTTTACACTGCACATGAACTTCTAATAATAGCTAGGGAACTTCAGAAGCCTCTGTTGGAAAGCAAACAGAGAAGAAAAACTAAATTAGTGGCATGGAGTGTACTGATCCACATCCAAGAGGTATTTCCTAAAACACTGAAAATAGTCTGGGGCCTATAACTTTTTTTTCATCAATAAAGTTTTTTGTACTGCAATTTAAATATACAAGACATTCCACAGAGAACTTTTTAGATCTTCTGCTTAATTACTTTTCCCTGCCTCCTTGGCTTATACACTTACAGCTAACTCTTACATCAGAAGGAAAAAGGTTTTGCTCTAAAAAGGTCCACTGGCTGAAGAAAGCAAACCACTCTGAGACTCAGCTCTGCAAAGGATCAATGTGTCATGGCATTCTGCAGCTAACTGACCTAAATATATCATTGTTCTTGGAAATAATTGTTGACAAAGTCCAGATGCAAGTTTTCATAGATGTTGTCAGGGTACATATCAACCTCTAACATATGTAAAAGAAATATAAATCAACAATGGCTACAGATAAGAAGTAAATTTATCTGGCAACACTCCTATAATTATATAATGTAAATATAACAACAGAAATGCACACAGTCATACTTATTCCTCATTCAGAATTAGCTTTTTGTCCTTTACAGACGTTGACCCAGATCATGTTTCTTTTAAACATTTGTTCTGATCCTCTCTGTAAGGCTTAAACAAACCTTTTAACCTATTTTAACATGGCTGTTGGAGTCAAGGCTGTTTATGCTGTGTGCATAATTGAAACAAGACATCAGCCCATGTTTTCACGCCAGACCTCCTTCTCCTCCTGCCCTTTCTTTTAAAATTAGACAAGATCATTTTATCCTTCAAATGTAAAAGGCACTGCACTGAAACACTAGCAATGGCTGACTTAAGGCCATTTGTTATTTATACAGACACTTGATTCAGGGAGTTTTTTACACGATGCTTTTTAGCTAAAAATTGCCTTTAACAAGGCAATTGCAGCTGTTACATTAACCCCTAAGAGATTACTAACAAGTGTTTTTCCAAAGTTTGGGGGGGGTGTTGCATCAAATTTGTCACTGGGTAAAAAACATCTTTTCTAGAAGGACAAAAGATACCCCCATTTAAAGAAGCAAGACAGTTTCACACTAGACAGTGCAACGCTTTTGCAAAAATGTTTTTCCTGTACAGCAAACCTGCCTCAGCAAGAAGTGTAAGATTCCTTCACCCAGACTGGCCTGCTGTGTGGTGGTGAAAACTTTTTTTTTAAGTAGAAAGTTCTAGGTTGAAGCTGCTTCAAGAATTCTGATTCTCTGAAGACCTTTTGACCTGTTCAGATGATTGCCAGAACCACTCTAAGTGTGGGCACCAGGACACTTTCTCCATGAGCTGAGCACACTACTGTTTTTTATTTCCATCAGCTGTCTGCAGTAAAGAGGTTAAATGCTGCCTGTGCCTGACCAGCCCTTTCTCTGCACACCAATTGGACTCCTTCATTGCAGAAAGATGGATGCAACCATAACCTTGTTTTCTCTAGCACTATGCTAAGGAGAGACACTGTCCCACCAGTGTGTGTTCAACAGCTGAGCCTCTTCAGCCCACGTGAACCCTAAGCACCAGGTATATTGCAGGCTACTGAAATCTTTACAAGGCTGCAGCAAAAGGAAGGATGGCTCAGGCAAGTACCTCTAATTGCCTTAGAGACCCTTGAAATGAAAAGGTGAAGTGGCTTCTGAGCGTGTGACTTCTCAGTGTTGCCAGGACTGCACTCCCAGAGTTCATGTACCTGCACTGTGCACAAATCCTACTCCTGGTATCTGTTACTGAGTTCAAGCCTTCAAATTTGTCAGAGTGAAAAGGAAAGGTGATAAGCTGCAGTGAACACAAGCAGTTCTTCAGTACTGCTCACTGTCTCATTATGAATCCTGTTGAGGATTCCTAGTGAAGTATTTCCCATAAAGTATTTGGGACATACGCATGTATGAGTGTCTCACGTCAGATAAAGTTTAAAGCATCTCCAGCATTCAAACTAATTTCATGCTCTAATTGATCCAAAACTGACAGCACAGAGAACAAAACTGCATTAATTAGAAACTGCAAGAATAGAATGTGTGTTGAGAACCAAGCCATGTAAGTGCCAATGTATGTTATGAAAAGCCTCACCTAAACACAATGATTCCTTGATCTTAAATGCAGCAGAAACTTACATTTATAAAAAATGAGAGCCACGTTACTTACTGGGCTTGGAATAGAGTCAGGATCCAGCTTCTTCTGTGGTGGGCCTGAGAGCTGTGCTGGACCACCAGGGAAAGCACCAGGATACGACAGCTGAGATGCTGCCATCTGAGGACCATAGTTTGCTGCAGAGTTACAAATGACCATTCATTTAAAGTAGTTGAGTTCCATTATCAATGCCTAGCAACAGCTTCTGCCATGCAATTAATTCTTACTCAGCTAAGTGCAACTCTTCCTTCCCCTCTCTTTTCAGCAACTAAAAGAAATGGATTTCTGTGGCTAAGTTTGTTTTTAGTTTGTGATTTTAAGAAGTAAGAACAACACCAGATGTGACAACTTTGGCTCCAAAGTTTTCGGGTTTGTCAAGCAGGACAGTTAGTAGAGATTACCACAGCTACTCACACCAGGCCATTACCTCAGTGACAGCCTCTCCACCAACATCAGTCAATGCAAACTGATGTCATTAGCTGCCTTTTTGTATTCAGGTACAATGCATCATTGCTATAGCAATGCATTTCTGAAAGCTGCTATTGACAGTGCTACAACACAGAAAGCAGCCTGTACCTTTACAGAGTGTAAGAAAAACCCCTTCCCACAGTATGTTGTGCCTTCACCAATTACTAACTCTGTTTCTGGTGCAAATTATTCTCCTTTTTCTTGCTACAGTCTCAACAGAGTGCTAAACTCGTGAGCAAAAGCAGAGCCTGTCTCAAGTGTACTGACTGCCAATGTACATCTTTCCCTTCCACAGGAAGGGAATTCCTGTTTTATCCCTCCCAGTCAGCTGAAGATTCAGCCGTGAATGGACACAGTTCCACCAGTGGCTGTGCCTGCACACTTTGTTTCCAATCACATAACAAACATCCTTCCCTACCTTGCTGAGGATGATATCCAGGCCCTGGAGGCTGTCCTGGAAGGTGTTGCAAGTTAGGATTCGGAGGGGCAGGTGCAGGGATTGCACCCTGCCTGGCCATGGGAGGCAGCGCTGGCTGAGCCCCGAGGCCATTAACACTGTTTGCTGGTGGAGGAGGCAGCTGTGCTGCCGGGGGCAAACCCATCTGCTGCTGGCCTGGGGGCAGCAGCCGCGGGCCCTGGAAAGCGGCCGGATGCCCGGGAGACACGCAAGAGCTCGGAGCAGCGCCAGGACCTGAGCGAGAAACTGTGTCAGGTGAGTGAGGAACGGTAACCAAATGTGTGCCAGAGCTGCTCTGCTCTGCTCAGGACATTCCTACAGCGTGGAGGCTATACTGGATCCCATACTGACAGCGCTGCCTTATGGGACTCTGTGTCTGAGCACATCAAAAGCCATGCTTGAAGTCTCAGCTGATTCACTCACTTTATTTCTCTTGGCTCTATTTGCCATAAACCCTGCAGCTGGGGTAGATGGGCAAAGAGTGAGAGAAGCCACAGTTTGACAGTTCTTCACCAGAACACCCACAGATCACTCTGCTTTCAAAATACTGCTTCATCTCAGAATGTGAAACAACATACTTCTTGCTCAATAATCCATTTCTCTTATGTGGCATGGTTTTGTTAGTCTGCTATTTGTATTTCACCATAACAGGTTTGAGGGAAAATAAATCCACTCGATACTAAAAGATGGAACATGTGGGAATTATTTTGTACACACTGGCAAGGAAGTGTTTGTTGTTTATAAGGTCCAGATTCCAATTAGAATTAAGAGGATCCTGGAAATAGAGGTTTCTTGACACTTACAATCTGTAAATACTTGTAACTTTACAAAACCTACATTTTTCTGTCAGATTTTCCCCAAAGACAAAGTAAAGAAAGATACAATAATAACCAACATTGGGTTTGAAGTAAAAGAAGTAATGTGTTGACATACAAACACTGAAATACATCTTCTATCACATGTTACCTGGAAAAATGTCTTTACATGCAAAATACAAGCCTCTAAGCACATAATGATAACATTGCATTTTACATAATTGTTTTTAAATTGTTTATATAATATATTCTGCATAATTTAAATACATATTAGCTTTTTTGGCTAGAAGTAATTTACAGGGAAGCATCACATGATCACATCTTCATGGCCTAGGTTTGAGACAGTGTAACACCAAAATAAATGCAGATAAATTTAGATTAAAACTCAAATATGTTTAGACAAATAAGAGAAAATAGTCTTGCAACAGGAGAAACTGTAAAAAGCTAAGAAAAATTAACACTGTCTGAGTATTATTGCTCATGCTTTGGTTGTTACTGACACATTCACTAAGTAATTTGAGAAATGACTGATGGGATACCCAAATTTTATGGAAGGTTTGTCAAACACTAATTTAGAATTAATCCAATACTATCGATTTAAGATGACATTAATAAAATTCTAAGAACTTAAGCCAATGATGGTGGTCAAAGGTCTCATTTTCTGTTTATACAGAAGTTCAGTAAGTGTCTAACTATCCTAGTCCAAATGCTTTAACTGAGAAAAAGTCAATCAGATAGACCCAATTACCATAGCTATTTATCTGCATGCTGTTGAGCTGGTCAGCAAGGTGTGCTGTAGAGGCAGCAGGTGCAGAGTTTGGGAAGGCTGCTTGGGACTGATGACTGTAGGGAGGATAGGAAGGCCCTGTGTTACTTGGAGGTGGAGGGCCTTGAAACCTAAAGGAAAAAAACAGTGCAGTTATGCAAAAAACAACACATCAAACAATCATAACTCTCAAAGATCTCATACCTCCTCAAGGTGGTGCTGAAATAATCAATTAGGACAAAGCCCTAAGGGAGTATGCCCACATTCTGCTCAGAAAATGTACACTTGTCTTAAAATACACGAAGGACAGGGAGATTGCACACTTGTTTAGTAGAAACAGGCAGCCCATGTTTGTTTGCACACTTGTTAGAAAGGAAGCAGAGTGAGTACGCCATGGCAAAGTGAGAGCAGTAATAACTGTAAGGCTGAAGGCTAAGAAACACAAGCTTCTGAACACAGCACAGCACTCCATCCCCTATCCAAGCTTATAAAGGAAGATTCCCTACCAGGGATGGGTGAAGAAGATTAGGAGAAAAATCTGTGAAGAGAAGAAAAGCAAGTGAGAAATTGTTGAGGAGTTTTCTGTAGTAGAGGAAAAAAGATGATGTAGGTAGAGAAAAACTTTATGATTATCAGATATGGAAAATGTGAACACAAGAAAAATAACTAAAGAAAAGAAAGCAGTAACACACACATGGCTTACAAAGGTGTTTTCTACCAGACTATTTCACTCTGGTAAAGTAAGATCTCAGGCTATGTCCCAGAGACAATCAGCATGGATTTTCCTGTGACCCCTTGTAAAACTGAGGATGGACCCAGCTAGAATTCACTCTACTTGAAATTTTCATCTGGGTACTTCCTGGCCCAGAACTGCAGCTCTGAGCAATTTTGGGAAAAAACCAAGATCAGGTGAAGAATGGGAGATGTGCAACTGTCAGGGCAATGACTGGAAGCTACAGAAGAGACTCAGTATTTTGCTAGGTCATGTCAACCTGACTCTATCCACACTGGTTTTTCATCTTCAGGGCAACCACCACTTCTCCTATGCATGAGTACATCATCTTGAACAACTGATCATCAGTCTTTTTGGGTCCTCCTTCCCACAGTGATAACAAACAGGCTTCCCTACTTTGACAAGAAGTACTAGACTAAAACTAAGAAACACAGATGAAGATTAAGATTTCAACCAACTCCAAGAACAATGTTGTTAAATGGTGTCAAGTTCACTAGAACTGAAGGAGCTATGGGAACACGAAGTAATTTTGCCACTCCTGGGAGATGTGGAAAATAACTAATATTTGACAGCATTAAATAAAAGAGCTGCATATTGACTCACTTCACCTGCAACACAAATATTGCGTAATAAAGCTTGGCTATCCTCTCACTCAACCTTTTCTCAAAGATTTCTTTCTACAGCTTTCACCTGTCCCTGCTTTCTCCCCTTCACAGAGGGCTAACAGAGGTCAAACAGCTCAGATGTCAGGCACTGATCCTCTCCACTCACCTGTGTGGCTGCTGTCCTGGTGTACCAGACCCGTTCTGGAAGCTGTTCTGGCTGAACTGCTGTGCACCAGGTGGTGGAGGCCCAGCTGGAGCTGGAGATCCAAAAGGCACAGCTGATTTTGACACACCTGCAAAGGATTGAGCACTGTAATGGAAAACCCTCTAAGAAAGGACAAGATGGGCAAGAAATGCAGGTGTGCAGCCCTGCTCTAGCACTGAGAACAACAGCTTTGGGTCACTCTGCTCAAGCACAGGTCTCGGACCAGAGGCCCTTCCAATCTCAGTGACTCTGCTGGAAAGCACAGGTTTCTGGTCAGTTATAAATGCAGATATGAAAAACTAAAGGAAACAAACAGCAGTTCACAACTTTCCAGCAAAGAACCCAAGAGGCACAGTAAGAAAAAGCAATGAACAAACAGACACTGCAATTTGGGGCAGTGATAATTCCCTGCCACCCAGTTATATTTCAAGGTAGAAACAAGAGGTCCCTTTGATTTCAGAGACCAAGGTAAGAATGAAAACTTAAAACAACTTTTCAAAATAAAAACAAAAAGAGCTTCCATATGTAGAACCTGCTCTCCTGTGCTGAAAATGGTTCTTAATTCAGATCCAGTATAGTGACCATGAACAAACTGTGATTTATGTCAACAGCAATGCTGAATGAACAGCCTTTCAAACTGTATTTCTTGAACTATGTTCTCTTTACATTACTCTAACATGAAAGAATGATCTGGTATGGAAACCAGTGTTTTCCCCAAGTGTTCTAGTAAGTCAATAACCAGAAGCATTTCCATCAGAATTCTGTAACACAACTCCTGCTGTCTTCAATAAGAAGTTTTAGACANAGAAGCATTTCCATCAGAATTCTGACTGTATTCAGCATTTGATTAGAGTAACACAACTCCTGCTGTCCTCAATAAGAAGTTTTAGACGAACAGGGTAAAACTTTTTTTCTGTTTTCTGTTACAATATCAGTGTCAAACTTACACAAGGTAGAAGAGATGCAAAACACCCTTACAGAAAAGTAGACTCTGAAAATAAACTTTAAGCCAAAATAATACCTGGTTGAGGTGCTGAGTATGAGGAGTTAGGGTCCCCATAATGTCCATAATGAATTGAAGAATTGGGTGGTCCAAATCCTCCTATTCCTGGCTGTGACTGGGAATATGGAGGAGCTGCAACATAACCCTGTTGACTCATGATGGCAATTCTCTCATTCCACGTATTGTGTCCTCTTCAGGAATCTGCAAGAAGGAAAATGACACCTGCTACTATTCATCACTCTCTGTGCATTTGAAAAGGCTGTGAACTGTATTCCCCCTAAAAAATGATAAAAGATACATCTGAAGGCAAAAAACGACCTGAAGTCAGGGGCAGTCCTTCTTCTGTGCTAGCACACCTTATTGTAGAGGAGGGGTGGAATATGACACCAGTTTTCCACCAAACCTTTTACAAACCTTCTGCATCAACCCCACTCCAAGCAAGTGGTTCCTTGCTTTTGATGCTGGTGAAACAGAGAATAAAGTACAGGATAGGGGGAGTTCCTAATTCTGGTTGTCTTCTGCATGACTGGCCCAGCCTGAGCAGTCTTTTTACTCCAGGACTCCAGAGTGTGCCAAAACTGAGCACAAGATATTCCACAAGGCAGGATGGGCTCAACAGCACTGTGTGCTGTCCCTGCTGCTATCAGGCATCTTCTCCCTAAGTCTCACATCTTGATCCTGCTGTTGTTAAATAAGGAAACAAGCAAACCCCAGAATCTGACAGAAAGCCATTCTGAAAGAGTTTTCTAATGATGAGAGCACTCACAAGAGATGTGATTTCTTTCTTGTAGTCAGATTTTGTTTGACAGGATAGAGCAACATTTTAGAAAGCTTTCAGGAAAGAGAGTCCTGATAACTGCCACCATTTTTAGAAGCAGAAAATCCGAGGAATCCAGTATTGCCAAACCAGATGATTGCATTTCACCAGATTAATTTTCAGACATAGCGCCCTTGCTGCCAAGGGATCTGGAAAGTTATTAAAGTTGTGCCCTCTGCAGCCTTGATAACACCCTTCCTCTTTTCCACATGAAAGCTTCCCTTTCGATAGCAGATTGAATTTAATAACAGAATTTCACTTTCTTGAGGCCCAAATCAAACTGTTGTGAGAGATGCTGAGGATCCAAAGCCTGAACAAGCATTTACTACTCCTGCAGAGTCCCAAGCACACAAGCCAGGCATCCCCAAAGAACTACACAACATAAATTAGCATTTCAGGTTAGGTGTTCCTTTGAAATAGCTTTCCCAATCACCTGTACTTCACATTCCTAAGCTCAGGCCGTGGAGTCATCTTTAAACATGGAAACGGGATGAAAACAAAACACTAACTGTGCTCCAGAAGCACACAGAAAGCACACTCAAAATTACAGCTCCAAGAACACACAAATAAATTTATGCTGCACTGGCACACGTCAGTACAGGAAAGTTATCCCTATCAGAAAACTCATTCCTAGGCTTCCCAAATTAATATCTCTGAAGGAAAAACAAACCCTCAGCAGTTTTACTGATCATCCACATCAGGCAAGCAATCACTCTGAGCTGTGTACAGGGCCTGGCCCTCCCCACACCCTTCAGTGCAGCACAGGATTTCTCAGCTGCAGCAGTTACCTGCTTCCAAGAGTTAATCCTGTGGAGTTTTCTCCTATTTATTAGTTAACAAGATAAACGCAGGGAGAAGAAAGAAAAATGTTTAGTCAGAGGCTCGGTGCTGCCAGCTGAACCTTCTTCCCTCCCCCACCTCCATCAGGAAAGACGTGGCAGGGAGAGTTTTAGTTGTTCCAAAAGACACTAAATTAGCATTAAATTACCTACAAACAGACACATATATATCTTTTATATCTATATAAAGGGAGCGATTTACACTCAGAGGCAGCTGCAACAACCAACACTTTAAGCTGCAAGAGCATTCAGAGGAAATTACTTCCTCCACAGCTTACCTAACCCACACACACAAAAAAAAAAAAAAAAACTTGCCACGTCAAACTTCCCACAGACAGTATAAACACACAGAGGTTGTGCTGAAGTGCGACAGGAGCTCTGATCACAGACAAAATAACACAAGTGTTTTGAACACAGTTCTATTTAGCACCACGGATATTTAACATATTCTCAGGATAGGTATATATACCAACTATCACAAAAGAGTGCTTTAAGGTTGTCTGAAGAATCACGAGCACTTCAGAAATTATTCCATGGGGGAGGGTGCGGATGCACCACCACACCATGAAAAGAGTTCATACAGAAGGTCATGGGAACTTTTTTCTCCCTGTCTCAACACTAGTTTACCTTACACCCCATAACCTGGGGAACAACACCAGCACTGAGGAACAGCTGCAGAATTTAATGGACCTGTATTACAGAGCAGGCTGTCACTCTTTGCTGCACCTATACAATGCTCCGGTGTCTCTGCGAAAATGGAAAAGCTAACTACGTGCAAGCAGAAGACAACAGAAACAAAACCAGGCTCGAGTCCTTGGCTGCCCGAAGGACAAGTATTAACTTTGTATTTCTTCGGAGACACCGTGCTCCCCAACGCGTCCCGGAGGCAGAGGCGCTGTCCGTCCGCAGGGCACTGTGCAGTGCCAGTGTGGAGACACTGTGTGTGCAGTGTCAGTGTGGAGACACTGTGTGTGCAGTGCCAGTGTGGAGACACTGTGTGTGCAGTGCGGTCACCGAGGCAGAGGTGCTGTCCGTCCGCAGGGCACTGTGCAGTGGCAGTGTGGAGACACTGTNTGGAGACACTGTGTGTGCAGTGTCTGTCAGTGTGGAGACACTGTGTGTGCAGTGTCTGTCAGTGTGGAGACACTGTGTGTGCAGTGTCAGTGTGGAGACACTGTGTGTGCAGTGTCAGTGTGGAGACACTGTGCTCCCCAACAGGTCACCGAGGCAGAGGTGCTGTCCGTCCGCAGGGCACTGTGCAGTGCCAGTGTGGAGACACTGTGCTCCCCAACAGGTCACCGAGGCAGAGGTGCTGTCCGTCCGCAGGGCACTGTGCAGTGCCAGTGTGGCCCCCAGCCTCGGGGCTGGGCACCTTTATCTGCTGGGGCTCACACACGGATTGGAACAGCGCTGCACGCACCATGCAACACAGCTACACGCATCTTTCAGGGCTCTTTTTCGGTAACGCGTCGCCAACTAAGCTATCAGAGCAAAACCTACATTTTCCCCCACTCACTGCCGAGCCTGCAAAGCTTCCCTATATTTTTTTATGCATATAACTCTTCTATCCCCATCGCCTACGATCTTCAAGCCGCCGTGAGCCCGCAACAGGTCCGGCCCCGCGCTGGAGCCGCCGCCCGCCCTCCCCGCAGCAGTACCTGTGTCCGCCCGGGGCCGTGCGCAGCCCCGCGCTGGGCGCTGCTGAGGGCGGCCGGAGCCCGTG
>VWYP01008911.1:175066-310548 GCA_013400435.1 Pycnonotus jocosus | reverse complement strand
CCCGAGTGCCACGTCTGAGGCGGCCCGGCGCGGGCCGCGCCTGCGCAGTGCGGGCGGTGAGGCCGCGCCCGCAGCCCCGCCGTGCCCTGTCGAAGGGCGGCCCGGGGCGGTCACCCTGGGACACCGGCTGCTTTCGAGCCGCGGGATACAGTCCTACGAAAAGGATACTTTCCCCCCTCGTAATGTGCTTGAAAAACGGAATCGCGGCATCAATGAGGTTGGAAAAGACCTCTGAGGCCATCGCGGCCAGCCGCTGCCCGAGCACCACCACGTCAACTCAACCGAGTCCCTCAGCGCCACGTCCGGGCTTCCCTGAAACGCCCCCGGGCACGGTGACTGCACCGCCTCCCCGGGCAGCCCATTCCAATGTCTAATTGGAATTGTCTAATGTCTAATTATCCGTTCTCGGAGAAACTCTTCCTCGCGTCCAACCTAAACCTCCCCCGGAGCAGCTTAAGATCGTGTCCTCTCATCCTGTCGCCAGCTGCCTGGCCGAAGATATATACATGTATATTTACAGCTACGTTTTACACGTATATATCTTGCATATCTGCGTGTAAAATTATACCACCTGAATATCTACGGTGAAATATGATGCAGGTACTTTACCTGTTTGCATACTCCGGTTTTAATTACTGTTCAAGTGCATTTTAAACTGCTGCCTTGGTTACAGCATAGGTAATGTTTTTCTAATTAACAAAGTAGAAATGTGGGGGTAACATGAGAGAGATTGGAAGTAACACGAGGAAGATGTATTTGTAAAGTTACTTTTCTTCCCAATCACAAATAAACATTGGTTGTGTTAAAGTAAAAAGAAAGGAAACTGGCAGATGAAAAAATGCAATTACTCAAAGAATCACAGACTCATAGAATATCCTGAATTGGAAGGGACCCAAAGGATCATCAAAATCCAGCTCCTGGCCCTGCACAGGACAGCCCCAAGAGTCACACCACAACAGCTGTGTAACCCACGTGCATCTGGAATTCAGGCTCCAGAGGCTTTCTTAACCTTGTTCTACAACCGTAGTAAGTCTTGTGGAAGTACTAACCAGTTTTACCAAGAGCTGTACCCCAGAAATGGCTGTGACCTCAAAACAAGCTGTCCAAAGCATTAATTACTGTACAAAATAATTCTGAACAAAAACCCTGGCGCCTTGGAAACAGAAGTCAAAATGAAGATACACAGTGGCATCCTTTACACGAGGCTCACTGGAAACCTCAACAAGGAACACAAAGTTAGCAGAAACAAGGCTTGACCTGTGTTATTCTTGCTGACCAGAGCTGGATTCGCCACTAAATGATACAAGCTGGTTTCCTACGTGTTGTCAGAGTTGGATAAGTCAGGGAAAGTCTAGCACGTTTCAAATCTCTCCCAGCTGTCTAATCAGAACGGAAAATTTCGTCCCTGAGGTGAGAAGCATCGGTTAAAGTGGATGTGGTTTGGCTGCAGGGTATCAGTGACTCTTTCATAAGCAGGATGCAAACCAATGCCTTTCACCATTGCTGTGCTGCAGTTTCAGCCCTCGCCCTCTCTCTTTTCCTGGTTACACAGACACATTGAAGCTATGCAAAACTCCTCTGAAATATCACGCCACTGAGGAAAATACCAAGTTTAAGTTTGGACATTCCCTCTTTTGCCAGACAGGCAGCCAGTGTCCCAGCAGTGCTGCTGTGTCTCACTCCCAGCTATTAACAGCCAGCAGCTGTGGATAACTGGGCACCGAGGAACCATGCACTCACTCGGCCACTGAATACTCACTATCAGATTTCTCCTCGCCCAAATCAGCTCCAGTGAAACCGAAACACGAGATCAGCACAAGATAGCAAGGAGAAGCCATGGCACCTTCCCTTGATCCAGGCCCACTCTGGAAATGGATCAAGATGCCTCGTTCTTGCGAGGATGCTCCTGTTGTCCTTAAGCCTGGCACAGTGAGACAAAAGGCATGCAGCATGTCACAGTCTGGATGTTTGGGAGCCACAAGCAGGATTTATCTACCATTTTCACCGAGAACATTAAAAGTAATTTAAGGTTTTCAGTTTCAGAAACATGGAAACATCATTAAAGCTTAGAGTGTGTTATTGGTCTGGAATGTAATTTCACAAAAATGAGAATGCAGGATTCCTGAACTATTGTAAATAATTTTATTAAATCATCTAAATTAAACTATACCATAAAATCTGAGAATCAGACTGGTTCATTTTTGATTGCTGTCAGCAATGATAATCTTGTAGGTTAAATTAACTTTCTTAACAGAATCAGTTAGGTTGGGAAATTTATCCTGTAGTGGTACCTATGCAATGCTGCTGAAAATGAATGTGATTTCATACATTTCAGACCTATTTTGGAGTAGTATACAGGCTCTATAGAAGGCTAACTCAAGTCTTCCAGAGATCATTATTAAATTTGGGTTTTAGTTGTTATTATTTTTCAAATAATTTGAGATTGGACTGTTCCCAGAAATTAGTGCTGGAGGTCTATAAAAGCCCCTGCTGAACAAATCGTGCAGGTCTCCTGTCTCTATCTCACAGCACATCCCATTAGGACAATGTGTGTGTGATTCCAGGAAACCTAAATCCTGTCCTAACCTTTCACTTACTGGATGTCCTTAAAATATAGCCTTGCTACAAGGTGCCAGGAAGAATCAGAACAAACCTTTCTCTAGGGGAAGATGTGGGCAATATTTGGTATGTTCTTCAAAGAATTTACTATTTCATCACAAGGAATAGTTCACAAAGCTACAAGGATTATAAGTTTCGAAAGGTGCTTCTTTCTGTTGAAACTGTTTTTCTTCATTTGTGTGTTCTTCAGACAAAGCTCCAGGTTTGCTTTTGCACATCAGAAGGGTCCTAAGAGTTATTTACATTAAAAAAAAGGATTACTTTGTTTTCTTGTCTTGCTGACATATATTCACTAAAATCTTCTTAAATGTTTTGCCTACTGTATATTTAAGGTCTATGAAAAACAGCTTACAGCTCAGTGTAAAGCGCTTTACAAGAAAAATGGAAATTATATTTAAAAATATTATTTGATTAAAATGAAAGTGAGGACTTTGGTACAAAAAAAACCAATCAGACTTTGAAGGAATTGTGTTCTTTTCAAGAAAAACCATGTGTCAGATTAGAAAATGCTATATGAAGAAAAAGAAAAGATGTAATATTTCAGGAATCAGAACACTACTGTAAGAAGAAACACATCAGTGTTGTGACTCAGCTACATTTCTGATATACAAAGCAAAGCACAGTAGAAGCCTGAAAGAGGGTACTGATTTTTTGATTAAACAGTCTCAAAGGCAATTAGAAAATACTATTGGAGTGCACCCTTTAAACACTTCCCTGTAGGGAATGAAAAGGGTTTCCAGAACACCAGACTGATGTAGGTGTTGTTTTTCAGGGAAAACAATAATGTTATAATCCTGGGCATCCATTCATTGCTGTGTATTTCAAGTACCCTGTGTTAATAGACACTTCCTACAGGGACTGTGCACTGTCACCCATTTCGGGGCCACAATAAAGGAAGGATTAGCTCCTCGCTGGTTTGTGGGGTTTTTTCACCAAGGTAACTCAGGCTGTGGATCAGAGCACCCAGCAGCACAGTGGGTCCTGGCCCGCTGAGGAGGCCACTGGAGGCCATTAGGGGTTGCTGAGCACATGGATCGTGCCAGTGAATCTCCCTTTTCCCTTCTGCTCAGTGCTGACATCCCTCTCCACAGCAATGGGAAAGCTGTGCTACCCCTCAGGCTGCTTCCAGCATAAAGATGTCCTGCAACCTCGTGCTCAATAAAGTTTCCAAAGTATTTTTCGATGAGAAGAAGTGTAAATCCAATTCCAGTTCATGAACTTGTATTCTGTTTGTCTGAATTCATCTGCAAATTCATTTAGCCCGATGATACCCTGCTGTGAACTGGCATGTTTTGGTGGTTGCTGGTAAGATTTAGAGCAGCTGCACTGTTTCACCCTAGAAATGGCTGAGGTTTGTTATACCCTGCAGAGGATGGGAGGACTGGGAGTGCTTCACTCCTTCCCTGCCCCAACCCTTTTAAACATCACTGGCAGCTGGTAAGGCCACAAAGACAGCCCCTGTTGTCTCCATGCTCCCTAACTCCCCCAGAGGACAAAAATCAACCACCACTGAGGGCACTCACTGCCTACCTCAGAGACTGTTGGTAGAGTTTGCTGGCATATCTGCAAAGCAAAAATTCCATTTAGGCATGAAAAACAATATGCAAGTGAGTACTTAATGCTGTTATTTGCTTAGGAGAGACTCTGGATCTTGAGAACAGGGCACTTTCCTGAGAGCCAAGGTCCTGATCCCTTGTTAAGTTGGTCCCTCTTAGCTAAAACCACTTTTTTTTCCCTGAAACTCAGTAAAATAGAAACTTTTATAAAATCTTTGTGATCCACATGTGGTAAGTTCTGTGCAAGCCACATGTTACAAAAGCAAATGTGCTTTAGTAAAATGACTGTGGCTGCTTTCCCCAAAAATCCTTTCTGGCTAGTTCAAGCCTCTGGATTTCCTGATATCTGCAAACTGTGAGACTCCTCTGCTTACTCTCACTGACTGTTGCTATTTTGGCTTTCTAATGAAATCAACATTCTGGCAACTCGATCTGGAACATTTATAGAAGATCGATGCGGTGTTCTGAGAAAACTGCTGTGATGTTTCAGTTGGGGAATTTCAATTATTTTTTAAATTCATTTACTACTGTCTAAGATGCATGAGAGTAGAAGATTGCATTACCTGTTCTTAATAAAAAAAACCCCAAAACTTGATTATCCTGCTGTAATTGCTACATAATGAACTGTAACATAAAAACAAAGATGAGGTCTTAGTATAATCTGATTAATAATGTATCACTTATAAAGCACTGTGAATAAACATTAGGCCATCAGTCTGAAAGAACAGCAGAAAGTTAAACCATCCTTTCTGTGTTTGCTTGCTGAATGTATGGAATTTCTCAAACATTGATATATTTCACTTTTACATTCAAAAGCATCTGAAGCAGCTTGATTTACATTGGCTTTCATTTTACATTTCCTGCTTGTGTTTAAAGTTTCTGATGTATTAGTGGAGTCTTGCTGTAGAGTAGTACTCAAAGTCACTATCAATAAAAAAGAGTAGCTGAGTGAGTTCTTCATAAAAAACTGGGGATTTGATTGAGTTACTTGAGATGCAAATGTGTGTTCTTACTTTGACTGTGCTTCTACTTGACTCCACCATTCATGTCCAAGTACAAAATCTACCTGAGCATGGTAGGTTGGCACTGTGGAGGCACATAAACCACCTGTTCAGCATTTGCAGCCATGGGCAGTTGTCTGGAAAACACAGATCCATGTCAAGGCCAGCTACAGAGCACTTGAGCACCAAAAGCAGAGGCCTGGACCAGAGGCAGAGGGAGCTGAGAAGTCTGGAAGCTGGTTCCTGGCAAGGAGATGCAGCACAACAGGCAAGGCTGCAGGATCAGCAGGGGTTAAACATCAAGGTGTTTTTGGAGGGCAGCTTTTTCCAATAGAATCTGCTCCAGTTGGAAAGGAGTTAGTTATCAAAGAGCTGGAATCCTTGTTCCTATTGCCAGGAATGAAGATAGCTGGATTGCTTTTTAATCTATTGCAGTTTTTTGGATGGGGGGTAAGATTTCATGCGGGGAGGTCCTGGTTGTGTCACCTCTGCTGCTCGGGCAAAGCCTGACCAGAACCACTCAGAGGCAGAGTGAGCAATGCTGTCTGCCAAGGGAACTTTTCATGCCCTGTCCTTCTGCCAGATGCTGTGGCTGGAACCACCAACATCAGACCCACTGGGGCAGGCACTGAGCAAAACACTGCCCTGCAGCTGTGAGTGTCAGAAACTGCTCCACAAACCCTACAGCTTGTTTTGTAGTACAGGGGAAAGAGGGGAGGGAAGGAAAGGATACTCCAGAGGACTCAAACTATCAAACTACCAAACTGCAAGCAGGGAATTTCAGAAGTTTTCATATTTCCCAAGATTTCACTGTATATCTAGCAGCTATTTCTCCCATTTTCTGGGCCAAAAAATGAGAGTTTTCAAGTGTAAAAACAAGACCCAAACTTCCCAAGACCCATACTGCATTATACCTCAGTTTTTCTCTGCTTCTCCTGTTCTTGTTTTCACCATGGAAAAATTCATTCTTAGGAGCCTTCCAAGTAATAAACAATACCTGCTTTAAACTGCAATGCAAAAATAGTTGATTTTTATGCTGGACTGCAGCCATGCATGTAATTGAGCTCTTTCAAAGCAACCAGCCAAGGAGAGTTAATCACCTCTACACTTGCTAACAGGAAACAAAATTTAAAAGATGGAATCTGATGCAGGTGAGTATCCATCAGACTAATTTTAAATCTTAGTGTTCAATCCTAAATTGCACATGAAACCATAATTTCAAAATTTAGTAGATTACTTGGGCCTGATCCATATGTCAGCTATGACGAAAATCTATTTTCTAACTGAATATGATGTGGTTACTCTTGATTTGTTTCGAGGTTATACATCAGAGGAGAGTTTTGCACGGTGTATCTCTTCAGCCCAACACGGTGGCATGAAGTGTCCTTCCAATAGGAAGAGGGGAGATCATAAAATCCAGCTGTTTTACATGAACAGATGAACAAAAGGTGCTGTGCTGCTTAACTGCCACCTTTACATGACAATTCAAAGAGCAGGATGAAGCATTAGGCAGAGGTGAGGAAAGTGGAACACCTGCTTGCATTACTTCCATGAGTGTTCCATCCAAGGCTCTTCCAAGCTTTGGCAAAGATCACTTTGGATTCCCATAGGCTCTGGTAGGAGGAATGTCATGCAGCATCTCCCTGCCAAAACCAGGAAGAAAATGACACGTAAATAGTCTTTGTTTTATGGTAGAGTCTTTTATCAGAACTTTTCCAACTACTGAAGCCAAAAATGTAGTCATCCCATCTCCTGGGTATCAAAATGAAAAGGAAATAGACACCTAAGAGTCTTTCCAAGTCCCAAGAGTAAATTAGTTCTTGCTTGCTAAAACACAGGGATAAGTAAAACCAGCAGTGGAATGACACCTGGAAACATGAATTCTAGCCCCAAACCCTACTTCTAGATTAACAAGAAACAGTAATTCCAGTGTCACAAACTTTTTTCCGTGTTCACAAACCTTGCAATGATCGTGTTTTACTTTTTCTCACAACAAAATCTTGTCGCTATTTTGTGTAATAATTTTTGGACACAATCTGAAATCCTTGTCTGTTCATAAAGGAAAACCTTCTCAAGAGATTTTTATCCAATAAGTCCAGGGAGAAAAAAAAAAGTTTACTTTTCTTTAGCCAGTTTAGGAAAGTATTTCCTGATTATCTGAGACTGGCTGTGGTAAGAACAGGTAGGACAAACACCAAACAAACATGCAAGACCTCTTCCCCAAATTCTTGTCTCTTTGAGTTATCTATACATTTTTATGTCTTGTATTTAATGGTGCAGGTCTTTGGCTGCAGAGGGCCTGTGTACATGCTGTGAGAGCTTCTGATTAATGGGATTGTAGTTACACTCTCTACACAGATTTCTATTTACTCTGATATAATTCAGCAATGCTCAATGCTAACAACATTGTTTCAGTTTTGGAGGAAAGTGACTTCTTTTGCAAGTTTTCTTTGGGTTTTTTTTCCCTCACAATAGACCCCAAACTTCTAATCTAGGATGACACTCANATTCAGCAATGCTCAATGCTAACAACATTGTTTCAGTTTTGGAGGAAAATGGCTTCTTTTGCCAGTTTTTTTGGAGTTTTTTTCCCTCACAATAGACCCAAAACTCCTAATCTAGGATGACACTCGGTAACATTTCTCTGCTTCTTCCACTACACTTCATTTGCCAGTCTTAAAGCTGGGAAAAAAAAACCCAAGAAAGCAGGACTAATTCTAAAATTCCAACCCATCTCCCCATTAGAGGTTAAAATTAAAAGCTTTTACTTTTACTGGTGAGGAACTGCTCACCAGTGTGAGCAGAGTTTTCCTGTCTAGCCTTACAGGTAGCTCAGAATTATCAATGACCTGTATATTTAAGTTGTTTTCAGTAAGGGCTTGGGGTTACTGGTTTTGGTACCTTTGCCACTCAATGTCTGTACTTCCAGTGAGCAAACCCTCTTATCTGGCAGAGCACTGCAAGGTTCCCCATGCAGTCAAAACATCTGGATTTTGTTAATTTGTCTTGTAGAACAAGAGAATTTTGCTGGGAAAAGATGAAGAGAATCAGCTTTAATGGATGTTAGCTGGAGCCATGCATTTGAACCTTCCATCAATATACTTAATTCACATTGTCATTTTATACCTCTTTCGAAAATTAAATCCTTTCCATATGTCTCTGTTCCTTGTTGCTTCTTAAGTCAGAAGAAAAAAAATCAAGGGTAGCAATTAAGCAGAAATGTATTTTCTACTTCTGTAAGCTTTGTGGACAATGATGTTTAGATCTGCCTCCAAAATTTGCTTTTGCCTTATGTATTGTAGGACTATGAAACAAGGTATGTTATTAGGCAGTGATTTGGGAAAAGAACATATGCTGAGGTGCTTGACGTTGCCTAGTTTGGAGAAGCCACTCAAAAAAAAAAAAATCATTTGAAGGGATCTGTTGAAAGATGTCATCTTCCCTTCATTTGGAAGAGACTGTGTGTCATGATTTCTTTAGTGGCATGGCTGTGATTTTATCATTTGTTTCATTAAAATAGCTATATATTTACAAATGAGGGATTTTTTCCACATAATTAACCAAACAAAAAACCCACAAACAAACAGAAAAGCTCCTCCAAAACCAAACTAAACCAAACAACAAAAAACCCACCAAGAACCGACTGAACAAATAAAGCACTGCCTTCTTTATTTTTTCCTTTTTTTCCTCCCCTGCTGATTCTCCCATTTGGCTAAAATCACATTCTACAGTAAATTGGGTAGTTTATTAAATTGTTTACAGATGATACAGTTAAATCTAGAAAGCTGTTAAAATAGGTATTATTGGGGAACTAGCTAATGCTGATTTTAATGTGGAAAAAATCAGATATGAAAAGAAAATGAAATGCAGAAGAAGGAGGAAGTCAGACCATCTGGGTACTTACAGCAGTAAAATGCTGCCCATAAATTAGAGATCATGATATCCCCTTTCCCTCTGTCTCTTCCTCATTACTAAGGAATGGGTGGAAATGTTTGCATTTTTAAAGAATCCACAGACCTAGGACACCACTGTAGGAAACTGTAGGTGAAATGAAAGCTTTGCTTTTATTGCTGGATGAAAAGACAAACATATGTCATATTTATCCTCACATTTGGAAGATGCCTTCTGAATTCAGCTGCAGAAATACTTAATTATTAGATTTTAGATAAATCCACTTGCAGTAAAACTGTTCAGTATCATAAATTTTTACAGTATGAAGAGAAAATATATGGACAGGTGACAGCAGATGAGGCAAAGAAAACTAAGAAGTGGTCACCAAGATCACACAGAGCTTTAAATGAATTCAAAGCTGAAATAGCTGACCATTACTGAGATTGGAGAGTGCCATTTTTTACCTAATGTGTTCCAAGAGAGACTCAGAAAACAAGGAGCCTGTCAGCCTCACATCTATCCAAAGCAGAGATGGAAGCTGTAATATGCAGCAGTGGACATCTGGATAAATATGACTTATCTGGGAAGAGTTAAAAAGGTTTTCATAAAAGGAAGTCCTGCCTCACAAACATAAGGCAGTTCTTTGAGGGGATCAAAAAACACGTGGATAAGGGTGATCTGATTGATCTTGGATTTACAAAAGGCTTTCAACAAATTCCTTCACCAAAGGCTTTTAAGAAAACTAAGCAGCCATACCATAACATGGCTTAGAAGTATAAGGTGATACACGTTGGGGAAAAAACATGGACTCACATATAAAACCATGTGCTTTGAACTAAGCAGCGTCCGACAAGCTTTTAAGATTTTGAAAGATAATTCCAGGAACACTTTAACTCTGCAGTGACTGAAAAAGCAAATCAGGTGTTAGCAGTGTTGGGGTTAGCAACTAGAGGACAAAATAGATATCATCATGTTATTGCACAAACTCCAGCTTTGTCTGCTCCCTGAAGGCTCTGTTGCAGACCCTCCTTTCAAAAAGGACTTAGAACTGTGGAGGATGTAGAGAAAGCAAATGAGGAGAATGAGAGGTGTGAGATAGTAAAAGATGAGAGGTGTGAGATAGTAAAGGATGACTAGTTATTCTATTCTCTGTTGGAAAAATGGTGGATATGCAAAAGGTCTGTAAAATAAGTGCCTGGGAAGTGTGCCTGGGGATTGCTTGGTCACAGTTTCCCTTGATCCATGAATCAGGGGACATCAAATGAATCTGTAGGATCCAGACTCAAGGCAGAGAAGGTGATTCTTTATGTCATTATTTACTTAGGGATGACTTCCTGCACTGAGCTATAGATACTGGAAGATATGTGGGCTCAAGGGGAAACAGCATGCAAAAGTTCATGGAAGAGAAATTCCTGTTACAAAGTACAGAGGAAAGAAATGCCTGGGGAAAGAAATGCACCATTTCCCATGTTCCATTTTCCATCTACTATCAGAGACAACATTCCAGGATAGATGGTCTCACTTTGGCTATTCCAGAAGTATGGCTGTTCCTACCTTATCACACCTCATCCAGGCTACTGTGCTGGGATTTTTGACTGGCAGGTCTTGAAGAGAGGTGAGCAAGGGGAGCTTTGACCTGGAAATCTTTTAATAGAGATCACACCATACAAGATTAGATTGAAGCTGAAGCTTTCCCTGTATTTGGGCACAGATAGATTTTGAGTGAGTTCTGCCATTTCTCATTTTCCCAGTTTATAGGATGATTTATGACATCAAAGTTTTATCACTTGTTTCCTAAAACTTAAGGTTTTAACTTTGGATCTTTAGGTTTTAGTGAAACAATGGAGATGGTGGAAGTGGTTAAATGGCTGTATTTGACATTAGCTTGAAATTTTTCAGTGTATTTTGAAAATATTCTCAGAATTGATGCAATTTATTTAAGATCTAGAAATTAGAGAGGCCAAAAAATCGTTAACTCTGTGACAGACTCCACTTTTATCTTGATATCCAGTTTCTGACCAGCATTTGGAAATCCCAAAGGATGCAAGAATGTACAAATGGTTATGAGTAGTATTAAAAAACAAAACATAGTGCAGCATAAGCATTTAAGAAATTCACACAGGGCAAATGGGAATTGTTAAGGCCTACGGAATATTCTTTGTGGGATTAAAACATAGGAAGCTTTGGTTCTCCCCATCATGGGAATAGTTTAGCTACAGACTCCAAATTGCTTCCTTACTGCAGAGCAAACAAGAAATTATACCTTAGAGAAAACCAACAATTTGTTTGGAATTGTTATAAAAGTCCCTCAATAAGCTGACATGACAAAAGTTATTTCTCCTAATTTTTTTCTCCCATCAGGATCACAGCATTTCTCAGTTCAAACAGAGTCCTATATCACTTTAAATGTACCAGGTTAAAATATCCCCAGAGTTTTTTCATACATCAAAATCAAACAGATCCTGGTGCTCTGGCTGGTCATTTTTTCAACTGAGCAATCACTAATCAAGGTTGTTCTGTTCTAATATTTTACACAGTTCAGTTATATGATCAAAAGTGATAGAAACATCTGTATCCAGTACAAATTCCCATCACAGTGACCATCCAAATGCAGGGGTGATTCTCTTTAATTTGATTTCTCCAATAAGTACATGAAGAAATTCAGAAACAGAAATGAGATTTGATTATTCCTTTTTACCAAAATAATAAGAGACTAATACAAGCTCAAAACACCCAAACAGTAATTAAGCATTTCACCACAAATTTGTAACATTTGAAGGACTAATAATTATGTGATAAATTCTCCTAAAACAGATGTTTAATTTTTGTATTTAACAGAGTGCCATAGAGCATTTGTTTGCAGCTATATACTGAAGAATTTTATTGCTGTAAAATCTATAAAAACTTGCATCGTAAGGTAAAAGGGAGAGAATTTTGCCTAAAGATTCTACCTAGGGAAAAACTAAAAATCTGTCTGCTACAGCAACATATCAACACTGTAGAGGATAATAAGCAGTCAGCCACCTTGAACTGTTTCAAGTGAGGTGTCTGTGCTCAAAGGCTGTCTAGCAGAGCCCCTTTAAAGGCCATCCCCTTTCCTAGTGTGGCTTCTCTGATGGTGTTTTCCTTATGAATTTCACTATGTGGCAACCTGTGCTTGTTTGGCTTCTCCAGAGCTGTTGACTTGTAGTCATTAAGCAAGCACTCTTCCTCCTACTAAATCCTGCTATTGAGAGAGGGACATTTTCCTCTGTTTGATTAGGGATCTTCTCTCCACCCAGGCTTTGTGTTACCTCAGTGTCTCAGAGGACTAAGGAAGGATTCAAGCTCCTAAAATCTGTCTACTTTTTCCAGCCACAATATTTTAGTTTAACAGAAGATCCTGTCTCTACCTTGATATTTTGCCTTTGAAGCATCACTCCAGGGGTCACTTGATTGACAGATGCACAGGATAGGTTTAAACCCTCAGTGGTTACCTGCTACTTAGATGCAAAGTCATGTAGTTTAAATGATGAGTGTTTCCTGTAGCCTAAACACCTCTGACAGCTTAGAACTGATCTAGTGGAAACCTTTCAGAGAGGGACCTCAGTGAATTTATACTGCGAGAATCTGATGTCCCAGTACCCTGGCTCTCAAAGCAAAAAATGTTTCTGAAAGAAATTCAAATTCAAATTGCAATGTTTTTTAAACCAGGCTACCTGAGCTTGGGCTGAGGCGAGTGGGAGATAATGCTGTCAGTTGTCAACACCCAACTAGAGGAATATTCATCCTCTGCTGAGGAACAGTCACCTTTTAAACTACTCCAACCAATTTTTTTTTTTTTTTTGGTGCTTCTAGTAAGGCTCCCCTTTAATGACACAATGCAAACCATCCATTGATAGCATCTGTAGAGAGATCTGATACTTCATTTCACCGACCCTCTTCCTCTCTGTGGTAGGAAAGGCAGCAGGCTCCATAAGAACAGGTGTTATTAGGGTGCAATAGGATTTCAGGTCACTGCTAAATCACAGCACATGTTAAACTATACTGAGGTCAGAGAGAACTAGAAAAAGAAGCAATTCCATGACAGGGAAATTATAAAGNAAAATTTAAAAGTTTTTCCCCCCCTTTTTTTTTTTTTCCTTTTTTTTTTTTTTTTTTTTTTTTTTTTGCTTATATGGCTGCAGTGCTGCAGAAAGTGCACACAGAGTAGAGATGAAAATCCAAGAGCCAGTTCAGGAATCAGTTATTCAGAAGATGTACATGGTGTTTCACCTGAGATTCTGTTGGAGTAAAAATGCAAGAAATGGAAAAATTAGAGTTTGAAACATCTGGCACCATTTACTAAAGTAAACTTTCCCCCAGATTGTCACAGGGAAATGTACACTTCTTTTTGCTGTTGTTTTGATTTAACTGGCAGAAGAGTCATGCTTAAAGCCAGCTTTCCCTGCCTCACGGCCGAGTCTCTGTGTGCATTCCCTCAAGCTCCAAGCTCACTTACTTTACTTTGAAGGTGGGCTGAGCATCGGAATCTGACGAAAGAGTGGGCTGTGCCCTGGTGCGAGGCAGCTCTTCCATTCCCCTCAATGCCTGCATTCGCTCGTGCAGTACACGGCAGCAGCAACAGCGTGGTGCTCTGGGTCTCCAGCTCTGCCCGCCAGGCGGATCTGCAGCTCGCCCAACATCTGCAAGCCGAGCCCCTCATGTTCTGCTCTATGTGAATGCTGCCCAACTGCACCAGGAAGATGGGCACGGGGGATTATCTCTGCATTGCCATGAGCGGAGGGGCGCCGTGGGGCTTCAGGCTGCAAGGGGGCAAGGAGCAGAAGCAGCCTCTGCAAATCGCCAAGGTAGGAGCGTGACAGAAAGATGTTGGAGTTTTGTGGGCACGGATGGCAGGACCACTTTGTTTAAATCTACCCTGCTTCCAGGGAAATGGTTGGTGTGGATCTTCTTGTGATGCTCGTTTGAATTTGCTACCGTGCTTTGCAGAGATTCTACAGGTGCTGATTCTGTCGGTTTCAATAAAAAGGGATTATTACTTTTGGGTAGCCTGCAAGTGTTGCAAAAGTTTTGTTAGATGCTGAATGTTTCACTTGTGACATGATGCGTGCATTTCAGCTCCTGTTTGCTCTGCTCCGTGGCTCTGAGTGCACTCAGCACATCGCAAAACTCAGTCTCATATTAGGAAATGCTGCTTCAGTCATCTATTTATGATAGTTTTTCTGCTCTGGTTATAGAATAAATACAGCTTTATCATGAGAAAATGTTCGTACTATTTTGGGAATCCTGGAAAGCATTACACTGACTTATCTCTCATTTTGGAAAGTTATCCAGCCTTAGAAGCAGCTTTAATAGATGCCAAACGTTCCCTCTTACATTTCCTGAGCAACGCTGAAAGTTACTGGACACTTTATAAATTATCTGCACGTATAGAGGGAGAGCAAGACAGACAGTAGAAGCTGACAATAAATTAAAAATAGGAACTGGTAGCCCAAACTCGCAGAAATAATATTTCAGAAGTAGTTTTGTTAAAAATCAGTGCTCACTCCAGCGCAATAATGAAGATTTGTCCCGGTTATTAAGGCTTATGTAACTGTATGGAGCTGCATTCTGCTCCCTTGGACAAGAGGGACAAATTCTGTCCAGAGCTCTGAGCTCAGCAAAATACCACTGGCTGAAAGGGTATGGGGACTGAGCATCATCCCATGAACTGTGCCTAGTCAAACTGAGGGAGAGAGTTTAACATGTGTCCTATCTCCTTCCAGTACCTTGGCACTGCAGTACACTGACTGGGGTGCTTTTACTGTGATAGGGTGTTCTGGATCAGTAGTTTAGTATTTAAGCTGTAACTTTCTCAACCAATTAATACATTTCTTAATTAACTTTAAAGTTAACTTTAATTTACTGGATCAGTTAACTTTTTCACAAACAGCAGAAACAATAGATTTACCTCATTTTATAGGAGAAGGTCCTTTCAGCCCCTCTGTCAAGAAAAGAACATCTTTCACTATTTTTTCACTTATTTCCAACTTATCATATAAACCATATTCAGTAACAGAACTATGATTTATTGAGGGTCTGAATAATTTTTCTCATTCCTGTTAAGATCTTTGTTTGGTTTTCTATGTTTTGCAAAACTTGAACTTGTTCACTTTTTTTTCCTATTGATGGGCAGCTGTTGCTGTGCAAGTAAAGCCTCTGATAACAGATGGCAGTGGACTCCTGCCATCTAGTGAAAACTTGTAGCTAGAACTTAAAAAATGGTCAGCAACGGTAAAAGGCAAGTGGCCTTGATTACATAAAATCAAAAGTAAAAACCACAAGATTCTGACTAAACTTTCCTTTCCCTGATAAAATGGTCCATTCAAGGGTGGGTTGTGGTTTTTTTGTTTTTTGTTTCTTGGTGGGTTTTTTTGTTTTGTTTTGGGTTTTTTTTGTTTGTTTTTTGGTTTTTGTGTTTTTTGTGTTTTGGTTTTTTTTTTCTTTATGTTCACATCCTAGGCTGCTTAATCTGGGTTCTCTTTTAGGACTAGAGGCTGGGATTTGAGATAGTTGTCCCTTACTTCTAATGTATTTTCAGTAATAAACAGTGTTACTGTGTATTCAATAACACACAGTATTTTCTAATGGGAAAATCCCCAGGAAAATACACCCACATTTAGAAAAATAATAACATGTACTTTTAGGACAAAACTCACAGGTCCAAGTTTGTTTTCCTGTAAATGAAAGGAAAGGCTCCAGAGGGGTCACTTACCTTTGTTAGAGTGGAGGGAAAGGCACTCAGGTTCTGGTCATGAGTGGAGAAGTGATTGTGATATAGATCTAAAGGTGGAGGGGATTTGAAATGGAGGGAAATGAGATAATCCATTAAATTATGTCACAACACAAAATTCCCAAATTCCCCCTTACCTGCTCTTTGACAAAGGGAACATATTGTTTTTAAAGCTGATGGAATAAGTCACTGCAGCTCACTGCCAGAAGCAGCTTTTACCAGTTTGTTTTATGCCTTTTAAAATAGCTTTATTACATTTATAAAGAATATGTAAACCATTCTCCCTCTGCCTAGCTCCCAAAGCATATATTCAAATAGCATTCCCACTGAAATCCATGAGAGTTTTGCCTGGAGTATAAATTGTTGTCTTCCATTACCATGCAAAGTGTTAATGGAGAGGTAAAGACAAACCTTTTACCAAAATACATCTTGTTACTTTTTCACAGTTTTTTTTGCAGGTAAAACAGGCAATTTTCATCAGTAAATAATTTTAAAACCACTATATTAGATTCAAGACTTTCCAGTAATTTGTTAGTGTGAGATTGCAACAAATGGATTTTTCTAAAGTATGAGAAAGTATCGTTCTGCTCGTCCATTTTAAACCCTTATTCAAAATGTATATTTGACTCTTTTTCTGCTGAGGTATAAGAAGTATTTAACCATTCTCCTCCTCTAAACTCTGACTCTGTACATAACTTACTTTGTGAAGTCCAATTATGTTGCAAATACTTCATAAAAACTTATTTTCAGTTAAAAAGAATTTGCATATTCTATATACTGTCCCAATACAACATAAGGGCTTTAAAAGAAAGTATTTTAAGTGCTATGTCCAAAAGCACACTGCTAAGAAGGTTATCTAATAAATGGATGTTATTTTAAAAAAAACAAACAGTTTAATCAGGAGTCCAAAGCTGAGGCAAACAGTGACTGTGTGTATCCCTTCACTAAACCATGTCAGTGCTGTGCTGTGGGATGGCTTTGCCAAAGCAGGAGATGGGAAATCTCAGTGTAGCACTGACCCTAGAAGGATAAGTATTCAGGATATATAAAAGCTAAGCAACACATGATGCCCTTTACATTTTACCATGAGATATATGAGAGAATATTTTTAAAATTAATATCATTGTGGGGTTTTTCCTTGAAAATTTCTTTGCAGTTTTTAATTTAAAATATATGCAAAAGAATGGCTGGTTTTCTGAACTAGCATTTGAGAGAATGTGACTTTTTCTATTAATACTTATCAGTAGTTAACAGTAAAGTTATATTCTTTAAGAAGCATCTCTTTTGCAACAGGTAACTTAATGAAGTTGTCCTATAGGTGACTTAGATTTATATTCTACTGCAATGTGACTCTATTAAATTATCTTTGCAAGAGAGGTACATTATTCTCAGCCTGTTTGCTACCAGCACCAAACAGTAATTTGATGAACTCATTGTATTTGTCAAAGTTTTGGTAATTTAAGTTTGGGAATTTTAACAAATAGTTCTAGTATTTAGGGGAGGCAAGTTGCATGACTCAGATCTATAAGCACTTCAAAGGAAATCCAGATTATTATCCTGAAAGTAAAAATGAACAGATGCTTACAAGGAGACTTCTGTTACTGCTTCCCAAATTGTAGCTTTACCTTTGGCTTAATAATGACATGTGACAACTGGCTGCCTGGTCATTTTAAACTTGTGGCCTTGTCCATCAACATGCTCAGCTTTCAAGTCTCAGTTTCATCATTTTGGATTCATTGGAACTTGAAACAGAAAGTGAAACTCAAAGACTTGGGAACAACCTGAACCAACAGTGTGAAAAGTGATGTCTGAACACGATTACTTAATACTGGATGTAAACAGAGGTGGGCTGTGTTGTGGTAATTTGGCTTTTTCTCTGCGTTTACCCAAAATGCTTGACATACAGAACAACTCCAAGAGGTTTTCATCAAGTTGACCTCTACACTTTGTCTAGCAGAAAAAAAAGAGGGGTGAGACATGTTAGCACAGTTATGCTTTGGATCCTGAGGGAAGGCTAAGCACAGCACTGTCACATATACATGTGTAATGTATATATTAACAAACAGTTGGTCTAAGCACAAAGGGCGTCACAGCTGCTGGGTGGAAGGAGACCTTTTAAAGTTGTTGTCTTGCTCTTACACTGTCAGCCCTGGCAGATCCTCACACTTGCAGGCAGGTGGATGAGGTTGGTGACAGCAGGATCCTCCCCTCTCTCCAGCACAGTTTGAGCTGCAGCTCTCAGCGAGCTGCTGAAGGCTCAGCACTGGGCTGACACGACCCTGCCTCCTTTGTGTCACTTGACATTTCAAGCAGGATTTGAACACAACTTCGTGCAAGAGCAATCAGCAGAACAAGCCATGTTTAAAACATGCTAGTTGAACTTTGGCAGCAAAGGAGGGGAGTTTAGAGTCAACCTACATGATTTTAAACACAACTTGCCTTACTTGGCCTGTATTTAAAACTGTTTGTTTAAATTTGCTGGCTAATACATTTCCAAACATAGTTTGTTTTTGCAGCCCAGACAGACTCTTATTCTCAAATTCACCCTTCAGACCATCTGACACAGCTGGTATTTGCTGATATTCGGAAAACCCTGTAAGGCATATTTACATATTCTTTCACACAAGGAGTTATGTGGAAGACTCTGGGTTTATCGAGCTTTTCTGGAGAGGATTTTGACTGTGTTACAAGCCTTGACCCAATTTAATAGCCAATACATTTTTGCGTGTGCTTAGATGACATAGTGCAGCTTTTTCTAAAGTAAATTACGAAACTTCCATTGACAGGCTGGAAGAAGCCAGACTTTATGGAGCTTAAGTTAATTTATTTTGCAAAACATAGGAACAAAGTAAGGTTCCCCAAATCAGCTAAAATAGACCACTGCTAAGCAACTCTGCTCTGAAAAATTTGCCAGTGCTAGTTAGAAAAACAATGAAGAAATAAATCCATACACCTTAACTACCAAAGGTTTACATGTTCTTCCAAAGGTTAGGGCTCTGTGTTCCCTACTTTCAAGCTTTTGCATTCCAGCCATTGTGCCAGTGGAAATGTTTAGCACTGGAGTCCCATCTAGCTGTTTAAAAGCTGCAGCTGAACTGGTACATGAGTGTATACCCTGTTTTGGATATACAGGACTACATACCAAGCTGGCTTTGGCTTGCTTCCCACGGTATTTAGGCAAACACAAGCATGTTTTGGATACATGGTATTATTCATTTGTGCTTATTTCCAACTGATGCTTTTCCAACTCTCACGCTAGGCGGGTTTTCAATGGAATAGAATGAACACCATAATTGACACTGATTTAAACTAAACAAACTAAAAAAACCCAAACAGTGTATTCCTACTAAATTAGATTAGCTGCTTTGTATAGAGCTTTGCTTCATTTTGTAGTTTCTTTGCTGGAAACATTTAAAATGCACTGCAAGACATTATTACTTGTCATTGTTCTGTGTTTTCTGCCATTGCATTCTTATTGTGAATGTGAATGTAAGAGTAAGGTTTCTGGCCAAGTTCACATTAAAATATCACAACAGGAAATGTAATTTACAGAGTCCTCTAAAATTGTGTCAGCTTGTTTAAGAGGACACAGCTAACAATTGATGCATATCATGGAAGGTTTTTCTTTCAAACGCAGAACTCAGTGTTCTTCCTATTTGCAGCAGAAATATTTAGAGCAGAAGTTACTTTAAGGAACCATATTTCATAAGTTAAATGCTTAAGCACTCAAAAAAGGGAGAAGGATTAGCAGAGATAGCTTCAGCTTTAAGAGGAATAATTCTGTGCATGGAATTAGCTATGGACAGAAATGATAACATTTAGATTGCAACCAGTACTCATGAGCACTGTTCATTGGCTGGAACAAAACTGGCAGTAAAAAAACCCCTGGATATCAGCTTGAAGGTTTTAAATTTCAAACCTAATGTACACAAGTTACACAGTGGATTTTTCTTTTCTTTTCTGTAATTTATCCCATCTGCACCATTTCATTAGAATCTGTAGGCCATGGTCAGTGGGAATTTTAGGATCAGACTACCATGCATTTAGACTGGAACACTTCAGTGTGCACCACAATCAAAGCACTGTGTTTTGGTTACCTGCCAATCCAACCTGGTATTGAGCATGAAGGCCAAAAATCTTCAAAACACCTCAGCACCTCGCTCTGAGTGGAGAGCTAAGAGCAGTGAAAAGGGGCTGCCTTATTCATGGCTTATGTGGAAGGTAAATTCCAACAAAAGCCTGGCTCTAAGCTCACCAGAGAAAACAGGCTGAGACCCTGAGCTCTCTATGATGTGCTGCAGTCCTGGGATTTCACAGCATGGATTGTCCCTCTCTTGTTTAGCAGGGAAACTCTTTCTGCAAGTTGTCATTCTACTTTATAGAAATATATTTTGAATCCTTTAAGTCTCTTTCTTTGTTTTACATCTTGCTACATCTGGGACTGGGCACTGAATGAATGGGTAACCTTTTGCTTCAAAAGAGTTATGTCATCCTGGACTGAGTAGCTGTGGAATCATTATTTTATGAACTTGCCTTTTTGTAAGTATATTTTAGAAATATGGTCCTATTTAAGAAACTGGATGCTCTGGGTTCTGAAGGCATGTTTTATATTACAATTCATTAGCAGATGAACTGGTGATGGGTCAAAACTATGAAGAAAGTAGATAAACTGTGATGTTCTGTACTGCTGGTTTCATTTGATACCTTCTCCAAAGCATAAACACGCCACGTATGGCATAAATTGCTGCAATATTGAATTTCAAGGAAGGTTCTAAAATAAAATAATGTAAGACACCATATGTCCATTGTGGCTCTTTACAGTAACAGAAAGAAAAGCAAACAGAATGACAGGAGGACATAATTTAATAAGACTAAATTTGCCCTTTCTAGTACTCTGTGCCTAATGCAGGAACATCAGGAGTGCCTAATATCAGGAATATCAATAATGCTTGTTGTCTGAAGGCAGAGGTGGCAAAGCTGAAGCTCTGTTTTAAAAACCTAACAGTTGAAATTGCACTAAAGGAAGCCTTAAGAGAGGAGTTACTTTTTTTCCCATGAACTCATTGGGAGCTTTGCCATTGACTTCAAAGGGCAAAAGACTGGGCCTTCGTATGTATAATATAGTGCAGTTATTTAATTAGAAGCAGATATCATGAATAAAAACTCTCATTGGGAAGAGTGTAACAGATTTTGTTATGGATCTATCCAGTACAGATTGCTGTGTCTAGCAGAAGTCACTCCCTTCTAAGGAACAAAAAAACAGCTTAGACTTTGGGGTATTGTGATAGCACGGTTTAATAATGTAACTTTTATTCAAGTTATTTGGTAACTATTTGGTATATTTCCCAAGCTGTCTTGGAGGTCTGTGTGAGGATAAAGATACTCACTTGAGCTGAAGGCATTTCAATCTGCTTATTTGTAAGTTTAAGAAATGGTTGCTAATAGTACAGAGCAGACTGACATTACTAGAAATTAGAAGCCATTTATTAAAGGGCTGATAATGTATCAGTAAGCTAAAGAAAAGATTTAGAAAGGGAGATTAGGGAGTTCAGAGAGGAAGGAGGGAAGGGAGAGGAGTGCCAGGCAGCTGGGGGTAAGTACACTTTCCAGCAGGCACAGGTGTGGCTGGACAAGTCTGTAACCCCTTGATAAACCCATTTTGTAGACGTGTTTCCAACCCTTTGACTGGCATCCCTTTGGAAAGGCTCCAAGGGTCCTGCTTGTCACCTGTAAGGAAAGCTTCTCTGTGAACCGTGCAACAGGAATGGCAATTGTTGTCTACAGCTGTGTGATGGAAGGGGTTTCCAAGATGTGCTGCTGGCAAGGGGGATCACACCATGAGTTCTAGCAGCTTTATTCATCCACCACCACTGAAACAGTCATCTCTCTATTTACCTCTCTAAATCCTCATCTCCTCTGCCAGGAATTCTGCTTTCTCTCATCATTCTCACTGTAGTACTTCTATTTAAATACACAAGTGCAGCTACTTACTCAAACATCACTTTCAGTGAATTCACTGAAAATTGTGGGCAAAAATGCCTCGGACTTCAAACCTTGTTACTTGGTTAGAGTAGTGCCCATCACCTCCACTGAACTTCCTTTGGACTGGAAGAAATTCAGGAAACTTTCTGCTTTCATGAACTCTCTCAGCACAGGCATCTGAACTACAAGAACTTAACAGATGTGGCTGGAATAGAGTGATCAGCATTTTGTTCCACAAATTACATTTTCCTATTTTGCAGAGATCACTTCAAAGGCCAGCTGCCATAAGCCACTGATTTAATTACAGAAGATGCATATGAAAGTAATCTGAAAGGGATAAATAGCTTTCTATATTATCATATATTCATAATGAGCTTTCTGCATGCTGGAATAATACTTCCAGGATGGACAATGTAAGACTTGCTTGCAAAATCCTTCAAATTAGGAAAAAAGCTATCATTAAGCATGGATGTTTTAAGTAAATTCCAACATGTGATACTATTTAATGCCTAAGATTCTCATGAAGGAGCAGCTGTTAGACATCCTTCATAGAATTGTTGGCTGTTCAAAAAAAAAAAAAAAAAAAAAAAAAAAAAAAGAAAAAAGTGTTTTACCCAAATTGTCAGTCAGTGGAATAAGTATATTCTACTGATCAATATAAAATAAGGCATTCACAAAAGTGGAGTTTCATTACAGAACACATAGCAGGATTACATAGATTACACCATTAGCTTTTGAAACAAAACTTTAGTATTAAAGTTGTTATCTCATGGTATTCTCCTACTGTTAGTTAAAGTCAGTCTTTAGATGCATTGTGCATTTTTGGGGGTATCTGAGGGAAGGCAGCTGACATTTGAAAACCACAGCTGGGACAGGGTTTCCTTTGGAGCCCCCCAGTCCCTTTGGTAGGTGGATTTGCACTGTGCCTTTATGTCCACTTTAAATAATCACCTTTTCATGGTACTGACATTATTGATTATCACTAGATGGTGCTCTTCACAATCCCCAAAATCATAGGTAAGTGAATGTAAACACAGTTCTACCTTAGAGAAGGTTTGGTTGAAAGGTTTAATGTTTTCTTACTGAGGCTGAAAGTATTGTTCAGCTCAGTTCCCCTCAGACCTCATAATTTTAAAGTGCAGAATTAATGCCCTCAGAAAAATTTATATGTAAACCAAATCAAGAATCACAGAATATCAAATTAATCAAAATCATAACATAAAATCAGTAATTCCAAATCTCTTTTTCACTTCTACTTATTATTCCCTGCACACAAATAAAATGTAATCCCCTTAAGGAGGGCTCCATAAATTTGTACTAGGGTTTGACTTGTGGTTTCATAACACTACAGTTAGCACAAATTTTTGTCTTAGAAAAAAAACATGACTAAAAATATTTCAGTAGTATTTCAGACGAAAGAAGCAGTTTTAATCCTTTAAAGTGAAAACAAAAGTATTTCTGCACCTGACACCATATTATGAACATTAAATAGTAACATTACACACAACAGTTGATGACACACAGTGAAATAATAATTAAAAAGAGTATTAAAAGTATTACCTCAAACCTCAGTTTCTTGCAGCCCAATATGACGAGAGCCTGAGCAGGCAGGGCTGGGAGCCCCGGAGGTGTGAGAACTCTCCCAGGTCTTGTCTCCAATTTAAATCAAATTCTGAGCTATAGTAAAATGGTGTGTTTAATAAATTCCTCATTATCCTTTCTCTGCCCTCACTTTTAGTCATGACTTCAGTCTGTAACACTAGAGCTTCACTTTACAAATTTGATGAAGAATAGGCTAACATGCAGTACACCAAATCCAAGACCACTTCATTGACCAGCCATGCTGTTGGAAATCTACCTGAGTTTTGCAGCTTCAGCCCATTTTTACTCAAAGAGTTTAAAATTAACCGATCAGTAGTGCAGGTGTGATGTAACTAAATTTTTCATGGTTGAATTTTCATTTCAAGGACCCTGATGCAGCTCCTAAACATGCTACATTTTTAAGTCATTTTCCAGATCCCCAGGATAATGTTACCAAAGCATTTCTGATTTCATGGCACAACTTGTGACTACAGAAGGGGTTTGACTTTAAAACCTCTTGTCATTCTGTTTCAGTTTTCTTCCTCTATATTTACAGGAACACTGAGAAACAATCCAATGAATCTTAATGTAGTGAGAGGCCCATGAATGCCTCTTTTTCTACACTGGCAAGAGCAGTACAAAGGCTACAATAATTAAGCCTGAGGAGGTAGTTATGGCTGTGGGCTGTCATTTTTTTGGAGTTACACCATGAACAAACAGAGCACTGAAATGTGTGGCCTGAGAACAATGGTGCCCAGCCCCGTACCAGCCTTCTGGGTCACTCACTGGTTGTTTGCTGCCAGGCCTGATTTGCATAAGAGGCCTGGAAAAGTTGCAGAGGCTGGGAATCAGCACAGATTGATACAGGGTGTTAATTGACTCAGGCAAAAACCAAAGATGCACTGACCTGTTCAAATCACACTTGCATTCAGGCCTCTGGATTCCTGCATCGCCCAGCGCTGAAGAATTAAACCCTGGCACGGTTCATCAGCTGCTGGGCCCTGGGATAAAAATAGACAGGCAGAAATGGGATCATGTTTTAGCATAATCAGCTGAAACTGAAAAGGGTGGGAAGGAACCCTTCCTCTTGTGGAAAACGCTTTCTTTTCGGGTGTTTTGGGCGTTGCTGTAGGCAACGGCGTGGCAATCGAACTCACCTAAAATGAGAGCCAAACCAAATTTTTCCCAAAACCTTTCACTGCTCTAGACCCAAATACTTTCTTAAGCATTGAAAAATACTCATTGTTCCATGTTTGTGGGCAGATGTGTTCCATCAAGAGCAAAGAACGTGATTTATTTCAATGATTGGATCAAATGTGCTGGATGCAACTATGCAGTGCCTCTCTTGCCTGATAAACAACAAAAAGCTTCTTCCAATGGCTTTCCATCAGATCCTTAGGAAAAGAAATGTTATGCTAGGAAATCCTCTCTGCTTTCAGAGGTCTGTAGTACTACAGAAAGCAGAGTTCACCCGTGGGGATTCACAGAATCTCATGTTATACCTGTACGTCCCTTCAAGCAAAAATTGCACTTAGGCCCAAGTGAGTTTAGTTTAATTTAAAAGTTTTCATGAACTTTTGTGGATTTCTTCAGTTTTACATTTGCAAGATGCTCTCAGGCCAGATATTTTCACGTGCTTGGCTTTCCTTTTTCCATTTAACTTGGCTCACACAGGCCTTGTGTACCTCTAGTTTCTCCATTATTTTAACACCCTCAGTCACACCCTAAACCAGTATCTCAAATACAGATCCTGACACAACTGCACTTGGCTGGTTTTGACTCATTTCTTCCATGCTAAAAGAATGTAAAGAATCCTTCCTGTCACAGTGACATTAAAATGCTTTCACTGTGCTTTTTCAATTAATTGTATAAGTTAATAAGAAAAAGGTAAGTTTCAGAGCAAAATAATAAAGAGAAAAGGAAACTGGACACTGATTCTAACACTGAATTTAATTTATGAAGGTGCTGGCCTGTGACATCTTTTTAAAAACTACGTAATCCTTAAAAAGTGTGCTTCCCAGAGAAACTTGAGGAGATACTAGCAGTTCGCATAACAGGAGCTTTCCCTCAAAATTATATTAGCAAGAGGTGTCAGCAAAGTCTTCTGAGGCAATCTGAGTCATCTTATCATCTTTCAGATGAAAAAGAGCACTGTACATGTTCACATTCCTATTCAGTTGCTTAAAAGGTCACTCCTGATCTTCAGTCAGTTTTTAAATGACTCCTTACATCACCAGCATGCTGAAAACTGTGCCTGACTGTAAGGGCTCCTTAAAAAGCTAAAACCCACCGATTTTTAATGTGCATAGTAATTTGAATTGTTGGGAAGCACTTGCTCAGGAAACAAATACAAAATTATGGCAGCAATTCACAGAAACGACTTTTCAGTTTATACCTGTGCCTTCACAAGTTCCTCCTGGCCTCTACTCCTTTTGTGTGGTGCTTGGCATTGTTCCACGACAATGCAGCCAAGTCAGAGGCATCCTTTAATAGTTGAAAAATATGCAGGACACCTGGGAGCAAAGTTGGAGCAACAGTAGCCATGGAAAATGAAAAGGGATGCTGCTATCCTGGAGTAATACAGCTAGGGCTACCTGAAATCTCTCTGTGACCATGTTGGGGTGAAATCTGATGGCAAGCAGGTATTTTATGGCCACGTGTTAATCCTCTTGAGCAGGATGAGTTATTAGATTAAATCCTCAAAATGAGCAGCTCTTTCATGTGCACTTATATTTTCCAGATGTTTGATACAGTCGAGATTATCCTGTTCATTTGCATGTGCTTTTTTCTTTTGTTGTTATTTTTAGAAAATTCTTTTAAATTATTAACATTCTAACATCCAAGTAAGAATTTAATTTTTTTTTTTTTTTTGTCTAGTAGCATTTCCCTGTTATCTTTCTTAATCCTTATTTCTATTATTTAAACTTTTGGAAGAGACCAGGATGTAATTTAAATCAATTAAGCAAGTAGGAATTCTGTCCTAGGTTTCACTCATTTGAGGGATTCAGGATCTATCTGGGATGAGACATGCCATATTATCCTTGTGTTAATACATAAAAATAATAATGCAGGGGAAGAAAATGAAATAAAATCATAAAAAATGTATGCCAAAGGTCTGCTTGAAACAATACTCCAGCTTCTTATATTAAGACATGTCAAAAATGGCAGCATTAAAAACAACCCAACTGGCTCCTTCCCAAGCTCCATGCCTTTTGGATTTCCTTAAAAATTCAATCTTTACAGTTTCTGAATAATGCAACCATTGTAATTCAAGGACGCTCCCCTGCTGGTTTTGATTAATTTATTTTAACAACACAGAAAAAGTCTGCTGTAACTCCTCTGGTAATATAAATCCCTGTTACAAAGGATTCTGTTGTCTCCACCTCTCTAATAAACTATAGTGTCAGGGGTTCAGAGCTAAATGGATGGCAATACAACTTTAACAATTCATCTCTGCTTATGTGTCTGAATTAATATCAGAGTTTGCTTTCCCCTTCAACCTCTAACTCATTTATAACTCTATTCTTACCTTCCTATATAAGTAACAGATCCAATGCAATATTTTAATTTGTATGCAATGACACGTTTTATACTGTAAAAATTAATATCTTGACAAGAATGTCAGATACCTTAAAAAATCCCTGTAAAATAACTGTGGCTATTTACTCAACTTCTTAAAAATTACTGTGAGTCTCATGATAAATGCAACTTTCCTTTCAGTACCAGCTACCAGAATCTGGTTCTTACCTGAGTTCCAGCTTTCATTAAAATTAGAAGACATTTCTGGATGTCTTGGATTGCAAAGTGATCCCACCCCCAAGGGAGAAAAAAACCCAAGTAATCCCAAGTTTTTAATGTTTTAATCTTTTTTTCATGTGGTGCTAGAGAAACTGGTATTTGCTGGTTGCAGGGCTAATGGAATAAGCTTGGCAGGCCCACAGTCTGAGAACAAAATGCCCAGAACTAAATACCTGTTACAGTTTCTGTGGACAGAAACTGAGTGGCACAACAAAGCCGCTGTTAAAATAACAGTGGCTTTCAGAGGATGCAGAGATTGTCACAGCAAATTATGGCATGCAGATATTTTCCCAAATCCTAAGAGCATGTGAATTCTCTAGCATTCAAGCAGCATGATTCCTTTTGGGAATCATACAGCACTTCAAAAGAAATTGCTGTTAGCTTACTTATACAATTACATACTTTGGAACTGTTTTCATTTCACATAAATATTAAATACTCCTTTGTTTAAACGAATTGATTTGAAAACATTAAATAAAAGGAAATCAAACAATTTTCAAGCTGTTTCTTACAGGTTTCTGGTAAACTTGCTGCTCGTTTGACATGTTGCATGTGCCGTTTCAACAATGCCTGTGTGTGTGAGTGTATACACAGATGCTTTAGGCTAACATTAAACAATGTTCTATAGCTAGGGCTGTTTTTGCAGCCCAAATAAAGTAGGTAGTGTTTTTATAACTATCAATTCTTGGGTTATGGAGAATGTCTTCAAATAGAAACAGAAAGAGGTTTATCTTTACAAACAGGTCTCATTCCCTTAAAAGGAAGTTGTTTCTTTTTTCTTCTGCTTCTTTGGAGAACTGACTACAAACTGGGAATGGTTACTGTATGACTCATTTGGGAAGAATAGCTACAGTGTAAAAAGTTCAGAAGAGATTTTAATAAAACCAAACCGAATTATCTTCTGTTTTGGGCATGATAAGGATAGTTTGAAAGAGCAAAATATGAAGTTTTTCAGAATGCTGTAAGTCAGCCTAATACTGTAGTGTTTTGAAGGGAAGGGGCAAAAGGTCAGGAAAGACTAAAACATTTTCCCCTAGTTTCAGTTCTATAGATAAGACAGAAATCCCCTTTCTTAAAGAAATTTTAATTTACTTTATTCTGGTCTGCTCTAGTCTGGCAGGGAGCTCCTGCATGCACCAGGCAAATCACTGACTGCCAAAACCAGACCTCGAGCTTGGGAACCATCCCCTACTCAGCTATGCACAGGGAATGGGACTTTCCAATGCAGCCCATGTACTTGGAAATTCCCCCAAACCCCAACACTCTCAGTGTAACTGGCCAAAATTGTAACATTTTTTTCCAATAAAACAACATTAATGCTCTGCACAGTAGAAACTGCAAATGCTACAGATAATAAATTGCAGTAAATATTATTGTGTTACTCCCTGCATTGCCTTCCCTGCAATGCCATAAGGGATATAATAGTAAAGTTAGGACAGAAAAGCTTTCATTAATATTTATGATTCAGCATCCTTACAGCCCTCATCTCAGTTATTACAGTTTTATAAATGAAATCATGCCTTCAGCATGCCACTTACTCTTATGCTTCTCTTTGTGCTGCAGGATACTTGAGTATCCTGCCCTTCAGGGGGAGAAACTGGGGTTATGTCTCCAAAAGCAAAGTTTTAACAGGGTTTGTGGTTTGTCCACTTTAGGAACATGCACTGAAAAAGTGCAGGCTAGCTCATGCAGTAGCTGGGTGAGGGATGCTGACTGTTTAGCAAGTTTTGTTCCATGCAAAACATGGAAAAATGCAATTTTTTTTTTTCAAGTTCCACACTAGCGTTTGCATATTGCTAATCTAGCAAGACAATTTTATAAATTTTTTATTTTCTTTCTCCTTACTGTATATACAATGGCAAGAAATTTGCTGCATTTGTCCCTTGTAGTCAAGACACATTCCCTCAAATTTCAGACTGTTATGTGGTTTTCTGTTTGAAAGTTCATGTCCAATGTTGCCCATTTATATAAAGTTTCCCAAAATGCTAGTAGGATATTTTTTTATTATTTTCTCATGCTTGAAGCATTATGAAACTTTTCCCTGAGTGTTTCTCCTAAGATTGGTCCAACTGAGGCTGAAGTTTATAGAAAGTCAGCAAGTGATTTTGATGGGAGTTTCACATTTGGAAAGCAAAATCATGACTTTGTTTTGGCAAGACTGTTGATTTATCTGAACTCCCATTCCTAGGAATTTTTCAGGAAAATGCTGAACATTTCCAATTGCCATGAGGGTAACAGCATTGCAATCTTCTGAATATATCTAGAATGTCCTGTAGCCTTCAAACTAAGTTTTAAAAGAAAAATGCTTAAAAAACCTCTTCACGCCACTTCCAGCTGGCTCATGTTGGATCATTTGGGAATGTCCTGGCCAAACAAGGTTCATGGATGTGTCACAAGCACTCAGTTCTATCTGCAAACCTGCAAATAATGACTCTATGCTTTACAGTCCAGCCCAGGTTTTACAGTAGAGCTCAGACATGCACTGCTGATGCTTTCTGAGGTACCTTTGATGATGGGAGATCTACAGGCACAGCCACAATTTACCACTGCAGCACCATTTTGTGGACAGACAAATTACAGAATTTGGATATTTTGTTAGATTTAAAATATATATATA
Source organism: Pycnonotus jocosus (assembly GCA_013400435.1). Taxonomy (NCBI): domain Eukaryota; kingdom Metazoa; phylum Chordata; class Aves; order Passeriformes; family Pycnonotidae; genus Pycnonotus; species Pycnonotus jocosus. Next base: position 280,749 of record VWYP01008911.1, on the reverse strand, counting down.
TATTTTGCAGATGACACATTTTAAAAAAGGCATGGGTGAAACTGTTGCTGTTACTGTCACCAAGTGCTGTTCATTGTGGGCACTTAGAAGGTTGATATTTGGGAGGGGTCCTGCTGCTGGGAATGGGAGGCCAGCTGGGGCAGGAGGCTGCTCCTTGACAAGAGTCTGGATGGATAGTGCTCTGCCTGATAATGAGGGCAGTGATATTTCATCAGATTGCAGAGGGAGTCTGTGCCCCTTTTAAAGGCCTGCCCTGGACCTGGTTGCCAGGGAGCTGCAGGAGGGTGAAGGCTGGCAGCACACAGGGAAATAATTCAGCTGAATTCAATTAGAGTGCACCAGGAGAACTAAGTGAACTATTAAAATAAACAGTTTCCCTAAATCAGAAAGGGTTATGACCACAGAAATTGGAGCCTTTACAGATTTCTTTACACCATATTGAGCCATTAATGGTTTCTAGCATGAGCCACTGCGTTGCACAGTTGCCAATGTGCTGAGGACACGACTGTGTTTAGGCCTGCACAGGTGGCACAGCCCCACCTTGGCCCCTGTGGCATTGGTCATTTTTCAGGATCACAGCAGGCAGAGACACAGCAAGGCTCTGCTTTCCCCTGAGCTGAGAAGCTGCTGCCTCGGTTTGTGGATCAAAGGGAGCCAGAAGTACCAGCATGAGAGAGCAGGACTGTGAGCAAACCCTTCCTTCCCCTTCTGCTGAGGAGTCCTGCTGAACACCTGCAGAGGGGGCTATGGCTGCTCTGGTAGAATGGCTCCAGATTTTCCAAATATCCTGATCAAACCTGGCCAGGATATAACCCCAGTGGAAGAGAAACAGCCCAACACTTTACTAATGCCTTCGGATATCCTGGATCCATTTTCCTCTAAGTGCTACCTAATTGATTTAACGAGAGAGATTTTCTTGATTTAAAAGGAAGCATCCTGAGTATTTCCTGGACTGTAGATTTAATTTGTTTGGCACCGGTACAGGTATTCATCAGCGAGCAAACACCTAGTTTTAATTTATAACAGCCATTGCACTTCATACTAAAGCCAGAGAGTTAGGAAGAAACTGGGTGTGAGAAAGTGCTGCTTGCAATTGAGACAAGAGTGCAAGATAGGAGTGCACTTCCCTGCTGCTTGGGCTTCCTTGATGGTGGCTTTTGCAGATACTCATGTCTAAGTGAAAAATCAAAGTGAAAAAACCCAGTAATACACAACAGTAGCTATGAGAAGAGCATATACTGCAAGAGGTTGCTAGGTCATATGTTCAGGGGAATAATACAATGTCCAGCAGAGACAACAGAAATACTTATAAATGTTGAATAAAGAAGTACCTTGGCTTTTGGGTGGTATTCTCAAATTATGATTTGCTGCCTAAAAGAAAAAAAAAAAAGGATAATGAAGATAAACACAAGTTAATGATGAGAAATAAAGGAAATTATCTTTTCAAAAATAATAGGGCAGGAAGCAGCACACACTTTGTATATGAAAAAAAAGACTCCAAAGAAAGCATAGTGATAGTCCATAAAAATGTTACCTCAAACTGTTGTGCAATTTGCAGTTGAGCTCCCATTTCCTTCAAAGGTTGAAAATGACAAGTTTCTTCAAAGGAACCTTCTCAAAGTTTGCAAAGGCCAATGGATTAGTTTCTATTTTTCCTACTGCAAAGCAAATGACTGACAGAGGTCAAGCATACAATTTCCTTTCCCCAGTCCCTTTCCTGTTGCTGCCTCCCCTCAGTGTTCCACTCTCTTGGTTTCCAAGTTCTCCTATGCATTAGTTGGCAGCCTCAGCTCGTAGCAACACAAATTTACACAGGGCACTACCAGAATTACAACTTGGTGTGTTTTGAAAGGCTAAATTTAAACCAAGCCTTATGGAACAAAACTTATCAGATATTTTTGAAGGAGGAAAATCTCCACACTCACAGTGTAAATTATCTTTTGCTTGCTTTTTTCACTCAGAAGCAGAAACCTAAATTGTTTGAAAGATTTTTTTTTTTTCCTCCAAGTAATACCTTTTTTGGTTATGGACCAGTGGTGCTGACAAGTGTCCAACTCTTGCCAGGAGCTAAACTACTAAATGTCAATCTAGCCCATTTTTGACAGTACCCATGCAAGACATGGCCACAGCTGTAAAACAACATTTGTAGCATGCTCCTTAGAATATTTAAAATCAAAACTGCAAGAGAAAGCACAGCCAGTTTCAAACCTCGTGATATAACTGCAATAATTACTTCTGAAATGAAACACAGAAAAAGGGTGACAATAGGTTCTGTTAATCAAAGTGTACTCTAATGGAGCTAAAGATGGAGTACAAACCAAAAAGTCAGAAATATTATTCAAACTTCCCAGCTTGACCTGTTTTAAACTCCTGCAGTGTGGGTGAGAATTCTGTAATATTTTGTGCTTATATATTTTGAGGCATTTGGATGCCAGGACCAAATTCTTAGCTTGGGCCCAATAGTGCTCCAGCAAACTCATTTTAGAAACATAAAGTTCAGTTTTCATATTGGTGTGATCATCAGAACTGATTAATGGCAATGCAACGTGCTGAAGGGCTCCATTGGAAGAGCTGGTCCCAGTAATTATTGCAGCAGCTACAAAGAGCTGATGAGGGGCAGGGATGAGTTATGAATCCACACAGAATAGCCCCACATTACAGGTCAAGGCCTAAACTCGTGAGTCAGACACAGCTTTTTCTGGAAATAGTTAGGACTTGTGTTTGCAGCTACTGCTCTTACCTGCAAACCTGCCTTTATCACATCTGAGTTGTTAAGTGGATCAGTTCTGAACACATTTTGCAGCCAGAGCCTCATCTGATGTCTCACTGTCCCTCATCCCTCCAGGGGCTCTGACACCCATAATGTGCTCCTCTGATCTCCTTTTGCACAGAGGCATGAGCACACCACTTCCACCCTTGAATTACCCACTTCTAAATTTGCTTGGTCTAAAAAGCTGCCTGCAAACACCTTGTATTGCTTAGTCTAACCTAACTCCTGACCTGGGCCCTATTTTCTTCTGCTCTCCCCTTGGTTTTCTGGTCCTTTTCCTCTATGTCCTTCCACATCAATTGTAACATCAGCTGGGGTATTAGGGTGGTCTTTTTGGCCATTCCTACCACGGGAAACAGCTCCAATGTGCTTCCCCCTGTTTAATGGCATATCCACATCTTTCCTGACATTTCCCATTCCCTCATTTGTCAGGTGTTTTAAGGAAGGGCACTCAAAAGGCACATTTGAAAGAAACTGTTCCAGGTAAAGGTACTGGGAAGCCCTGGGATGTGATGGATACAACAGTTCACTCTGGGATTGTGAGGGTTATCAAACAGGGAAGAACAGTACCTTAAATGTACTAACTGCTTCACTACAAACACCGTGTGCACAAGAAGATGTAAATGATGAGGACAGTAGATTAAACTTGGTTCACAAGCCTTCAAACATGCTCAGTATGACATTCTTTTTCACTTATGCAGCTGAGCAAATTTACTCCAGCCAGCAGGTGGGGGGTCTAAGAAAACTGTTTGGACTATAGAACAAGAGGAGATCTGTACAGCTGAGAGAGCTTTGAAGATATGCCAAATTTATGTGGGGGAGTTTTGTCTTTCAATAAAGTTGGGGCTCTCCTAGAAAAGTCCTAGTATTTCTTCTACTCCTTATACCAAAAATAACCCCCAAATGACATCAGCATCAGGGACAGTTCATGAAAGAACTTTTATGGCCCTATAGATAGATCACACAATAGAACTGTATACAAATGAAATATTGAACAGTTTACATGTCATGCATTCAAACAACCATCAGCCAAACACATCTTTGAAAGTGTTGATATGGAATACAGAGGTTGCCAATTCCCAGCAAAAATCACCTATAGATGCTGGCAAATAGCAACATCCTATTACAGGATGCTATTCCTATTATGCTTCAGTATTTAACTAGGCTTGGCAGGCAGAAGGAAAAACAAAAATATACTCACATTCTGGCAATCTACTGAATTTTAGAGCATTAGGCCATGTAACCATCTTGTCCTATTTAGGAAACTTTTTTTTTGTCTAGATTTCTTTGTTTGGGTTCAATAATGTAGCTGCAAGCTGATCCAAAATGACAATAATTGCACTTCATTCCAGATGCAGTAGGAGAACACAGACACAGATGCTGCTTCACTGCTTGTCCATAAGGAGGATTGCAAAGGATCTGTTAGGCTCCTAAAGGAACAAGTCTGTTGCTAGCACCTCTCAGAATTTGTTAGTATTTATGATTCGCTACAAAATTTGTATTTGTACTCAAATTCAAACAACCTAAATGTGCAACTATCTTTCAGCCACATCTAGACAATTGCTTTGCCTCCTCCTTTTATGATCATCAATCATCATTAAATCTTTTGTGTGAAGAGATGTAACTGGAAAGTTCAGGCTTCCAGTTCTCTGTTCAGATTTGCTTTTGGGTCTCTGAAGGATGCAAGGGGTAAAGCACATTGGAATTCTTTATGAAGCCTTACTGGTGGCTGTGCTGTTAGATCTCCCATGGCCACTGTAGGGGAGGTGGCTCCAGCCCCCATGGAGATATCCAACAATCCTCTTTCCCAAGTGACTGGGCACAGTAGACATTGGTGCAGCATCACACAGAGGGCTGTCATAAGTTATTGCAGTCTTATCTCAGCTTTTTCTCCTCGGGTAAGTTCATTTTTTCAATCCTAACATGAATTTGACACAATTTTTGGCCAAAAAACAAGGCTAGGTCTGTGCCAGAAAAGCCCGGGATAAATGTGTCAGAACCTATTTTCATCTGCTTATTTAAGTCTTCCAGAACAACATTTAAGCCCTTCTCCCCATCCAGAACTATGCCTACCTTGAATGCTTTGTTTATGTGTACTCAGGATAGCTAGGCAACAAGGGAACAAGTGCCCATGACTTGGTAGAATTGCACTGTATTAAGCTGTGTCCAGCTCTTTTTTAATGTCAAGGGATTAAATCAAATGCAAAACCTAGACCAAAACCATGGAGCTGTGGGTTTCTAATGTTATCTTCCTCTCTTTTTTCCAAAAGATTAACAGTGCTACCAGCCAGCATCACTGAGAGAAACAACTGTAGCTTTGACTTCTGATCCAAATCCTGCAGGCTCTTGGTGCACTGCACCCACATTTGCCTTTTTACCATCAGCTGAAGATGCAGTTTTGATGAATCTTGATCTCTCCCTATCAGAGTGCATAGAAAGCAATGCACCACGAGCTCTGAGACACCCAAAAGGAAGTGTGTGGTGCCTGAAGGGCTGTGGCTCTGCAGAGGGCTGTGGCACATGGCAGGGGCAGGCACAGTGTGAATTCTGTCAGGCTGAGTGTGAGGCAGGTTCCAGTCTGGGCACTGGGAGCACTGGGGAGCGCCATGGAGGGGCACAGGATGTGTTCATTCAGGTGGAGCCAGATTTATGAGCCCAAGCTCAGGGCTGTGGCTGCAGGCAGCAGAGGCAAGGAGGATGCTGCAGCCAGCTGTGGGAGCAGGGTGAAGTGGATAGAACAGAGAACAACTCTGGCCAATTTTTTCAACTGTGGCTTGGCCTCAGAACTGCTCAGAATCATTACTGTATAATATATTAGATGTGCCTGAACAAGTTAAATTTCTCGTTGTCTTGGACAATGAAACAATAATTCCTTCTTTTCTGTACTATAAATTACTGTAAAATACAAATTGAGATATCCTGTTGATATGTGGGGTTTCTCTCTGCTTTTGTTTGGTTTGGTTGTTATGCCTGGTTTCTAACAAAGCATAACTTTCAGTGCACATTCATGTCAGCAATGGTCTTATTTGAAACAGCAGTTCTTCTCAAGGTGCCTCGCAGGGTGATGACCCTTAATTCCAGGCATCCCAGCTTTGATTAAAACCACATGAAACAAGTTCATCTTTGTAACCCTGCACTCGTGGATCGCCTGCTTTCCTCAAACTCACAAAAATACTGTATTGAGACTACCCTAACTCATCTTTATGTTGGTCACATTTTCTTAAACCTTGTCCGTCTCTCCCAGTTTGAGCTCTGAACAATTATTACAATCACAAGCATTCCTCCTGAATGAGAAGCAGAGTCATTTTCATTTTAAATCCAAGAACAAATCCATCTTTTTCTATAAGACAAGATTTCCCCTTCTCTCCTTCTGCAGAAGTGAACTGCCTATTGTCTTCCCCAGGGTTAAAAGAAGATGAAATCATGTACTCCAAGTCAGTGGCTGTTCCTGTCCCTCCCAAAAGTAGCTGGCTAAAACGGAGAGGAGAAGGAAAAGAAAGGAACATAGAATGCAAGAGCAAAACCACAAAGCTCTTTGGGGAATTGAACATTTTTAAGAAGGGGAAAAAAGGAGGCAACACACAACTGCCACCACCAGTAACTGCAAAATCCCTGAAGAGGAGCTGTGAGGAACTGCTATGGTTTTATTACCCATTTTAAGACAAGAAACAACAAATTGATGCAGGGCTTTTCAACACAAGCCAAACTATGGCCATATTCACATTATCACAGTGACACAGGGCACCTAAATCCAACCAAGAACACCCTTTCCGAATTCTCTTTCCCTCTGAGCAACCACTACTTTCACTACTGCTGTTTTCTTTTTGTTTAGAGGTCAAAAATTGTGTTGGTTTGGTCCCTGTTTTTTCCTCTCGAGCTCTGAGAGAGGGTTTATGAAAAGTTGGTATGATCTTTCATGCTCATAGTTTCATAAATCTCATTTAAATACCCACACCCTTTTCTCTTCTTCTAAGGCAGCTGCTCTGATCATACATGCCTTGGATCAATTCAAGTTTTAAAAAGTGCACTGGGGATGCCTCAATCCACTCAGACAATTGTGGAAATTGATTAATAATGACAGCTTTACTGCTCCTATCCACATAAACATCTTTTTATCCATCTTTCCTCTTCCTGGGGAAAAAAAAAAAGGTCCCACCTGGCATTTAACAAATAAATGAAACCTTTCTAAAGTGTCAGATCCCCAACTCCATGGTCACAGTTCGAGACTTTCAAGAGGAATCCAGAGAGAGTATAAAAGACATGAAATACTGTCTGAGTGATCCTCTAATATGATAGTATCTAATGTCTAAAACCTAGTTGTTGTTTCTGGCTTCTGGTGAGCAAACTAAGGCTGACTGCTTTGTTTTTGAGAGCACCATACAGCGTTCTGTGCTTGTCTGACTTTCACAGTGTATCCAGTGCAATAACAAGCCATTTCTAAACCAGCGGAGACTGATTACAGTATATAGAGTAAAATCTCGTGCTCTGAATATATTGAGCACGGCCACAGAAATTATCTGAAGCACCTGCTCGCAAAAGTTGTAAAACTTCTCCTTAAATAAGGAGATGTAGACAGAAGATTTAATTGATAAAACACCAAAACAGTGACTTTCTGATTTACCTTCTGTTCTATAGGTGTGTTGATGTTTTCTCAAGGTTGTGAAGTACTAATTATCCCCAAGGCTAAAAGCAAATTCTTCATATAATAAATCCTAAGCATAAAGCAGCCACTACAGCCACAATACTTTGTGAAAAATCAGTTGACCCTCTAATAGTTCAAATTCTGGCTGCAGAAATACTTCTGTTCATTGAATTATGAGACAGAAACCCTTTATGAGCCCCAGAAAGCAATTCAGCCTTACTAATTTTCCATCAGAGCTTGTAATCTTGCCTAAACATTAAATTCCAGATTAAAAAAAAAAATAAAAAGAACTTTAAAAACAGAAAAGTAATCGAATACTGTTTTTTAAATTGTGGTTTCACTTTCTGTAGGAAGCAAATGTTCCTGTGGGGATCACCTGAAGGAATGCCAAATATCCGTAATAGACTTCAGCACTGCATCTCATAGAGTAGTGCAAACCTTCTCACAAATAAGCTCGCAGGAGCTTAGCTCAGTTTGAAATAAGCATGAAATTGCTTCATTGTTTCTTCAGTTTTCATGTGGAACTAAGTGAAACAGAGCAATTTTAATAGAATTTTGCAAGGAGATTCCTATTAGTCCATTTTAATTCAATTACCAAGCATATAAGCTGTTTACATGGACATACCCAGAGAAAGCCAAACTTAAGTTTTCACAGCCATGCTTGTGACTTTGAAACATGAAGCTATAAAAACCACATACTTCAGAGTTTATAATTAAATGAAGGACAAGTGTCATCTCTACCTCCCTCTTTTAAACATCTGTAAAAGATAAAGCTAATTAACCACAATATTTGATTTCTTAAACTTTAGGGTGAGTTATGCTGATAGAACAAGCATCTTTGCACAGGCTATATATAGAGCAATTGTACAATGTACAGACAACAAGACATGTGCTTGTAATCTGCAGATATAAATAAGCAACCAACAAAACATGGAGCATTATGCTGTGCTAATGTAATGAGGGAGGAAGTTTCTCAAAAACTCTTGGAAGATGTGTTTTTCAGACCTTTTGGGGTTGAACCTATAACCCATGAGCACTGATTCCTATCTACTCTCTCAGCCAGAAGTGGCACATGATGTGCACTAACAATAGCCATGACCCAGCAGAGTGCTCAAGCACATAATTTGTATAAATATACATCATTAATTTGTACAAGAGATGTCTGCTTAGGCTCAGAATAATGCTGATCCAGCTGGCTGAGCCACAGCACACAGAACTGTTACACAGTTACAGTCCTACAATTAAACATCAGATAGAGCCACCAGAAGTAAAAATTTCTCTATAAGGATTCTACTTCCACAAAACTGGAGGTTTTCATAAGTTCATATGAGACTCTACAAATGAATGCTGGTGGTATTTGCCATGCTGGTCCAAAGAGAAAATCCTCTCAGCATCTAAAACACACAGATCTCTTTTTTTCTCTTTTCTCCTTTGTGAAAGAATCGTAACTTGAGTTCTATCTTTAACCTCCAGAAGTGATTTCAAGTGTCAAACCTCTGTCTGTACTGAAGAACAGGACAGAACAGAAAACACACAGCAGCCTCACCCTGGCCATTGAGGAAAAGCTGAGCCCCAGTGACAGCAACAATGGAAAAGGCAGGCTTCTGCAGCTAAAACCTGGAGCCAGAGAGGTGCAGATGCTTTGTGTCCACTGCCACGAGTTTAGGTATCCATTCATAGGATTTAGAAATGGAGATGTGGAAAAATAGTTATGCCAGCAAAATGTTTTGTGTAGACAGAGTCCAAATTGAATAAGTCAACTGCCTGGAGACTCTGTGCTCAGAGACCTGGCACTCATCTTCTCTCATCTTCTAGAAAACACGTAGACATGATTGTTTTCTTTTTTTGTCTCTAGGAGATGTAAGTTGAATAATTAAAAGAAAAGATATCACACTGAATGCACAAAGATGACAAGGTATCTCGGGAATGAATGTATCCCCATAAAAAATAAACATAGAAAAAGAGGAGAACAGGAGTGAAGGAATTTCTAGCAGCAGGAGACCATAGTGTGTAGGTAAAAATACACAATGATGAAATGGTAAGAGTTAATAACCTTAGTCTTGCACAGAGAAAAAAAAAAAGAGATAAAAGGCCTGAGTCTTGTTAAACTTTAGAAGTGTAATGTAAATGTAAAGCACTAAAAATTATTGCTCTCATCTTATACACATATCACTTTCTACAGGGCTCAGGCAGTGCCTTTACATCAAAGAGAGCTGGAATGAAGCCTGGTCTGGCAGCCTGGTGTCTGGCTGAGCCCGAGCTCCCTGTGGATTTGTGCAAGTGCTGCAGCCCAGAGCTGGGCTGGCACAGTCTGGTTGCCAATCATCAGTTTATCTTTGAGGGTAGCAATGATGGAAACTCGAGGGCTGGGCTTGAGCAGAAGCTCAGCTCTCCCTTGCACACATGAGCTGTAAAGCACTGCTGAGGAGAGAAATCCAGACAATCCTTCCAGAGGATCTTCCAGCACCACTGACGTTTCCAAAGCTCAGCAGCAGAAGGGCAGAGTTACAGAGGAGAATACACACAGCAAGTAATGCTAGCTGCAGTTGGTTTAGCACAGAAATGGTCAGGATGGAAGCTAAAACTAAAGTCTGGAAAGAAGAGTTTACATTCTCTAAATGGAATGTGAAACTGCTGTACAAGGGGCGGATTCTGTTCCAACTGTAGCCATTGCAAGCTCTCCCCCATACTCTGTGTCTATTCATATCTGATTTGTCTGCAGAGAACAAAATATTAAAGAAAAAAAATCCCCCCAAACCACTGGTGAGCTAATGAGGACTTCTGTACAAAATGACTTTAAAGTTTTCCCACTTGCTTCACTTTTTAACACGATTTATGGATTCCCCTGCTGTTTATCTTCAGTACATCACGAGAAACCAGGCTTCCAAACTAACTGGATCCCAGTTTTTGGTGACATATTTAGGCAACAGTTTCCTGAGGATTTTCTTTCCTTGTTCAATTTCTCTGCTCCACATGCATTCAGTACAATTTTCTTACTGAAAGAACACATTTCTTTTAGTAGTTTTCACAACTACTTTCATCTTCTTGTGGAGAATATTAAGATAGTAAGATAGTAAACAGTAATTCCCACTCTCTCACAGCAGAATATGAGCAATTTTGATTGGAGTTAGTATATATTTTTCTAGCCAGCTTTGGAAGAATCAGATCTGAGTCAGGTCCAATTACAAGCAGATTTGTTGGAAGGATTTTCCTTTCAGCAACAGCATTAGTCATCTGAAAACGTGTGTGGGTGTCCATGCCCTTATATTTTTCTATACTTCGTAAAGGAACCCTCCCTGATAGCTTTAAGCTGCAATAAGCAGGCAAAAAATGTCAATAAATATCTTTATCATCAGGGTCAATCAGCTATTTGAGATCAGGGAGATCCCAGGCTGTTCCCTGATAAGAGAATTACATAGGATGGGCAGCACTGCTAAGACCATCCACTGCAATTATAGCACATTAAAGTATGTGTTCAATATTTATATCTGTTTACCTTAAGGGCACATCACAAAAGAAGGTTTTTGAGGGCAAGGTATGGTCTGAGGAAAAAATAACTGGCATTGCCATTAAATAAAAACAACAATCTAACCTGTTTAAAACAGTCGATGTAATAAAATGTGGCAGCCACAGTCTGTGGAAAAAGGGATAACTGTAAAAATGATCTCTTAGGTCTGCTTTATTTTGAGAGTTCAGGATATGAGGAAATTCATATTAATAACATCCTTTCTAAAAAAAAAAAAAAAAGATACAGACCATGAGGCACATGGGATTGCCACGACTCTAAGTTTATATTTTAGGATAATGCTCTCCAAAGACTCTTTGAACATTTCCTTGCTTGGCTTTTGTACAGTAAGTGTGCTGTGAGATTTCAGGCTGACCTTTAGCTTTTGGAAATCCCTGAGTCCATGCTTGCAGAACAAGCCTGCACATTTCAGCTAAACAGAAGAAGGAAAAAACAGTGAGGAATGTTTTGTTATGGGATGGACTAATTTTTTTTTTTTTTTTTAACAAAGGAAACACTGCTGAATCAACAAAATACAGCTAGAGATGTGTTAAGTGGAAAGTAGGAGAAATGTTTGATCTGGCAAGCAAAATTTAAGTAAGGGGACATTTTTCTACCTCTAGTTGACAATAGTTGCCATTTCACAGAGGGTAAATGGAAAGATATTTCTTTTGCCTTGCCTTTTCTTGGGTCTGCATTGCACACAGCCTGTAGAACCATTGCTTTTTCTAGATGCATGTCAAATCCAGCACATAGTCTTTCTGAGGGAATGGAATGAGCTATCTGTTACTTGTGGGGTGCAATCTATGGTGGAGGAGCACAAAACACTCAAGGGAACTGTAGGATCATCACCCTCATCATGGGTGCCAAGCTGGGACTGCCCTTGCAACTCGTGTCTCTTGGGCTGTAGTGTGAGACAGAAAGGGCTAACACAAGGGTAATGCCCTTTGATCTTCTCCTTATCTGCAGGGAGAGGTGTACCAATGCCCTAATCAATATTCATGCCATCTAAGCTGCTTCTTAGGGAAAAAAAAATCAAACCACCTCAAAAAGCTGTTTTATTAACAGTGAGCAACCTCAATCATCTTTTGAGTTCTCACAAGCCTACTTAAAACACTACTAAAATTAGAATTTTGTCCTTTTTAATTCATTACAAACCAAATAGTTTAGGCTGAGACAATGCCAGTGGTTTCCAGACTCACTTTTCCCAGTAGACTGCTTTAAGGGACTTTTATAATGGGAAATACAACTTATGTCTTGTTTGTTCTCATATCTGACTGGGGACAGAAGAGTTCCAAAAGAAATACAAGAGCTATTTGTTTATGTAAAGATAAAGCCCTGATATAAGATGTCATCTCATTTATGATTTCTCCCATAAATTTAGTGCACTCAGAACCAGATGCTTCTTATTCAGAATGATTAATTGTAAGAACACTTCTTAATATCTGGGTTTAGGGTTTCTCACTTCATTTCATTTGTGTGTGAAAACAGACAGGAATGAAGTGCGGAGAACAAATATTGTTCCAGAAAAAAATGGAATAATTTTTCACTTCACAACCTGCAGTACTCTCAGCTCTTCTAAGTACAATACTTCAGGGTAGTCAAAACTGGTTTGAACTTCTTCTCATATTTTCTTTCGACATTACTGAAACAATTTATAATTGAAAATTATTAGTGCTTTGAATGGAAAAGTTGAGTCACAGAAAAATGAGAAGCAAGGGTGTAGAAAAAGAGACGTCTGAGGGCCTTAACAGTGAGAGGAATAGTGAGCTCCAGTGCCCTGTGCGTGTCTGCGTTCAAGTTTGTTGATGATTTCCTTACCTTCCTCAGCATGAGAATTACAGCAGACGAACCATGTGAGGGTTGTGCAATCCATACAGCATAGCATGCTTCCAGGTTTTCTCTCTTTTTGTAATGTACAGTAAAGCAAGGAATAATCCAGAAAATCATTAAACAGAGGGATTGTGTGATAAAAACAGGTTAAATGGGGTCTGCTCTAGGTGATCTCACTGAATGCAAAGCTACTATAATGCCCAGAGGCAGAGAAGAAATTGTGTAGAAAGGAAATAAAAAAAGCAAAAACCAAACCATTGTCAGAATTGGACAGTTTCCATTCCACTGTTTTTTTTCTGGTGTATCTTCAAGTATAAGAAGTTTCAGGTTTTATGAATCATGTTTGGAACTGCTGCAGTCATTGTAAATGACAACTGAGATAATTAATTCAGCTTCCTCTAAGTAAGCTAGTCATCAAAAAAACCTTGATTGCTGCTTTATTACAAGAGGTTTTGAGAAAACATGTTAATAACAAATAGCCAGCTGAACTACAAGCAAGCATTAAAAGACAAGTGACTGCTGCCTTATAAGAATGGATCTTGCATGTTGCAAACTTGTGTTCTTATAAGCTATGGTCCTAAATACATAGATACTTTCCCTTAAGAAAAATCTGGAGATCAGATCTGGATGAAGTATAAATCTCTACATTAGTCATAATTAACTGTAGGGAAAAGTTCTATCATTTCATGGTCCACACATATCTGTGTAGACTGGAGGGGCAGTACGTAACATTCCCATATTTATTGCTCAGAGCTGAAGCTGTAGTTTACACTTATCCAATGACTCTCTACAAGCCATTAGTCCTTGAGAAAATCTCCTGGATTTTGGTACGTGACAGTCTGAACAGGAAGCCAGCACAGCTGCTGTGTGACACAGTGCTCAGAGCAAGTCTAGGTGCAGCAATTGATTGAGAGGATAGACAGCAGTGCTAAATCAAACAGTTCATTTCCTTACATTGCCCATGCCAGGAACTGTTTGGGTGTCCTACATCTCACTGCATACATACAGTAACAAGAAGAGACTTCCCAGTTTTTGTGTGTGTGCCTGTTCTCTCCTCAGTGTTTCAGTCTTGAGCTGCTCTTTTTCACTGTGTAGGGCCTCTTCAATAGAGATGACTCATAATGAAGTATTCTCCAAATGCAAGGTGAACAAGCATCTGCAGGGGATTAGGGTGACGTCAAAGCCATTCCAGATTGTCCATATTAGATCTGAACTTGGGTCAGGGAAGAAATGAAGCACTTGTTCATGGAGCCATCCAGACACTTAACTCATCTCAGCCATACTTTAGGAGGCAGTTACACTCCCAATAGCAAAAGGGATCTGAAATCTGTTTTGCCAGATGGGTCCAGATGAAAGGCCTGCTAAAGGCACTGGGAGCTATAGGAGTCTTATTTCCCATAACCAGACCTTGTTGGAATCACCTTTTCAAGATGATTGCAGAACCCTCTCTAGCACAGACTGTAGCTTCCTGCACTGACCCCAGAAGAATGGGAGAGATCATACAATGCACTCTTCTCTGTGGCTGCCACCCTCTGGTGTGAGGTCAGCCGGGGCCTTATGGAGGATCCATTCTGTGCTAAGTTGTTCCAGAAAGGAATGCATTTCTCTTCTTTTCTCTTCTGTTATGTCTTTTCAGTNGATCCATTCTGTGCTAAGTTGTTCCAGAAAGGAATGCATTTCATTTCATTTCATTTCATTTCATTTCATTTCATTTCATTTCATTTCATTTCTCTTCTCTTCTCTTCTCCTATGTCTTTTCAGGCACAGAGCTAAAGTGGCCCTGTGTTTTCAGGTATTCATGTTGCAGGCACTCTTTCTCTCAAAAATAAGGCTGAGGTGAGCCAAGGCTGCTTGGGGCACATGTTTCTGTGGGCCCTTTTAGTTGCTGTGGCAACTCCACATTCACTCAGGTCCTGTAGACCGGGCTCCTGGCTGGCTTCCCCCCTTTCCCATAAGATTATTTAGGTGGCTGCTAGCACTGAGCAGAGATGTGTGGGGCTGCTGGAGCCTTGTGAGGTTGTTACTGCACTGACTGGAGCTGAAACATCTCACATCTACCAACCACACTGATGACGTCTGGCAATGGGGCTTTGTCAAAACCTCTGCCACCAAAAATCAAGACTTGTGGCCAGAGTAAAACTTTGCCCAAGAACCACTGAAACCAGCTTCTAGTCCAGAGGATTAAATGAGCATAGGCAATTCCTGACAGAAATTTGCTTAAACTCTTCGAAAATCCTCCAGTGAAGGAGTTTCCAGGACTCCTAACTTAGTAAAATCTTTCACTGTCCTCAAAAATACTGAATAGATAAGGTTAAACTGTCTTCACTGCAAAGTTGATTTTTTGCTGTTTCAAGCCTACAAACAAGAACCAAAAATTTTCCTGCCTTCTTTATAACAGTTTCCCACTGTGAAGAGGTTAAGTCCTCCCTCCCATCTCTATGCTTGTTTTTGTGGAGGTTTTTTTTTTTCCCAAAAGAGAAAGACTGAATACAGTAAATTCCTGCCCAGCTCCCTCACAGGTCATGCTTTCTAACTCTTTGAGCATAGTTACTGATCTACTCTGGACTCTTTCCAATTTGCCCACATCTTTCTGAACTCAACAGGGTACTCTCAGCACCAAGTAGAGATGAATAATCACCTCCCATGTTCTGCAGATTGAGCTATCCTATTAATATGGCCCAGGATCACATTTCCCTCCTTTCCTAAGGAAAAAAACCCAAAAGACAACATAACCCCCTACCACCTACCTCCTTCCCCAGGCTTCCCTTATTATTCAGTTTAGAACCACACCATGCACCCCCCAGAACCTCTGTAGCTGAACTGGTGTCTGAAAGACACATCTTGATTTATAAATTCCATTTTCCAAGTGAAACAGTTTGCGTTACTCTAATTAATCATAAAAATCCACTTTTTGTCTTGCCAGGTCACTTTGAATGTGGCTCTTGTACAATGCCAGCAATCCCACCTTGTGGGCTCTCATTTTTTTAGTCAATTATATGTCTATACTCTTGCTTCAGTGAGGGATTAATGAAAAGAAGAAATAAAAGGGCATTCTTTAATAAGCATATAACACTGCCTGGATGTAGAATGTTACTTTTTTGGTTTTGTTTCTGTTAAATACCATTTTCCAAAGGATCTACCCCTGCAAAGTCAGACCATAGTGATAAATGCCTTCAAAGGCTTGTAAGGAAATTCCTTCCCTGGTGTCTCTGAGTACAACGTTAGCAGTTTTCTAATCAAAGATAGAACCTTCTGGCAATAAAGTATGGTATGCTTTGTGTAAGGAAATACAGAAATATCTCACAGGAGATCTGTCATTAATGATAACAGCCAATTTTCAATCCCATGGGGATACTTTCCTGCCTAGAGAGATTTGGTGAAAATCTTCATGTTCTCACATCAGGTGAGAAGACAGAGAAGCACAAGAAGTGCTCTATCAGAATGGTCTTACTGAGGACAAAAAAAAAGGATAAAATGTCCCTATATCAGCTAGATCAAACTTGTGATTCTTACTGTTAATCTGAAGAGATTGCAAAAATAGATTAAGAAACGGGGAAATGGTACTGAAGAATTTGCAATACTTTTAATGTGCAATATCAATGTGCTTACCTCCATCAGAAATTATGTCTTTTAATGAAGAATATCGAATATCTCACATCAAATTTCTCCTCTTTGCAAAACTGAGTTGTAAAGTCAATAGCTTTGGGGAGAAGAGAGTTTTAATGAGAGAAAGTCCCAAGCTTTCTGGGTTTTTTGATTGTGTTTTGGTGGCTTGTGGTTTTTTTAACATCCTCAACCTAACTGAACAGATCTTAGTCTTCATATTTCACTTTTGTCAAAAAAGATTCAGACATGGAAAATCACAAAAAAGCCACCCACAACTGTAGCTGCAGACAATATTTTTGTGTTTACGGTACTCCTTTCCCTTAATTCTGACCTTATCACCTCTTTTTTTTCCCCTTGTCCTTGTTTCTCTGCTCCCTTTTGCAATATATCAAGATAACAAAATGCTGCAGTGTAGCAAACAGTACTCTGGCCTGTAAGTTACAGTTACTTACAAAATAACTTTAGTTTTTTGAATTCTGCCTGTATTAGGTCTATTAAGTTAAAAAAAAAAATCACGATACCTATCCATGTAATTTATTGTAATTTACTTTGGGCAGGTCCTACAGTGGCCATTTCTGGTAGGGAATGACTAGGAAGTGGGATTGTCTGGAAAGGGAATAATGATTTTTTTTCCTACGAGCAGACATTTTTCACGGCGATTTTCTGCCCTCTGCTGTTTGAGACAAGCACAGAGAGGTCAGGGAACAGGCGAACTTCAGCTGCAACACCAGCTGACCTGGGAAACCCGCAATCAGAAAAGGGCAGTCTCACCTGACGAGCAGAATCCGGCTTGGCACTGGTAGCAAAACTTTCCCCTAAAATAACGCTCAGTTACAGTGAAGGTCTTTGTTATTATCTCGTTAAAGTAAAGCTACGTTATACTGCACTGTACAAAGGGCACAGCATGGGTGTGTGCACCTAAGCAACAGGAGAAAAAAAAAAAATTAGTAATTATCAAAACGGATCAAATTCCACTACCTTACTTTTAATACATGGTCTGGATTGTTCAAGGAGAGATTTGGGCCCTCTGGTGGTGATCAACATCCATATAAATCCAGAACATTATAAAGCTAGAGACAGCAGTTACAGTCATAAAAGTATGGTTTTAATAGTGTCAGTTATGTTTTTATATATGCCTGCTTCATGACAATTCCGTAAATTTTTTATCATATTTTTCCTGTATCACAAGAAAGCAAGGATAGTGGGGTAAAAGACAAAAAACCCCATCCCACATTTACCTGGTGTTCTTTATATATGGTGTTTAAATATTCAGTTCTAATGACAAGCACTTATGGTCACGTACAATCAGACAATGCTTAAAAGTACTCCACAGAAAAATAACTATTTAGCATTTCCCCCAGATCTCATTTCTTTTTCCCAGTTTGTTTACTTCTTTCTTGGACCCCCAGAACAAGTATCACAGCAAATATGCTTCAAAACAGCTACACAAAAGGACTCCAGGAGTAATAAGATGTTTACAAATATTCTGGAAATTGGTGGCTTTTCAAATAAATCTTTATCCCTAACTAAATTCAGGCTTGTACAAACACACACACAGGGCAGCTGGTTTTTGTAACATTGTGCATTTTGTGCTGTCGAGTTAACCTTCAGCTAATAAGAGGAGGTCTGAGGAAATCGTTGTACAATCATGACTTACAGACTGATGGTGTTTGTTTACAGCACAATGGTGTTGCTTAATCCTATTTGTCTCCTGCAGCAGCATTTCAGTAAGAAGATGCTGTTTCTTTTGTTAAAGAAGTGCTTGGGCTCACTCTATCATTTAGAGACTTTTTAACACACTGAATATGTTACTGTCTGACATGACTGGAGACGACTGAGCCCACAAAACAGAAGTGTGCTTATCGAGAGGGGCATGAGAGACAGACATTGGAACAAAGATTAAGAAGAAATCGCAGATTGAGTTCCTACTGGCACCAAAATGTTGAAGTTAATACAAAAAAAAAAAGAGTTTGCAAATTAAATATAAATAGAAACCAATTTAAATTATTAAATATATATCCTTGTACTAACCATTTCAGATGATCAGTCAATGATGATGAAAATCTCAATGATGATGACGAAATTTTCAGGACTTTCAAGCTTTTTCTTCCACACACCAGCCAGTGTAGTAGGAAGTGCTCAGTTGATGCAGGGCTATATACCTTGCTGTAATGAAACATACAAACAAAAAAGAGACCTTGCCTCAGTTAATACTTCTTTTTCTCAGGTCCAAAAGTGCCTTTGGAGCTTATAGTCCTTTATTGTCATCTTGGAATAGGCAATTGTATATTAACATATTGCAAATGGAAATGCTATGAAATACATTTGTGTCATTATTAAAAAGGTAGTGTTGATCAAATGGAAGCTCTTAGTTATTTAGCAACTATCAGTTCTGATCTCCCTATGGACAGTAGCTGACAAAATAAAAACAAATCCAAGTGCAGAACAGTATCTTACAAGTGGAGCATGACAATTTCAGTGGAAATCACCCTTGAAGAAGTTAATTGAGAATACATTAAGTAAGACAAATGTCTGATGTACAACATTTTAAGAAATGGCTTGTCAATATCAGAAAATTGCTTTGTTTATTATTAAAAGCAAGAAGGGAAACGTTCATTGCCGTGTGAATGCACAGTGAGCAAGTCAGAATTAACTACCGAACCCTCAGCCAGTTGCTTGCTCGGGAAACAGTGTGGGGATTTGTTTAATCCCAGAAGGAAACTGCCCAGGAACTGTGGAAAGGCAGCCCGGGATTCCTGCCTGGAGCCAGCTGTCCAGGGGATCGGGTGAGGAACGCGCCTTTGGGAAGGACGAGGAGCCCGCCATGGAGAGATTTCCTGGGGGCTTCCTCAGGGCAGGCACCTCCCAGGGAAGAGGGGAAAGACACCCGCGACTCCTGCGGCCGCTGAGGGGCTGCTGTGTGCGGAGCCCCTCCAGGACAGTGCATGAAGCCTTTAGCAGAGCAGCACAGCAGAGTCACGGCCGCGTTCCTCAGGGTTTTTCCAGGAATAACGCCTGGCAATGCCCGCCATTCTCTGTCCCTCAGGGCTGTCCCTCAGGCCGGCCGCCAGGGGGCAGCACAGACCGCGAAAAGCGCGGGAAGCGGCGCCGCTCCGCTCTGCCCCCGCTCCGTGCCCCGGATCGCTGCCTCAGGGGCAGCCCGGGAGCCCCGGCACAGCGGGGCCACCCACCCCACTGCTAATTGCATTGATCCATTACAGCTCATCTCACCAATAGCGCTGCAAAGGTACCCGGGGCAGCCCGTGAGCTCCGGCACAGCGGGGCCAGCCACACCACTGCTAATTGCATTGATTCATTACAGCTCATCTCACCAATAGCGCTGCAAAGGTACCCGGGGCAGCCCGTGAGCTCCAGCACAGCGGGGCCACCCACACCACTGCTAATTGCATTGATTCATTACAGCTAATCTCACCAATAACGCTGCAAAGGTACCCGGGGCAGCCCGTGAGCTCCGGCACAGCGGAGCCAGCCAGCCTCCTGCCCTGCACCCACACCACTGCTAATTGCATTGATTCATTACAGCTCATCTCACCAATAACGCTGCAAAGGTACCCGTGTGCCCCAACGCACTTCTCATGCTGTTAGTAACGAGCCAGGATCGGTGTGTCGTGTGTTTCTACACGCCAGTAATTTTATTCCTTTTGAATAACAAATGTCGACGCTGCAAAGGTACCCGGGGCACTGTTGCTGGCTCAGTGCTCTGAGTGGGTGAAAGGATTTCCCTCGTTCAAGCTGTTCGGCCACTGCCAGCTTTGCCACCAGCCAATCTGCCTATCTCACCCTCCACACAGCCCAAGACCACTGTCTTCCCTTATGCTACTGCAATGCACACATTACGTCCTGCTGCTGTGGTTTTTTCACCCCCTCATTCAGTGTAGCTGTTCCCCATTTTATTCACCTGAAGCCAAAGAGGTTATGTCACATCTAGCTAGAAAATATAAAAATAGAAGTAGAAACCCCAGGCAAGTTAAGACCAGCATAATTTCAGTCCTATTCCTAATTCAGAATTCATCACAGGTGCTGTGTTGGACTACAGAAGACGTGGAACTAGTGTCCTTAATTTAGTTTTGTTACCCCATTTAGTCCTTACTCAAGCCAAACCAAGTTGGCAACAGCTGCTAAAACCAGAGTCACCTGGGCTGCCTCTGAAAGTCCAACCACACCACAAGCCCAACAGTTCCTCTCCAAACTGCAGGAGAAATCACATTGAGAATGTGAACTGAGAGCACAAGTCCATCTAATTCTGTACAGATCTCTTTCCTATCTATTAATACAAACCCAGAGATTAAGGTTAACAGAGTTAGGTGTTTCCTGGATGATTCCATGTGACCAAAAAACAGCCTTCAGAAGGAGGCTCCTCAGCAAATACAGAACCTGAGATACTCTTCCATTTTTCCTGCCATCAACTGTGACTACTATTCTGAGCTCACCTGACCGCTGACTCTGATGGCTTTGCTGCAGCACTCATTCAGTTTAGGGGCACTTTGTACTCAGGATAACTAATAAATCTGTACCTGTAAGGGCTGAATCTGTAACATCAAGCTTTACTTAGTTTCCCCATGAAGGAAATGATGATTATTTGTGGGGTTTTCCCTTGTGTTGTCACGTGCTGGCATAGCAAATTGTCCTTTGGCACCAAACTCTGCTTGGAACTATCTCTTCCCTCTTGCATCATCAGATCAAGAGCTGTGTCTGAAATTTTTCATGGCTAAAGCACTTGTTTCAAGAAGTTGAGAGACATTAGAATATTGAAAAACAAATCTTGAGTTTTCAATTTTCATCTCAGTTCCTTCTCACCCAGAAAAGAAAACCAAGCGAGAGTATCTTTGTGGTTTTCACTTTTATACAGAGCTTTTCTTCCCAACTGAGTAACAAATACTCTCATCTAAAATGAAAAAGTAACGGTCTCCCCAGCACAGCCTTATATAGCTCTTTGAGTTGAATCTCTTTCTAAAAATAGAAATCTCTTTGACATTGGAGCTCCAGGCAGCAAGGAAACTGTTGCATTTCGAGCTGAAGCTTTTGGAAAGCCCGCTCTGTATTTCCTTTACGAGTGTCCCACAAATGTCCAAAATGCACGACCTGTCCTGTCATGAACTTTGAGCAAACAAGATTTTGTTTGCCGCCGGTGCTGTTGCAGCAATACCTTCTTAGAAACAAGCAATAAAAACAGATGCAGCACTGGCCAAAGGTGCTGGATTTACAGCTCTGCAAAAATAACACTCTTTCTTTCCCACCCCCAGACACAACTGCCAGCTTTTCCCAGACTGCCTGACTGGGCACGATATCCTGAGTTAAGCCCGACACTTGCACTGAGGACAACAGGACAGACAAAAGCAAACAAACAGAAATCTCACACATCAGGGTAGCAGTTTTTTCCAGTTCTCAGGCAGACATTCCTCTTGGGAACAGACAGAAAGGAAAGGGCAGGGGGAACACAAATCCTCTCCACCCAGCCTTTGAAGATGGTGACAACTTGCTCTTACTAAAGTCAGGGACTAAAGAAGCCAACTCTGCCAGCATGCTGGAATTGGAGAGTGTAAGAATAGCAGGTCTAATTCCTGGGAGCACTAAGCCCAGGAGCATTAAACAGAGCTCAGCACCTCTGTGTCAGACTGGCCCCAGACACAAATGTGCAAGGACAACAGCCACAGCTGAACTATTGATACAGGAGCCAGAAGCCTGGCTCAGCTCCCACAGCTACTGTTGGGGTAAAACAGCATTTCCTCAGTGTTCTGATTACTGCTCTCCATTCACCATGCCAAAATAGTTCTTCCAACACTGTAATATTCCCCTGGCAGCATATTTAACATGAATTCGAAAGTGCTGATATTACCAAATTATGAGATGTGAGTACTTATCTTAAATTCTGAGTGAGGAAATGGGGATATGATTCTAGCCTCCCCTGGTAGAGATTCATTCTTCACTCAGCCTTCAGTTCCAGGGGAAGTCTCATGCTCTATTTGTAAGATATGTTGTTTTCAGTCTGGTTGGTCCCAGAGGTGACTTACACAGGGTTTTATTTAAGAGCTGAAAGGCAGAACACAGATACTAATCTCTATATCAATTTCATGAAACCTGCACAATTGTCATGTGTGTTCAAGGGTTGCCTTCACAAGAAAGGGTTAAGGGGGTGACAAAGTGATCTTTTCACTAGAGATACTTATTCCTGTTTATAATTATCTTTGGTTAAAGCCACTTCAGATTAAGCCACTGAAAAAGAAAGATTAATTCTTGTGACGGTTTGCATCAATCCATCTATGGCCATTTTAGAGCTTGATAAAACTGATAAAATTTAAACCAGGCAAATTCTGGATATAGTCTTTAAAAACTGAGACTCAAATAAGGAAATATTCATGGCAGATTATAGGCTTTAATTTTTTGGTTAAAAGCACATTAAAAAATTCAGACACAGCTCTTGATCTGATGATGCAAGAGGGAAGAGAGAGTTCCAAGCAGAGTTTGGTGCCAAAGGACAGCTTGCTATGCCAGCACGTGACAACACAAGGGAAAACCCCACAAATAATCATCATTTCCTTCATGGGTAAACTAAGTTAAAACTTGCCCATTGTTGTTGCCTAGGCAAGTGAGAAAGCCCACAGAGGGAATACTTTTGTCTCTTAATTCCCTGGAGGTCTCTCAGGAGTCTCCAGCCTCCATTTTCCCCATCATCAGGGCTTCCAGCACAAGCACAGAAACCTCGTCTCCTCTTCTGGGAGGAGAAGGAGGTCACTGACCTCCCCTGGCAGGCTTGGATATCCTTGGTGTCCATCCACCCTCGGAGCCATCATTGCTCCTTTCCTGGCCAGCTTTGTTTGAGTCACCAGGGAGAGGTGAGGCTGAAGAACATCCAAATTTCCTGATGAGTCACAACACAGGAGCTGTCCAGGACAGCAGCCAGGCAGCACTGGAAGGCCTTCACATGAACCTACGTGTTGGCGCTCACAGAACATCCCCCAGCTTTGGCAGAGCTTTTCCTCCTAAACACCAAGGTGGGTTGGCCTGAGACTTCCTCAGTTTTAAAAGGTTGCTTCAAAACATTACACCCTAAGCATTAGGGATGCTAAGGAAATAAAAAGATTAATAAATGATTCTGCATGCTTTCTTTGACAGTTTAAGTTGTGAGTCTTGTCTGAAACTCTATTTCGTGGCTAAAGCTACTAGTCAATATAAATTTGTACACTACCTAAGATATGAAGATTCAAGCAATTAGAGAAATGTCAAGGAAGAGTGAAAATTCAGTGAAACAGTCAGTTTTGAAATTTGTCAGTAAGAATTTTCCTGGGAAGTAGGGAAGCTTGAATCTAGCTGACTTATTTTGAGAAGTGAAAGGAACAGATGCAGTTCAAGAGACAGCAACATGGTGGAGTTTCATGTGAAACCCTGGCAAATAAATCTAGCAGCTTTCACAGAGGAACATTTTCTTTAGGCTAATCCTAAGTTTTATTTTGTTGACAGTCCAGGTAAAGATGACCACAAGCACTGGGAGCTGGAACACAGCCCAGTATGGAGCTCTCAGCTGAATTTGGGCCACTGTTTGATTCACACTTCCCAAATGACTTGGAAGACTGTGCTTTCCTGTGAAGATTATGTGGCATTGGGCACTCTGCTTGTGCATAACACAATAGCTGTTTAATGCATGTTATCTAGCTGCTGCCTTTACCAGATGCTCATGTTATTTGGATCCTTTGAACAATGTCTCTCATTTCTTCTAATGCAGCCCCCATAATCTGAGATGTGGCCCGGTTGTGCTGAGCTTTGTACACACAGAAAGCTCCCACAATAAACACAGGGCCACTGCTTTCTCCACTGGGAGTGAGGCAAAGCTTCCAGTTCCCTCTGCATGATCCTGCTGGTGTTGACTGAATTGCTGCCTCAGCAGTGAGGCAAGTAGCAAGAAATACATCACTGGGCACACATTTCAGGATAACCTTGACATCACCGACAGCGATAGCTACAGCCCTCGCTGAAACAGAAACCTGTGAGACACATTGGTTCCTTCTTGCTGCCTTTGCTATTCCTTTCGGGAGGATGATCATATGCCATGCTCATGTATCTGCAAGCTCATGACATAATGTTAAGGGATTGTAATAAACAATACCATTTCGGGGAATCGACTGGGGACACTGAACATTTTAGCTGTCACTGGAGTAGTTTTGCCTTAAGGATTAAATGTGTTGTCTCAAATCCAGATTTGTAATGAGAACCCTCCTGTCTTTCCTTCTCTGCCTGTTCCCTGTCCCCCCTGCATCAAGGGAATTTGGGCAGGTGACCAATGGAGTGAAAATGAGACAGGGGAGCCACACAGAACAGAGTAATTGATACAGGATATGAAGCTAGGAATGAGTGGATTTGACGAAGTGCACACCAGTAAACTGAGTGGCTCATTTGCCTGCCAGCAGGATGGATTTATAGGCTGTGTGTCACCAAGAAGCCAGTCATCCCCCCTACTCCTGCCACCCCAAAAAACCCTCACACCCCTTGCATCCCCCCCTCAAACGTTGCTTAATCTGAAAGGCAGGTCACAAGTCAAAGCATCAAATTACATAAACATGCTTTGGACTAAACTGGGGAAAGTACAAAGACCTCCAGCAAACCCATTTCTTTTTTCCCCCCTTTTTTAAAGAAACTGAAGGGTTCACTTAGTTCTCACATACCTTTGCTGTTTTCCCCAGCAGCCACTAGTCCAGGCTAGAAATTTTCTCTTTGTAACAACATGCATATATTATATACCATCATTCTCTTACCACCACCAGCAGGTAAGTACTTCCAGGTGGCAGGTTTTGCTCCTTCTATTTACCTGTGCTTTGACTGCAGTTTTGGAATAAGAAATGTGCCCCTTTTCCTACTGGAAAGACCCAGTATATGGTCTTGGGGCCATAAAAATACTGCAAGCACACTGCAGCTCCTCTACTCATCAGTGACAAGAGCTCAGCCCCAGATTAGGTAGTAGATATACTTACCACAAGAACTGTTCGGTAGCAGAAAATAAAAACATTTTAGATATTTAATTATTCTCCCTTAACCTTGTCATTATAGAATTCTAATCTCCAGGACATAAGGCACACTGCAGTTAAAGGCTTCTGATTGTACCTTTATACTAAAGCACTCAGTAAAGGTGCATTGTTTTCTCAGACCCTAAGAAGCACTGACAATTCAATTATCTCTCTGCATGGGGAGCAGTGGGAAGGAAGAAATCAAAACATAGCCACAGTTCTCATGGAGAGATCAGAGTTGGTTAGGACTTAGAAATAAGGCAGGAAGCATACAGCCAGTCACTGCTCCAGCAGTGCAAGAAGAAAAGAGGAATGATTGAAATAGAGCAGACAATGCACAGCTACCCAGCTGAAAAGCAATGGCAGCATTCCTCTCCTTGTCACATGTTCTGCCGTGGCAAATATTCACTGTGAAAGGGTAAATCAGCACAACATTTTATTTTTGAGACATCAGCTGCAAGAATGCAATAGCACACGCCATGAAAGGCTATGCACTGGATCTGTTGCACAAAATGAACAGCAGACTTTAAGCGCTGTACACCCAAGCTCACTGTTGGGAAATCTGCTGCGTCGCCAGCATACCAGATCAATATTTCAGAGGTCATTATCTCATCCCTTCTTCAGCTGCTGACTTTGGATTCCTGCCAGAAAAAGGCAACCACCAGGAAGATGATACACCAGTACATTAGGCAAGGCTTTTGGGAATTTGAGCAGGCTTTTCTTCTCACTGAGATCAGTCTGCTCTCGGGGTCCAAATGGCACAAGTGCTCTGTCAATATATAAATGGCCAAACAGGTTCTGTAACCCTCCCACGACACAATGTGCAAGAAGTTCTACCAAACTGCATTTGTAAACAGACATTGCAGAGAACTGAATATTTATTGGAGTGCTTCTGACACTGGGGGAAGGAGGAAACAACAGTCACCAAACAGATCCAGAATCAAGAAGCGTGATTTCACATGTGCAGAGCAGCAGAAGAACTGAAGGCAGTTAATCAAAAAGTAAATCAATAACTAGCTGGTACCATCTCCCCTCTGCAAGAATGTCCCATGAACTTTTACATGAGCAAACCATGATTAAAGGCCTGCTTTGGCTGTGGGTTGCTAAGTAAAGCCAGAATATTTTCAATGGGATCAATGGATTTTAAAGTTTAAAAGTACCTTTGTTTTATGTGGGTTGGCATCCTAGATCTCCTATTTTGCCATAAGCTGCTATAATATTTCAGCAATGTTCAATTTTTCCAATGATGATTAGAAAGATCATTTTGTGATAATCAATGGCAGCACTCCCGTGCAAAGAGTGATATTCTACCTCCCCTTCTGGAAAGACTTTTTGAACATTTAGTAATAAAACTATGTCTGGACATATTAACTATTTTCTCCTTTGAGGTCTTTAATGTTATTTTGTCTCATAACCCATTTAGAAAGATAATTACCTTTACAGAAGACAGACATGAAAGTGGGTGTCTCTAGGAGGTTTCCTTCAAGACCAGAAGGAGAAAATGGTGGCCTGAACTGCCCAATTCCCAATATCATTATCCTGCTACCACAAAGAATTTGGTGAGAGGAAATATTCTGTGCTTACCTTACAAGCCAAAGATATTTCATTATTCAAAGCTTCCTCTTGGGAAAACCATGTGGGAGATAACTCAGAAGCATCTTTCTTTGACCCAGTAAATTAACAGGCATTTGCATTGTCTCACTAGTCTTACTGTGTAAATCCTGCATACAATCCCCAAGGGAGAGGACACAGAGACTTCAAGGTAAAATATAGAAAGGTATTTTATACTCATACTAACTCTATTCATATTATCTATATTTATAGTAGCTAAAGTCACAGCACTTGGGTTTTAGCTCTGGGGCAAGGCTCCTCATTGCATTCCCACACATTCAGAGGAGCTGGAGAGGGAATGGATCTCACAATCCCAGTGAATTTGGCCTGTCTGAAGCTTTTACATTGTGGCTTTTACCCTGACTGATTCTGAAGGAAAGTAGCTTATCTGGTAGATGAATTCAGTCCAGAGAGGATGAGAACTGGAATCAGCTTGACACAGTCACCTCCAGGCAGCACAGACGCAAATAGCTCCAACCACATCACGCAGCAGACTCATGCTCAAGTACAGGCATGGCTAATGAAAGCAGACCAAAATTTGGGATGCCAGCTCTAAAGAGGCCCTTTAAAAGAGTAAAATGCACGCAGCCATCGTGGAGTCTGTACACAGAATCCATTCACCCAGGTAAATCATCCCACTCCAGCTCCAGTCAATGACACTGTTACCGCATTTCACCCATTTTGCTCAAAATGTGATCCATAAGCTTGAGCCCTGTCCTTCCAAAAACGCCTTCAGTTTAGACCAGAACCTGATATTTCCAATGAATTTATGTGGATGCAAAGCTCAGACAAGAGTTCTAGGCAGGAGTATTTCCTATTATGGCTTTTAAAACCTCTCAAGGAACTCCTCAACTCTTCTAGCATTACTCAGTTAAATCTCCAAGTGGCTCAAATTCCCTTCCTGAGGATCTGATGACTCTTTCCTCTCTCCTCATTGCTATCTGTCTACTGACAACTGTTTTTTCTTTACATACATATTAAAAGAGAAAATTAAGAACCTAAAGGTCTTCAAGCTTTTCTCATGTATGGGCACTTTTTTCCTTTGAGACTGATTATTTACACAGCCCACACTGTAACTTGTGATAGTGGAAATACATTTGGATGTTCTCATTGTAAACCTGACCTAACCCCCCTCCAGAAACCATGGAGAAAAAGAGGGGAGGTGAGCTTGTCCCTTCATCACCCCTGTGATTTAGCAGTAGCACTGTTTACCATCCTGGAGTCCCTGAGCTATTTAAAGGATCTAAGGAGATCCCTAAAAAACCCAAGCACATTGGGAGGTAGGCTTAACTTACTGTACAGCCCTTCACATCCACCCCCTAAAAGCTCACTTGCTGAGGGCTGCTTTTCTGTCCAAAGGACTCCTGCATGCATAACCATGGCCAAAAAAGGCCCAGGAGCCTCATTTATAAACTGGGGCTGAATTCATTTGCTTTGGAACTTCATTTCTAATTCCCTAACTTCATACAAGTCAAACTACTCATACACTTACAACTGCACCACCAAGTGCTTCTGCCTCCTGCTCAGAGCAAAGCACTGTGCATTGTTAATTTTATTAGAGTGACAGGTAACTTTTAAATATGTTTAAATACATTTACCAGCCACTGCCTTTGCTGTAGAATTTAGATGAAGTGCCCTTTTTAGTGAGTTTTGGGATTTTTTTTTTTTTTTTTAATTCTGTCTACAGGAAACACTGATCTTTGATCCCTGATCCTGAACTTCATGACTAACACTTAGCTAATCAATTAATGAGAAAAAATAACCTCTGGAAAGTGTGAGCTAACGTCTGATAAAATTAAACTAAGTAGTGAATACGTTAATTTATTTGTGCCAGCCTTAAACATATTTAAGAAAAACATGTTAGCCAGATAAATTTATTGCAGCAATTAACAGGCAGGCTTTTAATTGTTGTAATACTAATTTGTACTTAGTTAAGTGGCAAAGCTGAGTTCCAGTATACTTTGTGTACTGTCATGTGTAGTACTATCTGTCACTTCGTCAGCAGAATACAACTTCCTTTAATTAGATTTTTGATCACTTCATCACTTCTCCTGTCTATTCAATCACTTTAAATCACCATCTCTTTTATGGCCAGGACTCTGCCATATTCAAGGCAGCTGACTTTGTTGTTATTTTTGACACATAACCCATTGAACTTGGATTCCTAACTTAATTATACTTTCTCTCAAAGTTATCTGACCATTTATTAAAAAAAATAGATTTAGAAGCATCAGAACTGTATTCAGGATGTCAAAGTGAAAGAGTAAGTTGTTTCTTTTAGAGGAAATTCTATTTGTGAAAGGAGTGCATCAACCACTTACTGCTTTAATATTAGTATGAACATCAAAAGAAGAAGCTGTGTCTCTCCAGCCCCACTTTTCTGCATACTGACACCTGTTTTCTCTGCTTCTTTACCATTTCATATCTCTGGCAATACAGCATAACAATTTAAAAAACCTCAACACGAGGCACATTTAAACAATGTCACTCCCTTAGTTAATAGTTAGTTCTACAGGGTAAGGGTACTAATCCCAAAATTTAGGTTAATGATTACTTTAAAAAGGCTATTTAAAAGAAATTTCTTAAGCACATTTCTGCATGACTGATAACAACAAGACATCCAAGGGCACAGTTTGCTACTGCAGTAGAAATTACTGCTTTAAAAGCTGGCTAGCTGTTGGGTCTGAGAAGGTGACATTAATCTGGGGAATCATTATTCAGTAAGGGCATAGCAGTAGTCAAAGGACATGTCCTTTGTTACTGATGTTCAATCACCTGTTTAAAAGAAAACACAAAGTCACTGCTGGTAAAATTTGCAGTTGGCATAACTAAAGTAGTAAACAATAATGAGGATGGACAACTGATCTACAGAAGTCCCTCACTATTTTGGGCAACACATTTCATCCCAGCAGAACACAAGGCCAGCCACCACAGACCCAAACCTACCACTGAGGGGACACATGTAAATAAAGAACCAGCTTCAAACCTTGAGGGGCAACAGCAGCTCAAAGGAGGCTTCAGGAGTCAGACAGGATATCCAACTGAATAGGCTCTTCCAGAGGCGACCCCAAAATGAAAGAAATTACTCTCTCTGTATGAGCAAGGAGCCTGAAATCACAGGGAAAGATATTCCCACTACATCCAGGGGCAATATTTCCTCTTCTACTGTTTAAAAGCTGCTGGCAAACTGAAAAAGGATGAGTAAATAGTTCTGAAAATAACTCATGGTTTTGGAAAGCTTGCTTTAAATTCAGAATTTTGCTGTGTGAATATATGCCTATTTTAAAGCTACATAAGTCTTATTCCATTAGGTACAATTTTAGGCTAAATGGACTGTGCTTATGGTCATATTGCTCATTTCCTCAGATTGGTTGCCCAATCAGGCTATACCTGATGCACAGCACTCAGACACGTGTCCCAGTACAAAAAAGTTTGTACTCCTGGCTCCAGAATAAACTAAACTCCAGGACAAGATTAAGATACTCATCATCCTTACCAAATATCACTGGTGAAAGTGACAAGCTGATGAAACACCCCAATAATTCCTTGTTGTGCCATTAGAGAGCCTGGACTGCAGTGTCCTCGAGTCCATTTGCCTCACTTTAAATTACAACTCACTGACCTTGTTACCAGGTTCAACATACCTCCACTCTGATCTGCTTATTATAGGGCTCAGACATGCACCCAAAATCATCAGCTGGTCAGCTGAGCCCCAGTTGTTGTCTGTGCATCCACCTGCAGCCACAACAAGTAACAGGTGCATCTACTGCAGCTTTTCAGCTTCATTGGGATAACATTTTTTGAAGCAAATTTCTCTGTTATTCCTGATTTTCCACATGTCGTTCCATAGCATGGAAGAGTTCTGGGTTGTAGCTGGAGTGCTTTCACATTAAATCAAAGGAGATCTAGTGATGTGGGAAGGAGTCTCCAGTTGGCAGAAGGAGACTTGATCTAGCTTCAATGAAGAGCACTACAGCACAGTGATGTACACAGGGTGAGGGCTGGGCTCTCCCATTTGCTTTCTCTAAAAACACCCCACACTCCCATGAGCACAGCCACTGTGTATCCATCGATTTATTCCTTTTTTACTGGTTGAGAAACTCTGGAGCTGATTTGCTTTCTCGGCATCCATGGTGCTGCACGCCCAGCAGCTCCCCATAGCCACCACCCAATTCCTGTCCTACACTTTCCCCACACTCTGTGTCTTTGTGGGGTGGATGTCTCACCAGGCCAGCACAGCACCCAGACCCTGCTCACCCAATTTCCACCTGAAGCCTTCCCAGACCCTCCTGAGCAGTCCCTGCTGCCTCTGAACTGGGGCCAGAGGCTCCTGGGTCCCCTGGGGTGCTCAGGTAACAGTGAACACCCAGGCTAAGCTCTTCACACAGCATGGAACAGTTTTCTCCTGAGTTTAATGTTTCTGTGGATATGCTCAGCACTTGACATTTTAATCAGCAAAGGGCACTCCTGATAGCAGGAAATTCTGGATACAGGGGAAATCTGGGAAGAAAAAGAAATTATACACTTCAGGTACATGGAATAAAAGGAGTCCTGACTGAGGGGGAGCAGGAAAGCAATAAAGGCAGCAGCAGCTGAAAATGGGGTGGAGCTCTTCGAGGTGCCCAGTAGCAGCTGGTATCTTGGCAGGTTCAGCACTAACAGCACCAGCCCGGTTTTGCTGTGTTACACTGGTATTGCAGGCATTGGAAAACAAAGAAAATCTTTCCAAACCTATTTTTCTTGTGGTGAGATCCCATTGAAAAAAATTTATGGGAAAACACACTTAGGAAGTTTTTCTTCCTAAGGAAAACTTCAACTCCTAATGCATAGGAGAAACAAGTACCTGAGAAAGTCAGGGCTGTGCTATGAGGCAAGAGCTAACACTGGTTTTGTAAAAATCTCTCCTGCTTTACAACCAAATATGCCTTGATTTAAGTTCCCAAGAATTGGATAAATGTTTCTCACTGTCCCCTGTGTGACCAAGTTGTATTTCTGCTAACAAAAGCAGCTTTTCTTTCCCAGTGGGCTCCTCAAAGGCTTTCTGCCAAAGCTTTAAGAGAAAACTGTCCACCAAACCCATATTTTACCAGGGAGATCTTTCTTTCCACAAATCTTCTTGGAATTTTGTTGTTGTTGTTCTGGGTGGGTCTTTTTTCTTTATTATTTATTTATTTATACTGTTTTTCCCAGAAATCTGAAAAGTTTCAGTTTACATGAGTCAATTATTTATTCATTTTTGTGGGTTTCCAGTGAAAACAAATAAACAAAGCCAGAAACAATTACAGCTTGCCTGGCAAAGCAGTCTGCATATTGTTGAGTAAGTGGGTGTTATGCTGAGGCTGAAATAACACCAATGATGATGGGATATTCTATCTTAGAAGCAACCTGCTATAATTTACCACACAATCTGTCCTTGCCTATTTTCTTCTGGGTGCCCTCTCTTCTCTTTTATTACCCCAACAGAAACACCAAAAAAAACCCCTACAAATTATTACTGAGGTGATTTTATATAGACATTGTTCAAATTTGGGAGGGTGTTTTTTGAATGAAGTTTCAAATATCTCAGAATTTTGATCTCTCAACAATTCACAAGGCAGAAAAATGGGCTGAGAGAACCTTTTAAGAACTTTGAAAGGAAAATCAATCCCCTTTTCTCTTTGTTTGTTGTTTTTTTTTTTTTTTCTTTTTAATGCTACCAAGGAGTCCCTCAAACAGTAAATAAAGTTTTCTTCTCATAATCTAGGTATCACATTATGCTGTTTCACAGTTCACAGGTTTCTACAATGGATGTTTATAGGTTTTCTGGAAAAGGGTGACTCAAAATTCTTCATGGCATCTACATTAAATATTTACATTCAGGCCAAGGATGTAAAATTGGAATAGCATACCCTCCTATTTCAAAAAAGACTTCAACTAAACCTCAACCCAAATGCTAGCTCTTACATGAAGCAAAACCTTCTAAACACTGTCTAAAGGGACATTTCTTCCCAAGGCACAAGGATGTTTCTGCTCTTGTCCAAGGGGAGATAAACAGAGCAGCATACCACTCCATATTAGTCAATGTTAACTCTGCAAGGTAGAAACCAGCTTCTGTATGCACCAGGCTCCTGTTCCTGTGCTGCTCCGAGAGCCATAATGTGACAGACATGTGGGAATGTGTAATGTGACAGACATGTGGGAATGTGCAAAGTGACAGACATGACAATGAAACAGCAGAGA
Source organism: Pycnonotus jocosus (assembly GCA_013400435.1). NCBI lineage: Eukaryota > Metazoa > Chordata > Aves > Passeriformes > Pycnonotidae > Pycnonotus > Pycnonotus jocosus. The sequence goes on along the minus strand of VWYP01008911.1, from coordinate 247,546 downwards.
CAGCAGAGTGCTGCAGCAAAGGTGCACTCTTACTGTTGTGCCCCACATCATCCTGACTCGAAGGAACTTCCTTTGTGAAATGCACCTCAGGTGCCAGCCCAGTGGCTTACCAGAAAATCTGGGGCAATTCCATGAGTCTGTGAGGCAGTTCCACCCTCAGATCCAGAGGGATCAGAAGTAGCTTCCCTGGAGTCAGTAGGGACTGACTCTGCTACTGAGCGTGGTAGAAATGCTACTTCTCTAGAAATGTTCAAGAAAGCACTGTGAGAATTAACAAGGGTAACACACTGAATCAACAACTGGATCTGGTGTAAGGCCAAAGTACTCACACCAACAGGTAGAGGTCTGAGATCCAAGAACTCAAGGCCAGCCCCTTTATATGTATATGCCATTCTAAAATAGACTCATGCAAGAATCCTGGTTAATATAACACACTCTTTGCCAAATATGTACTTCAAAAATAGCCATCAACTGTAGGCATACCTTGAGTGGTGTTAGAGCTGCCTGGGGTTTGTTATGCAAAGACTGTGATATATTATAACACACTGCCAGTGGAAAAAGGAGTGGAACTGCAAAAACTGAGCTGCACAGGATTCTTGAATGAGAACACAACAGGGAAGTTTAAACCATAACAGGCGTGCTTTAATAAATGTGGGCACTTACCCACATGACTAAACATGGATTTAGGATCTCCAGGGGTGCAGATGTCTATAGTTTGGAGACTAAAACTACAGCTGGGCACCTAAGAGAAAAGTGACCAGCATGTAGACATTGATAGTCTGCCCAGAGAGGCCTGAATTTACACACTCTTCTTTTACAGCCTCAGTGCCGATTTCAGCTCTTAGTAGTCCTCATTTTCAGAGAAACTAATGAGGGGTTTTTTGCAGTCCTGCTAAACTGTGATCAGTTGATTGTTGTCTGTCCCGAACTTCCACGTCTCCCAGTTTTAAAAGAATTAATGCAGCCTGTTTGACACCTAGTTCTCAAGTTCAGTAAAGCAGATGGCTTTGAATTATGACTGGCCAGAATAGTATTAACCTCAACTGAGACAAGTTATTAATTTGTGTTACCATAAATTTATTTATGATCAATATTATTGATCCTTTTACACAGACAAAAAGCATGCTGAGGACATGGTTGCTGCTGTTTTCAAATGAACACTAATCGTGCAATTTGGAATTTGTTTTTGTCTCGTTGTAGGTTCGCAGCAAAAGCAAAGCAGCCAAGGCTGGACTGTGTGAGGGGGATGAGGTGGTGTCTATCAATGGCAAACCCTGTGGAGACCTAACCTATGCTGAAGTCATTGTTCTGATGGAAAGCCTGACTGACGCCCTGCAGATGCTTATCAAGAGGTACAGGAATGCTCAGGATGCTTTGGTGCAATTCAGTGAATCACCTGGAAAATGCTGGCTTTGAACACACTCGTTTTGCTGACTTAAACTGAGAGGTTCTGATAGTCCTGTTGTTAATGTCTGTAATGCTGCTTGGATGGAAAAGGAAGACAGAGAATTTGAGCTGAAGGAATTAATGTATATAATTTGAACAGCAGAGGTCAGGCACAGATTTAATAGCGCAGTCTGCAAATGTAAGTATTAATACTTGCAAGGTGTCCCCTACCATATATGCACACTGCAGAGCCTTGAGCTCAGTTATTCTCTGCACCCCTTTGAAGCAGTGAAGTGTTGTTATTCCCCACAGATAGGGAAGTGAGGCTTACAGAAAACAAAGGCTGTAGAGGTGGAGGAACTGTGTTACCCAGATATGCCTTGACGATGACATGGCAAATGGTCTTCTTGGGTGGCAAAATGTGTTAGTGGTCAGGAGGAGGAGGAGAGGGTCTGGAAGTCATGAATTCTATTTCTGTAGCTGTTATCACCTCACTAGATGAGGTGGGGGAAGTCACAGCTCTCTGGGTCTCAGTGTCTGCCTTTGTAAAATAGTTTGAAAATATTTTGAGTTTCTTAGAGCAGAGAAGGCTCATGCAAACTTGCAAGCAGCACTGCTGCTCACTGAACATCAGTCTATTCCAATGCCTGCTCAGTAATTGGCATCAGTGTAATAAATGCAACCTGAGTTCAGAGCCACCTACAGTAAAGCACATTCTCCCCAGACTGTGAATTCACACAGGATGAACTCTGAATTTCCTTCAGTGGGAGTAAGAAGAGGAAGAAAAGTCTTGAAACTCCCACACTCCTTGTAAGGACTTAAAGCTCCCCCCAGGGCTACTGCAGCTCCCTCTCACAGGCAGGGCCAGGAAAGGATCAGGATTCATCATGACAGCTCCCAGAGCAGTGTCCCTGGAAAGGCTGAAAACAGGCACTCAGCTCTGGCTACCAGGGATGTCTACACAGCATAGGAAATTCCTCATGGTTCCTGCAACCTGCACACAGGAGCTTTCCTCACGTGCCTAGCAGTTCAGAGTGACAGCCTGCCTTCAATGCTAGATGGTCACAAGGAGTGCTCATTTTATTCATAGCAGGCATTTTGCATGGTCTGTCTGTACGTGTTGTCTGGGGCTGAGCAATGGAACAGTGTGACAGGATCAGTGTGACAGGATCAGGGTAGCTGAGGATCAGAGCTTGCCTTGCCCAGAGTGCACAGCTCCTGCTCCTGCTTCAGCAGGGGACCAGCTGAGTGTTCCTCATGTGAAGCTGCATTCTTCTGGTTTTAATTCATGACGTGCCTATTGGAACTGCACTTGTAAGAATGGTATTTGTGGGTGACCAGCTGTCCTCTCTTCAGCCATAGAAATAGCTCCACATGCTTTGACTCCTGCCTGTTGCTGTTCCATAGCTGATATTTCAGTTGTCTGAAGGCCTCAGGATGTTGCAGCTGAAAGGGACTCTCCATTGCTCTGCTTGAATGCATGGTGAACAGCAAGGCATGTCCTGAAAATCGGAGTGTTTGTACCACATAATTCAGTGTTTCATGGAATTTTTAGGAAAATTGCAGTTGCTCAACACTCTGACAGTGACTAATATGTTCTAAAGAAATTCACTGTGAGAATCTTTAAATTTCTTCCCATCAGCTCATCTCTCCCAAATCCCAGCCCCTGCTGTCTGTATCTTCCCAGGTATGGGAGAATGGACTGATGCACTTCTCTTCCCCTCCCAGCTCCTTTGTGGGTACTATCCCTCCCAGCACTACCCACAGAAGGATTTTTCAGGAAGTGTTTTAGCATCCTTTGAGAACAACGAGTAGCAAATCCTTCCTCTCCTGAGCAGCCACTTGTTAGCAGCCACCTCACAAAAATGCTGGAAAGCATGAGGAAAGAATAGTTTAAGTGGTATTCCACTGGAGATCTTTACATCTGAGTATCTTTTGCTAGCGGGGAGAATATTTTCCATTGGAGAGCTTCTGGCTGGCCCTGAACTTTTTGCACGAAGGATGTGATTTTCACAGGCATTAATTGGTGACGTAATTCTACCCTTACGAATCTTACTGGGAGGAAAATTGGGTTTTAAAAGTAGTTTTTAAAATGCTGCTTGGCCTTTGATGTCGACCAGAAGTTTTCCCCATGGCGTGTAAGCCCCAGCGAGTTGGTGACCAGCGGCAGTGGCCAGCAAATGCTCGGTTTACAGGATGAGAGGAAAAGGACACCCTGCAGGGCGGGCACTCCCAGATGCCGTGGGGGGAGCAGCTCGCTGACCTTCCCGGCAAATGCTGAGCACATGGATCCGGGAAACATGGAGAGAGGGGACACACAGCGAAACGGCAGCCTGCCCTTCTCACATCAGCGTTAGCAGCTCCTGGGCTGCTGCTGAGCCTCGAGAGAACATTGCTAGGGGGAAGAAGGGAGTGCTCAGGGCATGCCGACATGAAATACACCATGTAGGGAGTAAAACACGAGCCTGCCACAAACCCTGCCCTGCTGACTCCAGGGGTTCTGCTTCCTTCCTGGAATTACACCAGGGCTGTTGCTCCTGCAGTGAGCTGCAAAGGCCTGAAACAGAAACGATGACTTGACAAAACAGAATGTGAAATGACAAAAAAGAACTCGTACTCGGTATTCTGGCTTTTGACAGAGGATCCACAATTATGGCTATATAGAGTAGAAGTATATCCATACGTAGCAAGGGCCTTGTAAGGTGGAAATCTTTCTCTCCTACACATACACACAATCATTCAACTACCAATAAAGGCTAACATTTAGCTGGCCCAGCCCCCAGTCCATATCTTACAAGGAAATGTTTACAGACCTCTGTAATTTATGTGTGCTCGAGGGCAGTGCAATTGATCATCCAAACAGCATCATCCGATGGGATCCAGCAGCACTCCCAAGGAGCTCCCTAAATTAAAATCTGTCTGACCTTTACCGAGTCCCATGTGTGCTGAAATGGATGGCACACATTTGGTGCTATTTGAGGCAGACCCAGACTGCCACAAGCAGTAAGATGCATGCCTAAAAAGCAGGTGAAATTGAAGTTTCTTCAGCACACTACAGATTTATTCCTCCTGCTGCTTCTTCCAACTTTTATTTCTAGGGGGTTCCAAAGCAGCCAGGGCGGCTTTTGATTTGAATAATCTCCACAGTATTTGATATTAATATTTTACTGGGGACACTTGCCACTTCCCTCATTTGAGAAAGTGCTTTGCTACCTTCTAGCAGGTAGGAACTCTTAATACATGCTGCAGCCTTGCTGTACAGAAAGGTTTCTCCTCAAATTAACAGTAGTCAGTATGGTCCAGAGTATTGAAAGAAGGAGCTAAAGAGTACACCAGGTGTCCTAACAGCAGTAAATCAGCTTAACTGGGCCAGAGGAATTAATAGTTTAGAAAAAGGAGCTACACTGACATATATTGTAGGTTTCACAAGCAAGAATAACATTTTCCAGTTAGAAATAACATCTTTTTTAATAAGTAGGAAATGTTGCATAGGTTCACTACCCTTTTACGCTGGATCACTGGAACAGACCCAGAATATTTCAATGAATTTATGACATATAAGGATGATGATCCTCACAGGAATTCTTTGAATGTGTGTTTCAAATATTAATTTCTCTCCCTCTGATCCTTATCCAGTACTTCTCTGTTCCTTAGAGAGTGAATGGTTTGGGACAGGAACCACATGTAAGGGTGGTGCCTAAAACAGCTGCAGTAGTGGCTACAGAGCCAAAAATTAACCACTCCTCTGGTGGCATGCAAAGTTAATTTTCTCCCAGACCTGTGAAATATGAAGCAGTATTGTCTCAAAAGTCTCAGCAGCATTTCTCTGGAAGCTCTATAACAGAAATGTGTCTGTGAAAGCACACTGATGTTAAGAATGATACAATCCCACATTTCAGGTTAGTAGTGGGGTCATAGTTTTACCAGTGTCGTGTAATTTCCCTTGTACTGGACTGCTAAGTTGAAGAATTTTGAAAGATACCAAGATGACTCTATTTAAGATCTCTACATTCTGGGAAAATTCTTCTAATCTAAGTGGACCTGCTAGAAGGTCCCACAGTTAATTAGGGTGGGGAAATTGCTTTTGTAACTCTATCTACAATGGCTGTGCTTACAGCAGCTTAATTCCTTGAATTGTTTATATATGTGCAGATCCTCCAGTGGAATAAACGAAACCTTGAGTGCTGAAAGAGAAAATGGGAAGCACGAGGACATAAGGATTGAGGACTACAGGGAGAACACCACGCTGCAGGTGAACGCAGAGCAAGAGATACCCCGTGGGGATTTATGCATCACGGAGATCTACAGCAGGACTCACCACGGAGCAGCAGAGAGCAACACACACTGTTCTGAGACAAAACAAGAGAGCACACAGAGCCACAGAATCCCTCCTAAAGTGACAGGCACCCCCAAAGTGATCGTGACGGACGAGGCTGCTGGCAGAGGGACGACAGAAGAGAGGCCGGGTGCTGTGGTTGAGCTGCAGTTGTCCCTCTCAAAGGACGCTCACAAGGCCACCAATGCTCCTGCTGTGACTCTCTTGGGGGCACAAAAGTGTCCCCCTGCAGGCAGAGCAGCCAGTGCCCAAGAGGACGGGGGCAGCCCCCTCATCGCAGTTCCCCTGGCTGTGAAGGAGGGCAACATCCAGTGGTCAAACAAAGTAGTCCACTTTTCCAGCAGCAAGGAGGTCAAGAAGATCCAAGGTGCAGCTCCATCTATCCCCAGGGTGGAGGTGATCCTCGACTGCTCAGGCAGGGAGAAGGAAGCGCCCAGGTCTCCGTCTGACAGGGGGTGTGTTGATTCTCAAGTAGAAGGAGGGCAGTCAGAAGCACCTCCTTCCCTGCTCTCCTTTGCAGTCTCACCAGAAGCCACAGTGCAGGGAGAAGACAGCAAGCACTCGGAAAAGGAACACAGACCTCTCAAGCACAGGGCAAGGCACGCAAGTGAGTATGTCCCATCTAATCATCTGCACTGCCTGGGGGCATCTTTTGGGGCTTTAGATAGAATTTCAGGATTTACAATGCATTAGGAAAAAATGTTTAGAGATTTTTTTTCTGCAGTTTTCTAACTTTCCCTGTCTCTTTTTCTTTTAAATGATATTTCTGTTCTTGCTTTATATGTTTCTTCAGGGTGATACAATGCTCCTGGTGATGAGCCAGGAGTGTACCCATGCCTTAACTGCACTGGATAACTTTGCTTAGTAGACTTCCACTTTGAAATTAACTCTTGACTTTGTCCAACTAAAAATACTTACATCTCCAGAAAGGGCTGAACTCTGCTGGTCTTCTAACTCATATTCAGTGGCAATCTGTAAAATATTAACAAAAAGAGCAAGTTGCTTGCACATGTCTAAGTGAATCCCTAGGGTTTCTCCTTTTATAGCAAAAGCTTTGTGTTGTCATTTGCATCATCTAAAACCAAAGCCATGCCACTGCTTTGAAAAGCTAATAAAAAAGTCTAGCAGCAAAGCTTGATGTCGTCTGCAGAGGAGATCTTGACAGACACCAGCATGTGTATAACTGTTACATGATCCTTTTGGTTTTGTCAGCCTTCTCTAGACTGTAAAGTGAACATGTTATTTCTCCTGACTCCCAGACCCAGAGGTCAGCTTCAAAATGTGTCCAAGAAGTGTCCAAGCAAACTTGGAGCCAATATTGATTAACTGGGTGTAGATATGTATTATTTCTTAATTAATCTATTTATTTCTTTGTTATTTTATTCATCTGGGACCTTTCTATTGGTTGCTTGCTCCTTCCCAGCAATGTGAAGAATCCTGTCTGGGGATTTAGCAGCAGTATGTCAAAGGTGCTTGAATGTGTGCAGTGAGATACTGTAGCAACAAACTATTTCATATGCAGCGTTGGAACTCCTCTGCTAACCCACTGCTAATTCCACTGGAAGCATATTTTTAGCAGGATAACCATTTGTGTCTCATTGGCAAGTGGATTAGGCAGTTACTTATGCCTAAGTGTCTGTATGCAACCCACATATTTTGGCCATACTAAATGAAGTATAAAAGAAAAGTGCACATGCTTCACATTTTGGCTGTGAGGTCAGAACCAACTGTGGGACTGTGCCTGCATTTCTTAGGGAATTGCTTGCAGTGCCTGTCTTAAAAGGCAAAAGTACAAAGAATGAACTACTTTTTACGTGATAAACTCTTCTTTCAAGAAGAACAGAAGTCCTGTCCTTTTCCCACATCAACAATGACAATCTCAGTCTCTTCTAGACTAATGGTGGGTCATTATCCTTAGGAACCACTGATTGAATATAATTTTTTTAATTGTTATTACTATAGTAATAATTATTATTAATAATAATATTATTAACCTACCTACACATTAGAAAAAACAAATTGCCAAGCATAGTGAATGCTGTGTGTGCAGCAAATACTATGCATGCTTTCTGCAAAAATAGAAGTTATAATGCAGCATTTAAGTCTGAACTGGAGAAGAGCTTTTACTATGAGTGTTTGATCTCTTTAGCAGAAATTTTCTCTGTAAATATTATTCAGATTATGCTTACCTGAATAGCTAGCACTCTAAAACTAAACCCCATGGTTTTGGGAAATACCTTCATTTGGATTGTCACAGGACTGAGCCAAGGATTTTGTGATTCGGCTCTCCAACAATAAAATATTACAAATTGCTGGTTTGGGTGGCAGGCTCTTTTGTCTTTTATAGATTCTTGTGAGGACCATTGATCCAGTTGTGCAGTCATCTGGCATAATGCCAAAATTCCAATTGTCTTTAATAGGAGAAGCATCAGACTCCATCTACTGACATGGCTAAAAGGATCGTGACTAGAAAACACACGGCATGGCTTTCTTTATTAAATTTGTTCTATTTATGCCAGCAAAAGATACTAAATAATTTACTGTTCTGGTATTTTTTTAATCAGAGACATGTTTTGTTTTTTTTCTCGTGACTGTTGATTTAGCCAGGAATAGCTTTAACCTGCAGGTTTTTTGAAGGGAGGAACTATTGAGGCTGTCATTGATGGGATCCAGTGGTAGAGCACGAGGAAGGGAAAGCAGCAGGGACACCACCTGGCTAGCACAGCCCCATGAGGCACACACTCTGTGTCCCTTTACAAGGAAGCAGTCACACTGATGTCCAGTGCATCCATCAGCTTTGCAGCTGCATCTGTTCCTCTTTCACACAACCTGATGAAAACCAGTAGTTTATGCTTTCAGAAATATTGTCATTGATACTCCAGTGAATACCCTTGAGTATTAGCTGAGTCTCCTTGGTTCTGTTCTTAAATGTGTATTCACTCTTGCCACATTTCCAAAATAAATACTCTGTACATTTTATATCTTACAGAACTTATATTTCAGGCAAGTAATGCTTGTTAAAAGACTGAATGAGTACTATGGACAAACTCCCACATCTACCACGTGACTGAAAGTTAATGCTAATATTTTCTGTGTATGCCCTCTGCATGCTTTTCAACAGATAATACAGAGCAGCATACTGACTTTTAGCAAGTTTGCAATTTATATAGGAGTAAAAGAAACACCTAAATGGCAGAAGCTCCTGCCACTGTCAGAATCTGCTCAGTTTCATTTGGTCTCAGATATTAAGCAGTCATGGGCCTGCCTGGCTGGGAATGGCTGCTGTAAGCCTAGGAACTTGTAGTCAAATACTTGGAAAATACCAGACCAGAAACTGGATAAATGAGAAAACATCACCTGCCTGTTGGTGCTGGGAATAAAAATTAAGAATGCTGCAAATAAAGACACATGTAATGTTCCTGCTTAGCTAAGAGAGTCCTAAAGAAAGTGATGTAGCCTTTGAGCTTGCATGGGTGTGTCTCCAAGGAATGCAGGGTATGGATTTTATAACACAGTTGATACTGTGAGAAAAACTCAGTATAATGAACTTTCCATATAAAAGAAACGTTTTCACATTTAACAAATTTCAGTACAAAAGAATGCACCTGTTAGTCTCCCTGTAATTTCGCAGGCCACGTGAATTTAACCTGCGCTTTGATTCTTTCCACAGGGCTCCGGCGAAGCGAGAGCCTGTCGGAGAAGCAGGTGAAAGAAGCCAAATCTAAATGTAAAAGTATTGCACTGCTGCTGACAGCAGCTCCCAACCCCAATTCCAAGGGGGTGTTGATGTTCAAGAAGCGCCGCCAAAGGGCCAGGAAATACACTTTAGTCAGCTACGGGACTGGGGAGCTAGAACGTGACGAGGACGAGGAGGAAGAGGGTGAAGGTGAAGAGGGGGACAAGGAAAACACTTTTGAGGTGAGTTTGCTTGCAACAAGCGAGTCGGAAATAGATGAAGATTTCTTCTCTGACATTGACAAGGACGGTAAGATCGTGACCTTTGACTGGGACAGCGGTCTGCTCGAGGTGGAAAAGAAGACAAAAAGTGGAGAGGAGATGCAGACGCTCGCAGACAGCACAGGGAAAGGGGCCCTCATGTTTGCCAAGAGGCGGCAGAGGATGGATCAGATTACAGCGGAGCAAGAGGAGATGAAGGCAAGCGCAGTGCAGACAGAGGAGCAGAGGGAAACCACCGTGACAGAGAACTTCCAGAAAGTGAGCTCTTCCATCTATCAATCCAAAGAGGAGGAAATGTCAAGACAGCAGACCTGTGTGAGCAAAAGCTACACGGATGTGACCCAGAATCACAGCAAAGTGGTACAACAAAACGGCTTTGGCTTAGCACCTGGCACAAACCTCTCTTTTCAGTCCTCTGCAGCTCAAAACCCAGGATCCTTGAATAAAACAGCAAAACCCTTCCCTTCTGGAGTTCAAAACCGAGCAGCTGCACCATTTTCACCCGTAAGAAACATCACCAGTCCCCTTTCAGATGCTGCAGCACCGCCTCCTTACTGCTCTGTCAGCCCCCTAGCTGAGGCTTTCTACAGACCTGTCTCAGCCCCTGTGGCCAGCAAGGCTGCCCCACCCTCGTGGGCAGCCACGGAGCCCACAGAACACATTGCCTCCAGGGATGAGAGGATCGCCGTGCCAGCCAAAAGAACTGGGATACTGCAGGAGGCCAAGAGAAGAAGCACCTCCAAACCTATGTTCAATTTCAAAGATGCACCCAAAGTAAGTCCTAATCCTGCCCTGCTGTCCCTTGTACACAATGCAGAGGGCAAAAAAGGGACTGGAGCTGGTTTTGAGTCAGGACCCGAAGAAGACTACCTCAGTTTGGGAGCAGAAGCTTGCAATTTCATGCAGACTCAAGCATCTAAACAAAAGGCCCCTCCTCCTGTTGCTCCAAAGCCTTCACTCAAGGTGTCTCCTTCTGCTGGTACTCCAGTTTCACCAGTTTGGTCGCCTTCAGCTGCGGCTCCCAACAAGCCTCCTTCTTTCCCAGCGCCAGCCTCACCTCAGGCAGCGTATCCTGCGCCACCCAAATCTCCACAGTATCCTCATTCTCCCGTCCATCCCCCAAGCACTCTGGACCTTGCTGGTCCTTTCAAAGGGCCTCAGGCCAGCCTGGCGAGTCCAAACCTTGCCCCCAAGGCAACACCAGTCACCCCAAGCGCTGGAGAAACAAAGCCTCCCTTCGAGATGCCACCAGCTATGAGTGGGAAAGGAGCACAGCTGTTTGCCAGGAGGCATTCCCGAATGGAGAAGTATGTGGTGGATTCAGAGACTGTGCAGGCAAACATGGCACGAGCCTCATCTCCAACTCCATCTTTACCAGCTTCTTGGAAGTATTCATCCAATGTCCGAGCACCTCCACCTGTTGCTTATAACCCCCTCCACTGCCCGTCTTACCCTCCTGCTGCTACCAAGCCTTCCTCTAAGGCCCCAGCTGCTGCCAAAAACACAAAAAGAAAACCTAAGAAAGGCCTCAATGCTTTGGATATCATGAAACATCAACCTTACCAACTCGATCCGTCTTTATTTACCTTCCAACCTCCTAAGGAGAGCCTTGCCATGAAGCAGGCATCGAAGCTGTCCGCTTCAAAGCAAATGCTGCCTTTGCCTTCCTACCTTCCACCTGGTGCTGGCTCTCCCACAAGGGCCCGGCCTTCTTCGGTGTACTCCGTGCCAGCCTACGGTTCCCAGCCTTCATTCCCGTCCAATGCCTCTCTCCCAGGAAACGAATCGTATTCACCCACGGGCTACTCCGCGTTTTCTAAGCCAGAAACCACCACGTCCTCTTTGTTTACTGCTCCGAGGCCAAAATTTTCAGCCAAGAAAGCCGGCGTCACTGCACAGGTGTGGAAGCCGTCGATCATTCAGGAGTAAAGCCGGTAGCAGAAGCTTAGTGTCCGCTTTGCTTGCAGTCACTGGTTTGCATGGTCACCCGGCACACAGACTGTGCCAGTGGTATTCCTTAGCTTACTTAACAAGGTCAGATGTATCACCTCAAATCTGGGTCCAAAATGTTTGAACTTTTAAAAGGAATCAAAACAGGTTGAAAATTTTAGCACATGTATGCGTTTTATCAGGTGCTTTGTAGACATGACATCCTGAAATGGAGAGGTACTGTTGTGTGAAGCGAGCAGGACACTAGGTTTTTGCTTTAGGACTACAACAATAGAAACAGTGAGCAATATTCCTGGTATGTCAAATTAACAGAGAACAGCTTTCTTCCCGTCCCTCTCCCCAGCTGGGTTCTAATTACCTAGGGATTTGAGGACTTTGGTGGTTGGTTTTTTTAAAAGAAGTGCCTTATTAACTAATAGTAATACATATTATTAACTCAGCATAAAATAGATACAGTGTTAGACTCTGACTGATCACTAGCAGAACACAAGTGGATAGACCTTTGGCCTGCACAGAGCCTCATGGAATTCACTCAGAATCTGTCCTGGCTCGAAGGTCCTTCCACAGGAATCTCATTGATCAGCCAGGGGCTTAGCTTGTAAGCTATGTGGATCAGCTGTGATCCAAAATCATGAATTGCCTCTGTGATTTCACAGAGAATGTGCTATAAGAGATGCTGGAGTGTTATGAAGACTAAAAAGAGGTGGAAAGACAGCTGGACAAATTGTTTAAAATTTCCCATTTTGGGGAAATTCCACATCCCACGTGCAGGCATATTTTTTAGCCAGAGTTTGCTTTGAACCCAGCATGTATGAGAGAAGCCTGTAAATCAAAATTATCGAGCAGTCAGAGAGGTGAGCTGGGTTTTGCAGCTGCAATGTAATGCAATGTAATTTCTTGTGAAAGCACAGTGACCCAGAACTGGAGGGCTCCCTATAGAGTAGAGTGCTGATTCTTGCTCCCAGAGTAGTCTGTGCCACAGAAATTACCAGTAAATCATGATTATGACCATGTCTTCCTATTGGCCTCTTGTACACATTTCATTATTTTCTCTTGGGCCTCTACAGTGCTTCTTCCCACTTTAAACCTTCTTACTCTGGTCTTATAATTTATCTTTTTCTTGTCATATTGGGGACTAAGGATTGAAATACTGCTACTGGGGAAAACTTAAAGAGCCTGTGGTCTTGAAATGTACTGTATGATCCTGCAGTGAACATAGAGCAAATATTTGAGTAGTTTAGCATGGCTTTCATCAGCATCAGTGGTGCTAGGGCTAAAACATGGTGCTGTTTCTCACAACTACGGGAATCAAAATCCATCCCAGGTGTGAAGCTAAAGATTAAAGCATAACTCTGTGAATAAAGGTGGCAGAATCTTTTGGCATATTTGTTTAAACTATCATTCAGCTAGTTACAGTCCAGATTATGGACCTTGTATATCACAGCACGGTTTGTAGAACTATCTATCTCAATGAAGAAAACATTCCTAAGTATGAGCAAAATCTCCATAGTTTGGTCCCATGATGATAACTCAAACTGCAATCAAAGATGAGAAGAATGCATTTGGTTGCACACAGATAAAGCAGGCTGAATTCAAACTCTAATCAAACCAATAAGAAGCAATCCTCTGAATTTTGGACCTCCAAAATTCTACTGTCCCCTTTACATTTTAGATTGGGATACTGACTGCATTAGAAGAAAATGACCAAGGGGTCTATCTCCCCTACAAAATTCAGAAAAATTACAGGAAATTCAGAGGTAAAAAAAATACAGAAAACTCAAGAAATATTTATACTGCATTTACCTGGAAATAGAAAGTAGCAATATTTTAGTCCTTTGGAGATCTCCCTTCTACCTGTTTTCCACTGTCAATATCTGTACTTTTCTTCTATCATTAAACTTGTCCCTTTCCTCTCTGCCTGTTTGCGGCTTTTTTCTTTGGTTCAGCTGCTATTTTTGTTTTGTTTCACTTCCATGTACAGACTGCCAGTATATTTTTGGGGGAAGCCTATTTCCTATCCTAGCCTGTTAATATGAAATCTCCTCCCTCCCCTGCCTCACCCCTTTCCTCTTCCCTTTCCTCTCTCCTTTCTACCCCTCTTTCCAAGTTCAATCTGGAGTTGCACACACTATTTTAGGTAGATTTTAAGACACCAGTATGAACTCAGAATAAAGATCCCTCACCAAAGGTAAGTGGTGCTGTGAAGAGACTCAGAAATCCAAAGAGCCTCATATAGCCTTCCATGGTTTTACTTAGTCTCCTCCTGTAAAGCACATCTGTAAATTATAATCATACTTCTGTACCTGTTCACCCCACCACCAAAAGAATATTTCCCTAACGAGGAGATGTAGAGAAGCTTTGTCCTTCCTCCACAAGGGCTGGTATTGATGCCTGTGGCTACGAGACACAGGAGCTTAGAAAGTGCATCTATGCTGAAAAGTTGAATTTTCATCACATTTGGATTCAAATACAAGTATTTTATATGGCCTAGAACAATGACAGGAGGATTCTTAAAGCACCAGTAAGAGTTAAAACCAAAAGTCTCAATGACATCAGTGCTCTTAACTCGGTTCAGATCTTTTGAAAATCTCATTCAAAGCCCAACACTGAATTCAATTTCTTGTATACACATCATTCTACATGCATGGGACTTGGATCCAGCTTGGCTTCAAGGCTCTTTTTACTAATCAGGTAAGTCTTTAATTCTTATTAATATTTCAAAAGGCTGGTCTACCTACAGTAGCAGGTTTATCCAAGACATAGTCTCTCATGAAGCACATATTTAGAGGAAAGCTGAGCTGCTCACTACCATGGGTCCAGATGAAAAGCTAAAGACAATGTCAAACGTGGCTGAAATGTCAAGGAAATGAATTGTTTGTGTAGAGGAGCCATCTGAAATTTCACTTGGAAAGGGCAGTGAGCTTTTGTAAATGGTTTTCTGAAAAAGCTATCAGAATTATTTTGTACAATATGTCAAGGCTGCTAAGATACAATTGTCATCTTTGCCATGGAGGCATGTTTAACAGTGAATTTTAAGCCATCACCAATAACAATACTTCCAGTATGTTCACATTAAAAGAGGAATTTAAGTGTTTGATGACTATTTTAACACATTCAATTACAGTACAGACTGGAAGTATTATAATGCACCAGTTTTGATCTCACATTGTAGACAGCCTTTTCATAAAAACAGCTACCTCAATCAAGGGTTAATATAACTTCAATTTATGGCTCAGTTACAAACATCTTACTATAAAACTGAATTGAAAAGTTTTGCTTTGGAGACTAGTGGCTTTCAGACAAAAAGTTAAAATTTCTGCTGCAAAAATAAGAGACAAAATTTAGTCCTTCAACAAGGAACTGCTTAACTCCTCTTCCTTTCTCTAGAGGAAGCACTCCTACCATGTTCCTGCTTGCCAAAAAATAATATATTATGAAGCAACCAGAAAGAGATTTCAATGAACTTTTCCTGTAGGAACATTTATAATGTAAACATTATCATCTCTTACAAGTAACCCTCATTCTTTTGCTTTCTGCTGTCTTAAGGAAGAAACAAAAAATAAGATGTTGAGGTACCAACAGGCTCAAAAAAAAAAAAAAAGAAAAAAGAAAAAAAAGAAGTGTGGAGGTTGTGTATGATTCAGATGGAAAAATCAGTGCTAAGTGGCAGAGCTGAAATTTTGAGAGAAAATACTACTGGGATTAGAGGGAGGCATGCTGGGGGGACAAAACTCCACAAAAAAGCAGTGGCTACACAGGATAAAATACCTGTCAGAGGATTTTGAAGTACTGAAGGTGAAAGAACAATCAGCAAGAGGGGCTCACCTATTCTGCATATAGAGACAGCTGACTATTTCCAGACCTTTGCTGAATTTTTTGTTGTTGAATTCTGATAAAAGATTACAAGCAGTTATAAAGAGAACTTCACAGCAGCTGATGTGATCTGGGAGGAGCATTGCTTATCAAGTATCCAGGATGGGAGCTCCACAAAGGACCAGCCTGACCATCATGTGCTTCTGCTCCAGCTGTTCTGGAGCGGGGAATGCTCTGTGAGGCAGGGGAATAGCAGGGAAATGACAACAACTAACACTATGCAAAATCTTTCTCCTCTCTTTTTTCCAGGAGCCTTTTCCAGATTTGCTAGCTTTAAAATTCCAAACCCTTTGGTTCTAAAAAGATTCCCTCTTCCAGTCTTGCCTTTTTACATGATGCAACTTTCATTACCTGAAGTCAAACGCCCGGGATTCCACTGATTGCTTTGGTGGTTTGGCACGGCAAGTGCAAATCTTAATTATACAGCTTGGCATAATGGTATTTTATCATGACTCTGCTCAGCTTGGAATGCAAGCACTAGATGAAGAAGAAACTTGACAAATCTTCAAAAGCCTGTGGATTCAGAAGCTCTGAATGATTCCCTGCTGGTAGATCTCTTGGGAAAATACGTAAGCCTGGTAATTTCACGGCAGTCTTGGTGCCACCATCGCTTCACAAAACTCATGACAACAACTGGTCTCATTTTACAGTAGGCATTATTTTGTGTGCCATTACATAAAGGAGGAGTTGGAATCAGCCAAGAGTTATGTTTCACAAGTGGTTTTCAGGCTGGTTGCTTACTAAAGGAAGCACTGCAGGTTTTTATCAAATGATTTAAAAAGCAGGAAAAATCCTGAAGCTCTGTGTTGAAATTATCTCTACAGATGCAGACGTGAACTCTTCCTTTACAAGCTAAGACAAACCATATGACAGTAATCTCATGGGTTTAATATTTGCTTCCTAAAAAAAGGCAGGCAAAGACTTTTTCTTTATGTGCTAATCAAGTCTCCAGTTATCCTCTACAGCATTTAAAGGAAAAATCTATTCCTGATTGTACTGATCTTGAGAAACTTTTTAATTGCAGTGCATGCAAAACATCTGAGTAGGTTTCTCCCTCAGGCTAAGAAAACTCAGCAATGAGAAAATAACTTACTGAATTTACAGAGTGACAGTCTGGATGAAGGCTTCCTATGTGGGGAATTAATGTAAAACCAGCATTTTCAAACATGGATCCTGATTCTTTCGTACAGTTTTAAGACAGAAATCTTAAACCAGAGACTATCCTCATCATTACGGGGAATTAAAAGATAAGATGCTATAAAATATCCTGAAAATAACCAGGTCATTTCTAAATAGTTGTCAAGACTGAACTGTTGAATAGATGAAGTGCTTCTCTTGATGTTTCCATCTAGATGTGAAACAGCAGATTGTAATGGTTTTGAGAAACATACAACAAACAGTAGAAAAGGACGAACATTACAGAAGTTAAATACATTCCAAATCACAGGAGCACGTTGGATTACAGAGGGTGACAGGGAGCACTGCATTCAGTTTCACTGTGAGCTTTAACTGTTAGAGAAGCAAAGTTAGGAGCAAAATATTAGGAGCAAAAGTTTCCATACAGTAAAAACCTATGGACAAACCTTTTCAGTATTTTAAAAGAAAGATTCTTTTCCCCTCGAACCCCATAAATAACTGCTAGTGATTTTTGGTTTGGATTTGTGAGAATGCTACTTCTCGCTGCTCTTCTATGCAGGTTGTTGTTGGTACACAGCTCTATACTGCAAACAAAAGCGAAATATCTGTCATCTGGGTACACTTGGTTTTCTTCCTAGAGTACTGAAGTAGTACTGATGCAAGCACCTGACACTGTGTATATAAAATTATGAGAAAAACAATATTAAACACTACTGTTTGGATTGAAAAGCAAGGCACATGGAATTCTTGTTGCCTGTGTCAGCTTAATCCCACCTTCTTGGGTGTTTGTGTGGCCAGAACATCTGCAATCATGTCATATCTGCTATTTTCTGCTGTAGGATTCCAACCAGGGATGCCCCTCTGACAAACAGCTCTTTGCTGCTGTGTTTTGACATCATTCCATGCTCAGCACCATCCCTTACTCAATGCACACTCTTCAAAACGTGCTCTTCATACAGAATTCCTCTCTTACAGACTTCTGCTGTTAGCACCCAGATCATTCAGAAGCCAGGGTTCATCTTTACACTGTTGCACTCTACAAATGAGTAAATACTGCAGGGATTGAGCAGCAGTGACACCAGGACACTCTGGGTGTCCAGTTCCAGGCACTCTCCAGAGCCCAGCAGCACAGGCACCAGTTATTGTGTCAGCATGATCCTTGACATCCCTCTGGGAGGGTTAACAGCTGGCAACTCCACAAAGGGAATCCATCCAGCTGTGCATCCCAACCCACAAAGCACCTTTTTTTTTACAACATACTCCTGTGTTAGAGAACCCTAACATCTCCTAAATGAATCCCTGAAATGGCACTGGTGGGGCAGAAATCCTGAAATGCAATCAAAATGCATCAATCAGCACTGGGCAATGGTGCTTTCATTTCAGAGCTTTGGGACAGCTCACCTCCCAATGCCACTAGCATTGTTTCGAGGTAGCTTTTTTAAGACCCCAAATAAACCCTGCCATAGAGTCATGGAGCACACTGCAGCAGGGGGTTTGAACCTGTAGGAATGAATAAAGCCCTCCTGCCTCACAGGATATGGGGCTGGAACAGGCTGTGACCCCACGGTGCTCCTACTGAGCCTGCAGAGGGCTCTCAGCGGGAATGTTCACACACAGGGACATTTACACTGAAATATGGGACAAAGGTTTGTACCAAACCAGTTAGAAAGCAGGCAGTGGTATGGTACCACATCTCAAGGCAGAAAGGTCAGAAAATAGGGCCGACTTTGCCCTGCCAGCTGTGCAGTATAAAATCCAGAAGGTGGCAGCAAATATTCTTCCTTACAAGAAATAAACAGTTTATTGCAAGGAAATCTAAGATGCCTATGGCCAAAAGTTTCAGCTATTTGCTTTCTATAGACATAAATGTACTGTATTTTTAGAACTCCATATGGATAAAGATTAAATGATAATGAAAAGTTGATTTGCTTTCATTTGCACAGGTGCAAAGTGAGCTAAATAAATAATTTATCACAAGTTAGCAATAATCCTATGTTTTTTAACCACACAGGCATTTTGCAGCAGTGAAGGTCTAATTTTAATCATTTACTTTCCTCTTCTACCATTACTTGACAACTAAAAAGGACTTTATTTTCAAAAGCAAAATTTGCCACAAAGCTTATGTGAGGTGGCTGACAGTGACTGCTTCATTAGTTTGTATACAAATTATGAAAATAATATTGTTCTCACTTGAACTAACATCACATTTAGAAACAATCTGATTTCAGAATAAATTAGATTCCAGTCCTACAATTCCCTATAAATTTTCAGAATCAAGCCCTGACAAGACAGCTTTGAGGAAGTCAGGATCAGGCCTGAACTATGGGATTCTAATCTATTCCTGGTCTCAGTACAGCCACTGACAAGGTTTTAGTTGTTAGACAGGTGAGATTCCCTTCCTCCCCAACCATTAGCCAAATTTCTTCATTCTCATTTTAATCTACCATAAAATATTTCAGGAGTTTCAAATAAAAATTATTTTCCCATTTTATTTCAAAACTTTTGGTACTTGTATTGTGAAGTAGCTGTAGCATTTACTGCAGAGCTGGCAGCATTTCAGAGAGAAATTATTTTTTCATTACATAAATTTTAAATAATAAATAGCTTGGGGAAAAAAAAAGCTGTAATATTAACAATATGTCTCCCTTCCATACTCAGTTAAAAAAGTTAAAGTGCTTCTTTCATGTTAAAAAAAATTAAAAAGGAAAGGAGGAAAGAATTGAAAGGCATAAAAATTCAGTATCATTTATGTTGTCCTACAATTTTCTCAGTGCTTTGGTCTCTAACTGCAGTGGCCATTACAAGCCCATAGAAAGCCAAAGGAGAAATGCATCACTCTGGGCTTTTTTATAAAGACAGAGGCACTTTTTGAGATAAAACAATTGTTTTATCTGCTTCCTCCTCCTTTGTCCCCTTTCTGTGTAAACAGCACCCAGGCGCTATTGTTAACTCAGATTTCCATGTGCTTTGATATGCGATTAGGGACCAGAACCATAAGGAAAAGATAAAAATAAACCTGCTTTAATGACTTAGACATCAAGGTCCAATTTATTCAGGTGACTTCATTAGGGAGGAGTTTATGAGGAGAGAGTTTCACTGGACTATTCAGAGTCCAACCCACTTTTGTCTCCTGGACTGGTAAAAGGCAGCTGTGGCATGTAAACACACACACACATACACAGAGTTTTCTCTTGCTGAGATGTGCCACCTGAGACACAAAAACAGCTGCTGGGAAATCCTTTCACTAGGTAGTATTATGCATTCTTATTTAGACTGGAAAAGGAAAAATACCTTTCTAACTCCTGCCTTTAAAATTTGCACTGTTTTATGAACCTAAGTATTGTTCTTTGTGTCTTTCAGATTTCATAATTAACAAGTACATTGAAAGAGCTGTAAGTTCCAAGTAACCCATTTTCCCTGACTATTGATTAAGATATTAGTGAATCAAAGGTAGACAGTCACACTCATCCATCTTACATTGACTAGATCTATACATGCACACACCTAAGTACTGCTTTTACATTCATTTCCTTATATATGGAAACAGTTACTTCTGGAAGTAATATTATAGAAATTTTAGTTTATATTAACACACGTCCTATAAATATCAGAGATCCTTGCAGTGCCATAAATGTTTGCTGCAGTGAGCAGTTTATAACCTGTTTGCATTTTCAAAATCAGTGTTAACCCAAAGCTAACCTAAACAGTTTAATCTGTTTGCAGAGACACCCAAAGCACTCAGCAGCTGTCAGGATTCTGTGATTGCAAAGGACAGCTCTGAATGGCCTTTCCTCTTCTTTACATTTAGGAATCACTTTCCCTTCAATAACAATTGTAGAAAAGGTTTTTCCCTCTGAAAACACCCAGGAACTGGAAAAGAACAAATTAATCAGTGTAGAGGGTTCTAGTTTGTCTTGCTGCATAACACTTCAATGTTCTAATAACTGTATTACCACAAGATTACAGGAATACAAAATGTGATAAAGTAATAATTCTGGTAGCATTTCACTTTTCTCTCCTCCCTTGATTTCTGAGGTGAAAAAAGGAAAATCTCTACCCATCTTTTTTATGATTTTCTTATAGCTTAAGGGAGACAGAGGAGAGAGCAATTATTCTCTACTTACACTTCATATTTTCCTCTGTGTCTGGGGTTTGTGCACTGTTTCTAGTACATGCTTGTTAACAAATGTATCTCCAGGATTTAAATATAAAGGAGAAATATTAGAAAGCCTTAGCATGTCTGGCTGCTGCTGTCCAGCAGGTGAATGATAAATTCTAGTGACTGGAAGTTGCCCTGATTGCAGAGTCTGTGTTTATTAGCTTGAGGGGGCTGAACACCTAGTTAGTCAGTGGGGATCTCTCTGAACTTCTTCCTCAAATTCCTTCAGACCATTATGGAGTGGACAAGGTTCTCCCCATACACTTCAGCCTTCTTCCAGATAAATCATCTGGAATGCTATTTACCCTAACAGGTTTTGTAGTCTCACAATCCAAGAATATAAATATTAGTTAAACCCACATGCCATTCAGTCCTTACTTCATAGAAGCAGAGATTATCCTAATTTTACCACAACTGGAGGAAACAGATGTGCATTTTGGAATTTGGAAGTCAAAAAGTTAAACCCCAGCCTATTTATTACAGATAATAGTAAATGTCTTTAGAAATTTTTCTAAAGTCAAGCTATCAAGTGGGAAATGGAAGCCCAGACCAGGACTTCTACCTAAATAATACAACAGAATGATCCATTTTGATAAAGAGGTAGTGAAACATACTTAATAACTCATCATTCTCTGATTAAACTCTGTCAAAGAAAATTAGTTCCTGCTTTATAACTTATGGTTACACCACAAAACCACTTCCATAATTGGATGAACTCTGGAGTTTTTCTCAGAACAGGACAGACTAAACAGTGTCTCATCTAAATGTCTTGTAAAGCCAGATATTTTATCCAACACTTGTTTCAACAGTATCATTTCCCTCTGCATCTCTGAAATCCTACAAAGTACTCACTGGGCTTTGAACTGGAACTTCCATTGAAAAAGAGGAACTTTTCTGTTCTAGAGCCTTCCTGAGAGGAGCTAACACAAGCAGAATAATGAGGTGGACCTGTTTGATCAACTTCTTCATCCCTCTCTTCAACGTTATCTTCTCAATTGCTTTATATTCTTAATTACCACCTAATTTCTTGTGGTTTGGGTTATCTGATTAATTTCTAACATAGGGGTTGGTGTGTGGGATTATTAATGTTGGGGAATGTCCTCTCTGGAAATGTAAACTGGAAATATCTGATCTTAGCTAAGAGGTGAAAGGATAGTCCTGTCATGAAGCATCGGTTGTGAAACTTGTCAAAACTCTCATGACATAACCTCTGAGTGTCACTACACTTTCAAAAAGAGATTCAGGCTAAGTACGACCAAACTGACTGAAAATGATGAAATCTGAAGTCTCTTCCTCAGTTTCCATCTCTCATACAGAAGGCTGATATTACAACGTAACTTAAAACGTGAAGAAGTGGTTGTTCACATTTCTTAAATGCAGTGAGATCCTGTGGCAGAAAAACTTAAAATGTGACACTTTTCTGTGAATCTTTGCTAGATCAGCTATACCTTGAATGATCACACATCTGGTTGGCTGCTCTCTAGTTCATGCTCACAGTGCTTTAAATTTGGGAAGCTCATTAGGAAAAGTAACACGAGGCAATGTTGTTCAGATTGAATTCCAGCAAAGCCTCTGGCAAAAAGAGCCAGGAATTTCCCAGCAGATCTCAGAATTAAAAGCATGAGGACATGAATCAATGAGTGCAAATGGGTGAGCTGAGGAACCACATTTATAGAGGCTCTAAGAACAGGGTAATTTGTGCCACACAGAGAGCGGGTCTGGCTTGGGGACAGGCTGTACCTGCTCCACACGCTGCTGTGGCAGAGCCTTCTCATGAACACAGTTTCTGTTTCAAAGTGCCACATTAGTAAGAAGATTAGGATTTGTCAAAAATGAATGGATTGCTCCTATAAGTGGGTCGGAATGTACTGAAATTCCGAGGGCATTGCCTTTCAAAGAAGCCAAAAGTAGCGTCATGTAAGGGTATTAAGTGAGTGCTTGCATTAACACCTTTAATTGCTCGTGTTCACTTTTGTGAACACAAAAAAGTGAAAACTAGGATAAGCATAATAATTTTCAAGTAAGAAAAGCCTTTCTTAAAAGGAGATCGCCAAAGATTTGTTCTTGGACAGATGTCCTAGACAGAGCCTGTTATCAAATAAATTAGGCTGTGCCTAATGTTAGAGAGAATTTTGTAAACACACACAGAACTGTCACAACATGACTCCCTTCTGTATTAGGAACCATCTTTTCAGAGCAAGGCACACCAGCTAAGTAGTGGGAAAGCTGCACAGTTGCTAATGCCACTGTACTTTTTCAGTAAAAGCCTGTCTTTGGTCTGCTTACTTTCCTCAAAAATTCAATTTGCTGTGTCCTTGCTCCTGTTTCTTTCTCTGCCTCCTGCCTTTCCCATAAATTAAAGTTCTAAAAGATACTTGTAGTCATAAAAAGGGACTGCCAGGATGTCACGTGCCTTCAGGGCCTTTTGTTCCAGTTTGGAAACGAAGAGAAGGGGCTTCCTTTCTTGCTGTTTAATAATTGTATTTGATATTTTGTCTTCCTAGGGAAGAAGCAGTGGCCGCTCATTATCGCTTCCTGGGAGACCTTCTTCATTCATTCCTCGAGCCATGTCTCCTACTTCTCCTCTTGTATTCCAGCCTGCCCCTGACTACTTCAGCAAGGCAGACACAGCAGCTGACAAGCCTGGCAAGAGACTGACTCCCTGGGAAGCAGCAGCCAGGTCTCCCCTGGGCCTAGTGGATGAAGCTTTTGGCCCCCAAAGCATGCAGGAATCCATTGCTGCTAACGTGGTATCGGCCGCTCGCAGGAAAACGCTTCCTGAGCCACCAGATGAGTGGAAACTTAAAGTTTCTTATGAGCCTCCAGCCCCGAGTGGTAGCGTAGCCTTACTAGGAGGGAAGCAGTGGGGGGTTCCATCACCCCAAAAAAGCTCCCTGTCTGCCCCAGGTGCCCCCAGCCAGGCTGGCCCTAAGCTGCAGTATCCCTACTGCACCCAGCGCTCCACAACGGATCCCGACATCATGTCCGTGGATTCCAGGTCTGACTATTGCTTCTCAACAGCTGATTCAAACTACAACCCACAGCCAAGGGGATGGAGGCGTCCAACATGAGCAGCTGAAGGGCCTGGGGCATTTTCCCCTCCTCCAGCTCAGCAAGCGCTAAGATTTGAGTTGGAGAAGGAAAGTTTCTTGCCAGCCCAGCGATCTCTGCAGTAAAAAAATGAGGAGACAAAATTGAATGGAGCACGGTTTTCACACGACTGCAGCCCTAGCAGCCTCTAGAATAGACTCAGTTTTACACCTAAGATTGTTCAAAAGGCAAAAATATGCATTTCTTGGGGTGAGGGGGGAGATGAAAGTGGGGCAATCCATGTACTCGATGCAAAAATCTAGCAAGGATGTAGAAAGTGACAGCAAAAATGCTTGCAGTTAAGTTAATGTGAAAAAAAAAAAGTAAAATAAGGGCATTTTAAAACCAAGAAATATTTTACAGGATCTTGTAGGTTTTCTGAGTGTGTTTGACATGAGTTCCAAGTTACTAAATATAGTCATACTTGCAAGAGTTCTAATGGAAGTGGAAGATTTTGAAGCACCGGCTTATTTGCCATATGGTTTTTTACTGCATTTCTATAACGAGCTAAGAAAGTAAATCCATGACTATTTTTACTGTGGCAATGGTACCTGAATCACCACAATATGTAGATACAGGAAATCATAAACAGTCACCCATTTCAGATGGATTTCAAGACAGTTGCAAAGAAGTTTTACATCTTGTAATTAATCCGAAAACACCAGAAAGAAAGGCATTGTTAATAGAGACCAATACCGTGAGACTTGAACAACAAAAGAGATGAGGAGTGTATTTAAACTGGATTGCAAGTTATTTTTGTAATAAACTGTCGAACAAGTCAGAGGCTGAACAGCCTTTATTTCTCTGTGAAATGCACTGTTTGCTGAGCATTCACTGCTCCAGTGCCTGGTAATCCAACTGGCTGGGCAGTTAGTGGTGTTTCTAAGGTAGCTCAATGTTTAGAAAGCTTTTGAGTTGTATCCTCAGTTGGGAAGACGTAGATGAGTTGTGTAGCAAGGACAGTTCCTGCTCTGTGTAGAAACTGGTATGTGCCAGAGGGGTTCTGATACGTGGTGCACGGTGTGAGTCTAGGAGCAAATGTTTGGGGGGTTGGTTATACCTCAGTGATGCTGATGGATCTGAAGGCATGGTGGATAATTTTTGCTGGTGAGACACACCTTGCATTTGCAGCTTATTTAAACAATAGAAATATGTGGTTAAAAATGTACGTATTCCAAGCTTCCTGGGTAGTTTAGATGTTGTCAAAGCATTAAATGAACGCCCCGATTTTTACGAAGTGCTGTCAATCCCCTTTATTTTGTGGAGAATTCTTGGAGGATCTGACAAGCACAGTCAGCTGAAATTACTGCAGAAGACCTATTAACTATCCTTAGTTTCAGTGAGGCTGTCACTGTGAGTGAAGGGATTAGATTAGAAACATACATGCAGAAAGAAAAAATATAGTACAAAATATTCCTGTCTGCAAAGGATTTCACTTACAGCAATTACAAAATGTTATTGGTACAAAGGAGAAAGGAAAATTAAATCCAAGTTCAGTTGAGCTGGAACTTCCCCTAAAAGCAAATAATTACAGGAAAAATATAGCCTTAATGAGTTTAAGTTGGCAGAAATTCTGGAGCCAAACAGAAGTCTCCCTAAAATTCAACTGATCCTTCTGACGAGTCAGGAAATGAAGATGTGAGAATGGTAAACCTTTAAAATAGGATCATACTGCTAAAGCACTTTACAGATTTATTCCACAATATGAACTTGCAAAAGAGAAAAAGTGATTAGAAAAATTACATAAGCGAGGCTGCCATGATATGCCTGAAAATGAGCTTTGCACCTCAGAGTTATATATGCACAAAATCAGAGTAAATTTTCCTGCCACACAGGCAAAAATAGATGTTTCTCCACAGAGTCTATTTTATCACAGTTGGGAATATTCCACCAGTGGGACTGTGGAAGCCCCCTTAGCCTTGAGGGCTTATCCTCAGATTCAACCCTATTGCCCGGGAAGTACATGCCAACTCTTCACTTAATTTCAGTTAAATTATAAATCAAATTGAAATTCAGTGAAATTTACAGCTCAAGATCATCAAGGCCTTAACTACTCAATAGATACCAGTGCATATGCATTTCACAGAA
Organism: Pycnonotus jocosus; assembly: GCA_013400435.1. Taxonomy (NCBI): domain Eukaryota; kingdom Metazoa; phylum Chordata; class Aves; order Passeriformes; family Pycnonotidae; genus Pycnonotus; species Pycnonotus jocosus. The sequence continues at coordinate 221,570 of VWYP01008911.1, read as the reverse complement.
GGCCTACATTCTGGAAAGTGCATGCCTCTTACATATTTTGGTGACCTGTGGTCCATATTACCATAACAAAACAAGTTCCTGTTCTCAGGTCAAGTTCAGGTTTCTGGTTTTAACTGTTTCCTTTACATCACTAAACAGAAAACCAGACTAATAGGTGCATTAAGGCATATTTTTACCCAACACCATTATTATAATTGTAAGAATTGGACACCTAAATATACACTCCCATTGAAACTAGTGCTGTGAATTCTGATGTCATGTATTTACCAGAAGCTAATGTGTGCTTAATTTTAGGGCACATGGAATTAAAAATTGCCAAAAGTGTTTTTAAATCTTGATATTGCAAAAAAAGTTTTGACAGCAAGTGATCTTGGAAAGGCTTTAATGCTGTGGTCATGTGGCATTACAGGAAAACATGCTCTGGGATGAAGCCCTAATTCCCCACCTGAAACACACAACAAACATGAAAGTGAAGAGTTTCAGACAGGATCACAGACTTTCTGTCAACCTCCCTAGAACAAAAAATGTGTAGCCTTATAATTTCATTCTATCACAAGTAGGAATTACTCTCTGAGTTCTTCTGTGAATGTGAGAACTCCTGATGCTGAGTTTCATGTGGCTGTGTATCTTATCGTAGATTAATTTGGATGTTTGACATGAGCTACTCCAGGGGGTTTTTTCCTCCTGCTGAGGATTTCCTAGCTCTCTTTCCCATGTGGATTCTCCCATATCTAATATGGAATGAGTCCCCAGTGCAGCATTCCCCTCAACAGCAGCCCTGGTAAGTGGATCTGGTCTCCCCAACACTGTCTATTTTTACAGAGTCTGTGGGCAATGAATTGTCTCTGAGATCTGTTCCTCTGCTACAGAGCAATGGAACTAATAAACATTTCTGAAGTTATAATGGGAGGGCAGACTTGGGGACAGGCATGCAGACAGATCACATAGCCTTGTTTAGAAGGAAATGCGGCTGAATCCACATTGAGACCATGCAGTGATTTCAAAGAAAGCAGCAGGCTGGCACCAGTAAATGAAATATTAATGCATCCGAGCTTTAGAAGGACCCCATGGCATTTTCCACTTTCTGTCCTCCACCCCATTCCTCCACTAGCAAAGCATCTTTCTATCGAATAGTTGTGACTGTTGTGTGTGAGTTCTGAATATATTAATGCAAGTATTTCATACATTTGCTTTTGAATGCACAGATCTGCTCAGTAAATGTGAGGAAAACCTTCTCTCAATATTTTAAATCGTTGGCTTTGTGCTCACCCTCAGAGGTGTCTCTGTTAACATGCAGAGCATCTGAATACACAATATATCTGAAAATTTAGTTTCTTTAGTTATGTTAGGTGATGATGTTCACAACTCTTGTTCATAGTTTGTTTTCATTTTGGTGTGCTTTAACACAACCAAATGTCTATTCACACTGCATTTCTGCCTAGTAGCAAGAGACTGTGTTACCTTTATAAAAGACTTTTCACTTCTAAAGGCTTTTGCTCATTGCAAAGGACACTTTATTTGACAGTGCATGCCAGCGATGTAAATTGTATCACATAATAAAGTGATTTGACCAATCAGATGAGAAAAACAATTTTGTTTTCCCTAAAATCTTGTCTGTTTGTTTAAATAATCTGAACCCAAGTAAAGCCTAATCTCTTTTTTTCTGCACCATTTTTAGACTCACTGACTTTGCCTGTCAGTGACCTCGTGCTGGTATGAGCTTCTAGAAGCTTAAATCAGCAGCAGGTCAAAAGGCAACTTATCAAATTTAGTAGAATTTCATTTCCATACTGACTAAGCAGAGGAAGGAAGCTCAGTGGAGCACAATCTACCCAGGTTAAATAATACAAACAGAACAGGTTTTATTGTTTGAACATTTTCACCCGAACCACAAAAATCTGCAACTAAAATCTACTTACTATACTCATCTGTCTACTTTACTTGCACCTAAGCCTCTGTTTAGTTCCTTGTTCATTGCTGTATTCCTGATGTTTATTCTCAGTTGAGACATACTGTTCAAACATGAAATAAATATTGTGAATAAATTGTGAACCCAGTCTGTACACTATGCAGGCTCTTTGGATAAAGAGCTCTGCAGGAAATAATGCCAGCATCTACAATCTAGATGTGGAAAGCCAGATCAGAGTTTCACTACAGAGAATAAATGAATCCCAAAGCAGTTATTGCATGTATAAAGCAAGCAGGGTTCTGTCCACAGTACAAGAAAAATCATTGATGCATGTAAAACTCAGGGAACTGAAAAAGCTCCACAATAGCGTTTTAAAAGCTTTGCTCTACAAAGGATTTACAAAGTTACAAGACACCCAGTACTACTCCTTTCCACAGTTACATTTCCATTCTTCTTTGGTAACTTCTTAAATACATCATAAAGAAAGTGAGCATAAACCAGATTCACAGTTTAACATAACTCCCTTGACTTCAGTAACTGGCAATAGATTAAAAATCTCTCTGCCAGGCAAACAGTCATAGGTTTTGTAGGATTTTTCACTCTCCAGAGAATGTACCCTGGGTTTCTTGAATGCCCTCGATTTTCTGGTGCATTCATCAACACTTAAGACAATTTAAAATGACTCCAGTGTGGCAGACTGCTCCCTTACCGAATGTGAGGCTGGTGGAATGAGGAATTTTAAGCCCAGAAAGGCGGATGTTTCCAGGCCAGTGTCTGGTTTTCCTCAAACTGAACATTTGTGTTTTGAAATTGTTCCCTGGATATATCATTGGACCTTTAAAAAGAAGCCTTGTGTCATTGCTGAGTCAGAAACAGCGCTCAAGGTGCTGGAAAATGTCTGGTGTTTGTTCACACTCTTTCAGTCCTAAAAAAGGACTCAAGTATTTCACACTCAAAACAAAATGACCTCGGGAGCCTTTGTGTGCATGCACATGAAGTTGTGGAGGTTTTTTGTGGAGAAAGTAAGGTTATGGTCGATGAACAGATGTTAATGGAGAGCTAGGGGGACATACTGTGCTGCACTATGGTTCAAACAGCTGGAAGGGTACAATTCACTGACACACATGTGAAAAAAGAAGGTGTTGATAAACCTCTAGATCTAATTTTATCTTTAAAGTAAATCAAAACCCAAGGGTAATTTTGTCTGAGTACTGCAGAGGTTCATGACTAATTTCTTCCCTATAAATAAGGAAACCAAAGGAAAGATATGCTAATTTCTGGACAAACAATGTTGCATGTTGTAAATAATTTAAACCAGGCTGTAGACAAGGAGAATTTGCCCAAGGCAAAAATGGAAAATAAGAAGCTTTACAGAATTCTAAATCAGAATAATGGATGAATTGGTAGAGTTTCCCAGATGAACAACTTCACAGAACTATGGCAGCTATAAAACAATTTCCACTCTTCATATTATTAACAATTGCTAAGTCATCTTCATTTTAATCCTAATATCATTGGATGCACTTGAGTTTAGTCTCAGAAAGTCAGTAATTTTAAAAAAACAAGAATCAACATAAAGACAGCATATTCTTAACTATGTGGTATTTCTAATGTTTTGGGAATTTTTTTCTAACAGAAAAGCTTATAAGCATAAACACAGCAGTTTTGATCAGGTGCTCATCAGCTACTCTGATTTTTAGGTCTGTTCAAGACAGTTTATATTTAAGTGCAAATATTTTGCCCATACAATAGTTTGTATACAAACACAGGACCTGAAGACTTGAGGACTTGAAGTGTATTACTTGTATGCAAAATAGAATATTTTAAGAAAATTATCAATACTGGTAACTTTTATAATTTCCAAGAAATTCCTCACCACAGATCCACAGAATTTCATGATTTTGTGAAAGTTCAAGATTACCTTCTCAACTATGCCTGTGGAGTTCACCCTTCTTTACTTCCTTTGGCAGTTTAAAACCCCAAGAGATTTTCCATGTGGCAGTAAAATAAAAAGTTTTGTGTAGAAATTCAGAAATCTTCCTGCTGAATCAGTATGCCCTGAGAAAATCTGCATTTCAATGAAACACAAAGAACAGAACAAGACAACAAAACTCCTTTGACCAAGTGGAGCAAAATGCTGATACCAGCTAAGTCAATGGAAGCTTGACTAATTTACCACTTATGCCAGTGGGACAAGGATTTCACCTCACACAGAAATGTGCAGCACCACAAAACACAACTAATTTACAAGCACTGAACTGGTGTCAGCAGTCCTGTAGATTTTTGTAGCCTGCAGAATTCAAAAATGTGATTGACAAAACAATAAGGCATTAATCGGATTTTGTAATGGTATCCTCTGTTAGGAACTTGCTCACTGATGTGCAGAATTATGGAGAGTTATCTCAGCTGGGACTCTGCTGAGGATCAAGTTGCTGTCTTGGCCTCCTGTATAATCAGTGTGGAGGTGTATTTTCTAAAAAGAAGTTAACTCCATCCCCAAATAAATGCCTCAAATAAGTGGACTGGATCCCAGGACCCCAGGCATAGCCTTACATCACTCCAAACTCACCTTGGCTTGCAGAGGTCTGTTTGTATAACTCTGTCCTTGAGAAATGGATCATCAACAGACCAGAAAAACCACCCAAGGACAGTGAAGAGATGATTATTGTTATTTTGGGAGCCATAAAGTTCTGGAAGTTTTAGGCAGATGCTTTTCCAAAATCAACTTGGAGGTTTCTCAAAGGAAGAGATCACCACTCATCTCTTCCTGCATTTTAATCAGCTGCTGTTTACCCTGCAGAATTAGACACAGATCACAGTGTTTTGGATGTTTATTACTGGAGTTAGATGTGACTCCTCTGCATGTAACCTCAGATGAACAGCAGTATGAATACAGGTTTGGAGAGCAGCAGTCCAAACAGATAACATTCAGACAGTAGCAACAGTGGCTTTGTTCTTCCTTGTGACCTTTATAATAATTTCTCCTGCTTTGAATGCTCTGCCATAACCTTTGTACTGGAGAGCAAAGAACACAAAAGTAGTTAGGACTACATTCACAGCTACAATGAGGATTATGGGCACTTCCAAGAAACATTGGTTTTTTCCCCCCCTCACATAATAATTTGATTGTTTGTACCTTTCATATTTTTACTTCCCTGTTTTAAATTCTTGTCATTATTCACAATCCCCCTTTCAGAGACTACAGTGTGTATGAAATGCATTATACTTTTTGACAAAGCATATAAACCTCCTGAAAAATCATAGCTAAATGAAATACAGGAAATACATTATATTGAACACTCACCTACATATACACAGAAAGCTCACAGGCCACAGAAGATATCAGGCAGGCAGAGAGCAAGAGGGTAAAAATAAAATCATGTTTTACCAGTAAAGCAGAAAGATTCTACTATATCAGACTGTAGGATATGGTAGATTTCCAAACTTCTATTTCCCTTTGCATTTTAGGGACTGGTGCAATCTCTGGAACAAGGATGGCCAGTTTGTCACTAAACACTTCAGGCTTACTTATACAGCATATTCAGGTTTACTGCTCTACAGTTTTGCAAGCCCAAAAGAAGACAAGCACTTTGACTAAAGCTGGTGCTGTCCAACAGAGGGCAATGGTACACAATCCATACAATCCATACTGTTTGCTCTCCCTGTTCCAATGGAGAAGCTGTGGCACAGTCAGAGATCTGTGAGGACACCAGACACCGAGCAGTGTCATCATCAGCACGCCCACTGGAACCCAAATGCCGTAAAATGTTAAAGTTTGAGCTAAATCAGATGGTATAGGAGGCATTCATACTGCACTGTTGAATGAGTCCCACACAGACAGTAGCTGGTTATCCCTGACCTCAGCAGCACGGGGTGGGCAGGTGTCATTATCTCCTTTTACCAATGGAAGAGAACAGGGAATGGAAAGAGCCCGTGCACTGCCCAGGGCTGCTGGGACAATGGCAATGCTGCACTCGGATGGGGACATTCCTGGCTCTTACCTTCACCTATAATCCACTGGCTATTTATAGCAGCCATACATACTTCACAACCAGCACAATTACATTCTTACAGCTCAGAAAAGGAAGAGGAAGGAACCTCCAGTCCTTTGAAGAAACAATCTAGTAATTCAAGAGACAGATCAAGTTATGGCCCAGACTGCCAGGCAAAATTCACCAAATCCCATGAGAGAGAATGTAAGGCTCTGGAGTTGTTTACTCATAGTAACCACAGCTGAGTGAGTAGAGATTAACCTCAGAGGGCAGTAGAAGGATTAGTTTAAAATATCAGAATTAAGGGGGAGTCCACATTTGCTTACATCAACAGAAGCCCCTGTCTTCTCCCATGTCACCATGCTAGTCTCACCTAAAGCCTGTAACAAAGCAAACAAAACCTGTCCAAAGGAACCAAATCTCAAGTTCCTGTTAAATCATGAGCCTCCCCATGAGCCATTGCCAAATCATCACTGGCAATGTCTTCAGTATGACGTCTGTTACTAAGGAGCACACATTGTTTCTGTATCTGCCTGAACAGTAATGTAAAACACACACTCACCCGCTACCAAGGGGATCAACCCTGCCACTGAAGGGAAAAGAACTGCACAGCCATACTCAAAGGCACCAAAGGAAGGCATGTTTATATCAGAAGTCACTTCCATTAGCCTGGGGAAAAGGTGACACACAAAAAAATTTATGAAAGATGGTGCAAGAGTTTCTCTCATGCCTCCTTGAAAATGGCGTTAATAAGAAACTGTGATTAATTTAAAAATGAGTGAGCAAAACTTGACTAGCTTGCCACTTCTTTCTCAACAAGATGGAGTTAACAATTAACTTCTCCTTCTTAGCAGGTGGCCTAACAATAAATGTAGATAAAATCAGTTTGCTGACAAAGTATTTTGAAGAACAAAAAGCTTAAAGAAAAAAAGATCTGCGCTAATGGATTAGAAATACTAATTCCTGGAAACAGAAACCTCCTGGAAAAGAGAGACAGCAAGCACATAAGGAGCAAGCAGCACAAGCACTGCCAAAGAATCTTCCTTGAATGCACAGTGGCAAGGAGCAGCCTCAAGGTAATGAACAAGTGTATAGCCAGTCCGTGTGATTACGTGTCCAGCAGCTCCAGCCATTTCCATGCAAGGTACTGAGGCACAGGCTCCGGGGGAAAGGGAAGGAAGTTGGCACGGTTAAAATGCATTATGTGCACAGTCAAAAGTCACACAGACTTTGGTGTTTCCAGCTTCCTTGCCACACAGGCCCAAGTTATCATCCACTTGAATGATACAGTACTAAAGAGCTGCTTAATTGAAGTTGGAAGAGTAAATATGGGGGGTAAAGTGGAAACGTTGGATCTGTCATCCCTAATCACCCATCCATGTCTCTTCTTTCCTATTGCTCCAGAGCATGGCTATCTGTTCTAAATCAAATGTCACAGCATAAAGATAAATATTTCTCTAGAAAAAAATTTCAGCCTTTGTATTTAAGTGTGTACAAAATATATAATACGTATCTTTTTTTCCTAGTGCAATAGCACTGAAGAATAACTTCTGTCAGAGTTTGGATGAAAGGGAGCCCACATTGCTGAGAAGTTTTACTCTTCAAAAATCCCTAAGTCCTGCACCAATGACTTTTACTCTTGGAGTGTGTGTTTTTGAGGGGGGTGGAACTATAAAGAGAACTCCAGACCTTTGCCAACAATAGTTTCTTGTTTCTTTTAGTTCTGTTCACTGTTCTAAGCAAAAGAGGAATTTAGAAAAGCAGTTAAGCTGTAAGTGCTGGCAGCTTCTGTTTGATTAGACAGATAAGCTTTATCTGAATTAAGGCGTATAAAAGTGTTGGTACAGCAAGTGTTACTCCACTGGGCACAATGCCCACATCTAGGGCAGCGCAAGTAATGGAGAAATTACTCAGGAGAGTAAAACACACATGTACAATCCCACAATGCATTCCCATACCGTGCCACGAGTTTTAATTCCACATCTGTAGAATATCAAGAGTAAGAATGGAAAATATCTATGGCACGGCTGGACTCTCGTAAAGTGGAAAATATGAGATGGTAGGAGTTTTGTTTTCTGCTAATCATCTAGCAAGCCCATTAATCATGGAATGCCTCTAAACACAGTGAATCTGTGAAGGAAGAAACAGGAGCAACAACATTATGAGAAAATACAGCACATTTCAGGAGTGAAATATTCCTTCTCCCATTTTAAAATAATTCTTCTTGCAAAGATGGAAGCATGGATGAAAATTTGGTCTTTGATTCTTCGTTTTTATGAGTTATGTGAGTTCACAATTATTTGGATGCAGCAAATTACTTTTTGTTAAAAAAAAAAGATTAAAGGGGCAGACTGATGATGGTGTAACCCAGCAAGTATTACTTCCAACACCATTGCTCACACTTGGTAAAGAATAGTATCCAACCTGTTCTATATTGACTGTATATTCCAAATACCCTGTTAAATACATCCTGTCTGTGGCAACCTGCTCACTGACCTTTTCTACATGACTCCAATATTAGCTAAAGTAATAAAAAAGGGAAAAACGCCAAGAATTAATCACAAACTCAGATATTATCCCTAAAACACCTGCATAGTAGTGCAGCAGATGTGCTTCACACAATGAAAACTACTGCAATATTTGGCACTTAAAAGAGTCAAATTGACAGGTGTATTTGGGAGTATAATGCAACTGTGACATGTGACAGTTTTAAAATTTATTCTTGCTTAAGTTAATGATACTGCATTCAGTTCCACTGAATAGCAGAACCTTTTAAATGGGTTTGGGAACAGTGTTCAAATTTTTGAAAGGTAAGGTCATGACATGTCTTGATGACACAGCAACAGAGAAATGGCACTTCTAATTCACCACTTTTGTGTTAACTTACAAAAAGAACATCTGCTGAACTTCAAGCTTTCTACATGTCAGCCACGAAGTATTCTATTTAACTTCAAAGTTAATGGGATCACCAGAAAATACCCAAACACTGGAAATGCCACTAAGCAGAACAGCAATATCAGCCATACCATTTAGGGAAAATTCACTTAGGATGGTTGCTAACAATTTGCACTGCTGAGTGCAGAAATTAATCCCCTACATGTGAGACAGGGAAAAAAATGCCCCAAAATCAAATTGATAGTTCAAGTTGTTTCAATGGTGACAATGGTGTTAAATTTTTTCCAAGTTGGACTTTTTCCACAAGGAGACCACTTTGGTGATGGGCAAAGACCTATCTTTTTCTTCAATGACAAGAGAAAAACTCCAAACCTTCTTTGATAATGAAAACACCAAACAGAAAACAAGTTCAGCCAGACTATAATCTTAGAAGTGAGGTCTACCTCTCATTTCTGATTATTGGGAAAAAAACCACAACAGCAATGCACCCTGCATCTTCTCTGCTAATACTGAGTCTGCCAGTGAAAAACACCCAGAGAAGAACCTTCTCAAATGCTAGAGGCAGACTTACAGCTTTAGAACTATCCCCTTGCTAATAAATAATCCTTCTGCAATTTATTAAACAAACAATATCTGAAAGCTTCTAAAACACATCCAGGTGTCCCTGTCTCACAAGCCTGGTTGTTAAATGACACCCACTGCCTATGAGGTCAGCAAATATTGCATGGTTGCAAGGGGAACATCCCTTGCTTTGGTCACATGATTGTCAGCTGAAGATGACAAGAGTCATTTGGATGACTCTTTTATTTCTGCTACCTTCACTATGTAAGGATTTAATTTCTCAGCCAAAATTGACTAGGTCAGCAGAAAAGCTGATTCTTCAGTACTCAATTGTCTGAATTCATTTTGATTAATTTTGGACTAAAATCACTGTCTTTTTTGTATTGTATATTCATTGTCCAAAATACATCATGTGCTCTTCCAAAAGACCAAAGTAAATTTCTCTCTCTTCAGAGGCCAAATAAGGAACTAATTTTCCTTGTACAACTAATACAGAATTAACATCTTACATATACTTTAAAAGAAAACTCAGTCTGTCCTAAGGGTGAATTTTCCTCAGATCCCTTCACTGCAGAAAACTGACCTCCCAATAGAGGATCTGTTCCCTGAGAATCATCTACAACCAACCTTTAACTTACTCTCTAAGTCTTACATGTCCTGAATAAAGAGAAACAGTTACTGAAAAATGCTGGTCCAAATTTGTGGTTTGGTAACCAGCAATCTCTGCTTTAAAAGTCCTTTTGCCCAGTATCACATTGTGAAGTTTAAAAATAGCCTAGTGTCTATATTTACGCTGTTGGATAAGGTAAGTCCCTAAATTCATGTTCAAAGCGTGTAAATAAAATTGACTTTGCAGAAGCCCTGAGATCTGCAAACAGTAAATGCCTAAATGCCCATGATGTCTTAAAATCAGCCCCCAGCTCTGTAGCCTGAATATGGTGCTGCACATGCAGTTCTGGACACCTAGACTGAAATGCTTTCTAAAAACAGTCTCAATAAAGCTGATGACAATCTAAATCAGGAATTTAGAGGCCTGCTGGTTTCTCTCAGTAGTATGGGTGCTTTCTAGCTTTTCCAGCCCAAATGTTTTTAGATGTAGGAAGAACAAAAATAGGCAGCAGGTTCAGTGCTACCCTCAGGAACCAGCTGCAGGTCCCCCTGCACTGAGTGCACTCAGTTTCCACTGACGTCCAGTCGAGCTCTGCATGTGCTAAAGAGGAAATCTTATTTGGCAAGTGACACTACCACACAGCATTGCAATCCACTGAGTGCAGAGACAAATCCTGCTTTCATCCTTCTGCAGCAGCAAAGCCACATTAGCCGACACTCCCTTCCCTGAACCAATCGTGGCCGTATCCTTGTTTTGATTTAAACATGTTCCTGTGCAGGAAGGGCAGAGCACGGTGATTGATTTTCACAGCAAAATATGAGCGGCTCTAATGATTAATGGGAACATAATTTTTCATAACACTGGGATACTAAAAAGAGAAAGAAATGTGGGACAAGTTATGTAATGTGTACTTACAGAAATATGCTTCGTGTCTCTGAAAGGAGACATGATTTGCCATCTCTGGAGTGAACACGAGCCTTGCCACTGAGGGAAACTTCAGCTGCTTTAAATCACAAATCAGTTCCCCCAAATTTATGTCCATCAAAAACTACTACACCCAACACCAGGATACCCACTGCATGGCATATTCCCAGCTCAAAAGGAACAGTGTCATCCCTGTGCCACACTGGCCTAAAACTCAGTGACACCCATGAGTACGAGAGCTGCCTTGCCCCAGAGCCCTGAGGATAAAGCAAGGTTAACACAGCTGCCCTGTGCCAGGACCAAAGGCTCCTGCAGACTATGAGACATTAGTCTGAATCACTTACAAATAGCAACTGTACCCAGAGGAACAAGTGTCTTGGAAAGAAACCACTGTTACCTAGGATGACACTTCTCTTGGAACCCTGCTGAAGTTTCCAGGACAGACTCACTTCTGTTCAAGGGATTAGAAGGCATGTTTACAAAATTTTTCCTCAGGGCAGCACAAAAGTATCACATCATTTCTCTAGTTTTCTTGTGAAACAGGATTAGGCACTGGTGCACACGTCTGCATCAGGAAACAGGATTTTTAGCTGTGGTCTATGGGGCACTGGGGCCAGCCCCCAAACTTCTATTGTGGCCTAGACAGTGACTTAAGGAAAGAATGCAAAATTATCCATGTTCCTTCTACTGCAGGCTGCTGCTCTTCAAAGACAGGTGTTTCTTCATTCTTTCTCCGTCATGGAAGCATGGACAGAGCTTCCAGGCTGTAGGAGCTACTTTCCTCCACAGAAAACAGAAAAATGGTTTTTGTCTAATGGTTATAATAAAGCGGCTGCCGAGACAGTCTAGGGCCTTGCAAAATAACTAATTAGAAGTTATGTTAGATTGTATTCATCATTTAGACAAAAAGAATCTGCCTGGAACATGAATAAACCAAAAGAAAAAAAAATCTACTTCAGAAGATGGTAATCTCTGGATACAATTACTCTTTATATAAAGTTTGTTATTATACAAGAAGGCAGGTTGTCCTTTCTGGAGAACAAAAAATACACGTGAATAAGTTCACACCCCAGTAAGTTTATCAGGTGGGGGAAAGAATTAGAGCAAGTGATAAATGAAACCTGAGATTCTAAAGGAATCTTGACATTCATTGCCAAACCAGAAGTCCACTGAAGTTCTATGCAGAGGTCCCAGGCAAGATGATGAACGGTAACAGAGGAGGTAACAATGGAGGAAGAAACTGTAATAATATTGGAAAATGTTTCTTCAATAGATCTCCTTCAGAAAAAAGTGTTTAAAATAACTGAAACAGGTCAGCAATAAAACAGGTACTGTGTTCCCCTGCTGCAGAGCGCTCCTTGCTGATGGCAGTGGTTACCATTAGGTATTGTATCAGCCATAGAAATGTTTTCACAGCAGGGCTACCTTTGGCTGGCAGCCAGAATGCCTGTTTTTGAACCAAATGTTGATAACTGTTCTCTTGCTCAAGTGTGGGAAAATATGGGAAACACCAAAGTAAGCTCTTCCACCTTGTTAGTACTGTTTTTTGGTTTGTGTTTGGTTTGGTGTTTTGTTGGGTTTTTTTCTTTTTTAACAGAAGGGTATTTTCCTGCCAGTTTCTTCCTATGAAAACACTTGGCCAGCTGATTCCTTCTCGGGCTATTTTATTGACTATTTCCTGCCAGCACAGTTCCTGTGTGTGCACGACAGTGTTCCTGCTTAGCCAGAACTCCATCTCGACCTCTGTGCCTTTACACTCACATGGTGTTCTCAGCTTGGCAAACTTATGTTTAATTTAAAATTATTTCAGCATGAAAAGCTATATAAACCATACTTAACAAACACAGGGCTTGATAGTACTCATGTCTGGATGTAAAAAACAAAATAGTCCAAATACTCTTCTTTCTGTTGAAATTTGTTTCTAGCTCTAGAGCCTTTTGTTTTCTCTTTCATACCATCTTTCTGTTGAAGCATCCTTGAAGTCATGCTTCAATTAGCCCAGTCTTATTTTGGAGCTGCAATCCCCAGTGATCAGCAGACCAAACACACATAAAATTGAACATTGTTTACTGTTAGGATCAGGAGCTTATTTTTCTTTAAACTAAAAATTGTTTCCCCTCACCCCCATTATTCTCAGCTTTATTTAACAGTGTTGACCATTTTAAGGCTGATTTTAAGTGGCAGCATTTTGCTCTCTTCTCTGTTTATTTTGAAGAGTTCACATTGTCCTGACTTAAACATATAAACTACAAATCTCATATGAAAGAACTCACTCTGCTCATAACCAAAGTCTCTTGTCTTCTCTGAGGTAGTTTCAAATCACCTAGTTTATAGGAGTTAGATCAACAAGATACTTGCATCATGAGTACTGCCAGCATCACCAGCCAAGCTTGTAGCTGCCTTAACAGAGAGAAAAGGATTCAATACATATGAAAACAGAAAGTTGTTTTTTTCTGAGCCAGGAACAGAAATGTTGTTAAGATGTCAGAATTTCATCTCAAGTTTTAAAGCTTTTAATTTTTAAAAAAAATTTTCAGCTCCTGCATTCACAAGAACCTGAGTCTTCCAAAAGCTTGTTTTCAGAAAATTGAAAGATGTCTGAAGCACATGTCAGACAGAAGTTGTTATGTACTTTCCCCACAATACAGTTAAAACCACACATTCTTTATAAACCACTGTCCAGAAGATGGCTCTTCATTCTGAATGGCTGGATTTGTCAATATAAAGTTAGGGAAATAAATATGAAACTAATCCACTGATCTGATAGTATCAGTGGAGCTCATAAAAATCAGATATACAGTGAGGTTTGCCTTGGATCTGCATCATCAAATACTCTAAAAACATGCTATATACTTTAACCATTATGAAAAGTATTTTGGACTAAAATTTCCCCCTTCACCTTCAAAAATTAAATCCCCCAAATACTCTGACAATTTGATGTTTGACACTCCTCAGCAAACAGAAGTTCAACAGCTTGGCAGAATAGTCAGTCTTTTCTTTGAACTCCTATTTCATTTGGAACGCTTCCTTTTAAAATCACAGCTCCACATCAAAAATAACAAAATAAAACTCTTAGGTATCCAAATCCTGTGGTGAAGGTATCTAAATAGATTCTCTAGGTATGGAGAAAGAATTTGGAATTGAATGCAGTATGAGAAGGGTTTATCTCCAAACAAACATCAGCCTGCCAGAGAGAAGTGCATGCCCTGCAATATGTAAAAAGAAAGGATCTTCTCTCTAAGAGCCCCTTACTCAGGCACTCTCCATGCTGGTGACACAATGTCAGACTGCAGTGTGGATGCAAGCAGGGAGAAGACTTGTATCCTTCTGATGGAAGAAAAGAACAACCCCAAAGGGTGCATCAGGCTCACAGTGCAGTGGACCAGCCACAGAAATGAGGAAGTTTTCAACCAGTGACCATCAGAACATGCATGTACTGAAATAAAGCTCCCTGGCCAGCTGCTGGCTCTGATTAAGTCTTTGACAGCACAGGCTGGTGCTTATGGCCCCAGCCCTGGGGATTAAATCAGGCTGTCAGCTTTATGTTTTCTTAAAATGCCTATTTCAACTGGAAATGAAGCATGAAAGTGTCAGAGAACTGGAAGTAATAAACCTTGAGGAGACACCCCGTATCTCTTGTCCTTGTAGGCTGAATTACAGCCAGAGCCACCCCACCACCCCATCCCCAGGCTGCTGAGGCAGTTTGCCACTCTCAGGGAGAGTAGGGGCGATACTGTGCCCCCAAAAATGGAGCTCCATCCCCACCTCTGCGCAGAAAATGTATTTCCAATCTGTCTGTACTAAATGCAGAAAGATCCCACGGCATGGAAAAAATGCCACTGAAGAAATGCTCCTGGTTTTTACTGATCATTTACCTTCAGTCGAACACAGAGCAGAGTCTCCAATGAGTTGCACCTATTGAACCATGAATTTCAGTGAGAAGTATTATTTAACAACTAAGATAATTAAACCAGCCTGCCAGCCTGTGAGCAAGGGCAGTATTAATCTGTCATCCTCCTTTAGGTCTTCTTCTCTTACAGACAATGCAGGTAAAACAAGGGGGCTTTTATTCTCAAGCTTTTATGCGAGTTGTTACTGAGTCTGAAGTAAATCCTACAAAATAAATCATCCCATTTGTTTTGAAATGCTTGAGGATAATGAGATTACTAAATCATATACTAAATCTTAGAATGTCTTCCCATGGATCCCACACAAAAAAATAATATTCTCTGGATCCTGAACAGGGAGACAGCAGTAACAGTATTCTTTAAAACCTATCAAATTATTTATTATACATTATTGGATACATCAATATCTCAAATGCAATGATCTTTTGCCAGTTCTGCTCAGTGTAGCTGCAAAGAAGCAGTGAAGCATATAATTGAAATGAAAATACTTCATTTTTCATCTGAAAAATAAAAAGAATTCCCTAAGCAAAAATTCAAACTGGACATATTTTTTGAAAAAGGTTTTTCCCACATTTTTCATAGGCAGAGAGGGCTATTTCAGATAACTCTACAGTGAGGGTTTTTTCACTCAAACGTATTTGAATTTAGAAATGGGGAACACTGTACTTCCTCAGTCAGACTGCAAGACATGTTTCATGGCAATTTATGACAACAACAGCACTTGGTCTCATTTGCAACACATGTAGGAGGCCCAGGTTCAGAATTTAAGTAAAAACAAGACTATAAGCACATTTAGATCTATGGGGGCCAGTTTCATTTGAAAATAAAAAAAACAACTGCTGGCAGTTTATCTCCAAAAAAAGGACCAGCTTAATTTTTAAAAGCAACTGTTGGCACTTTATGCCTACCTAACTTATTATTTGGCTCCAGCCAGGTATTTTACAGTAAGTTATACCTGTAAATTGCTGTCTGAAGCACAGATGGACACAGAATACAGAAACATCAGCTTCATCATTAATTGAACAGCAACTTTGCCATTGTCATAATTATAGCCCCCTTTTTACAAAGAGATATTGCTCTCATTGTGTATTATACACTACACATACATTAAAAGCCTGAATAGTTCATTGATTTAAATTCATGGCATGAAGTTAGGCAGACATGAGAGTCACAGTCCCAGGTTGAATTTAAGCACCTGTTAAGAACTGAGGCTTTATTCAGCATTTAAGTTGCCTCTGTGGAAAGGAGAGGAGAAGCAAAGGATGGAGAGAAAATGAGTGAGAAATAGTTCAGGCTTTTTCCACTTGCCAGCCTGGGTGTCCTTTCTGGTCAGTTATGCAATTCAGAGGAAGCAGTGTGGAGGGAAAGAACCCACAAGGTGCTGGAAAAGATGAGACCCAAAGGAAAAGTCTTCCTTGATTAAATAAAAATGCCCTAAATGAAGAAGACAGGAAAATATTGCCCTTGTTACCAGGCTGACTAAACATCCTAGATTGCCACTAATAAAATGTTTCTTCTTGACATGCAGGGTTTCATTTTTGTGATGATGTCACATGGTACTGTCAATCTTTCATCTTCCTTAGCTTTTACTAATAGTTATGGACATTCTACTGGTCACATGTATCTATGAATGATGTTTCAGCAATGTGGTGTACTTTATGGTGCCCTGAACCGCTTTGAGCATTGTAAAAGAAAGCAGCTTTGAACAGAAACATTTCTAGTTTTGCAGTCATGACAGGTACACATTCTTTATTTCAGCTGCAATGACATGCTCATTTCTACTTCAGCTAATGGCAAAATCTTCACACTAGTAAGTAGTAAATTAAATTCTAGGATAGTCACTCTACAGAGTTTTTTAATGCTCAACTTTAAAACAATAAAATTTATGTACTTTTTTATTGCATCAAATAATTAGTTAATGAGAATTGGAATAGACTAAACATAAGACTATCCCATTTAGGATGCCTCTTGATATTTCCTCCTGGATTAAACATTTAAGTCAATGGCAATCAGATGAATGCCTACTTTATAATTGCTTTTGGATATGGCTTTAGTGAATTACACTTAATTTCCACTTCCCTCTCCCATTCATCAGGCTATTTTAACATTTAAATTCTTCCCTTCAATCCCATTTGACAGGCTGGTGGTGAAACACAGACTATTTGAAGTTGTTAGTTGCATAGGTAAGATTCAACCAAGGCTGTGACCATGCTTGTCAGTACTGTTTAAAGTCTGATTCAGGCACAAAAGCTAGTAAAAAATCACCAATCAGCAATAGCAGCAGGTCAATTCTGATGGTGAGGATTACAATGAACATTTCTTTGGGGCAGAGATGGCCAGGATCTCAGAAATATGTTTTGCAAAGCTAAGCAAAGGGAATAGAAACCTTGAGGGAAAAATAATGCAATTTTTCAGTTGGACAGGCAGACTTTCAGGACATTGGATCAGGCACATACATTTTATCTGTCTCAAAGTGCTTCTTGCTGGAAAATTTCTGCACGTTGTGTTGGTTTATTTTGCTACTCTCCAGATTCTGTTTACAGTCAGAATTCCTTTCTCCTGTCATATCAGGGCACATGCAATTTTCTGATCAATCCTCCAAGCCAAATAAGACCATCATTTTCCATAACAAAAAGGAACTTCCTAGAACAAACTCAAATCAAAAGCAGAAACATGAGAACTTTGCCTTGCTTTTACTGCCCCAGAATTCATCTAGGTGCATTCAAACAGGAGGGCAAAGGGGGGAATATTCCCTTCTGCCACTGCTTTATTCCGTCCAAAGCTGGTCGCTGTCTTGAAATATCTGTGTGCTACAAATCACACATTTCCTTGATAAACTGACACAACTCTATCCTGGAAGGCTGGATATTAGTGAACCTCAAATTGCTGAAGGTTTGTTGTCTCTAATGCTCAAAGAAAGTGAAAGATTCTGAGTCTGTGAGGCGTGTGCTTGTTGAGCAATTACTCCCTAGCAGGTCTAATGCTGAAGAAAATCTCATTTCTTTTGCAGAGCAGGCTGTGTATCTCAGCCATCTGCCAGTGACTGTAGCCATCAGCCCCTCCAGAAGCACGGTTTCATCTTTCACTGAAGGATTAGCCCGTGCCATTCTCATCCGCTATAGTCTTGCCTATCTATACCCTGAACACCTTATTTTTAAATGTCTCCTTCCTCATTATAACACACAGATTATGATCCTCAGCGGTGATGAGAAGATGAGGAGATGATCTCTGCGGGTATGAGGGGGGCATTCCATGAAATTTTCAATGAGCTCTGAGAGGGACATAACCTCTCTTTGTTGTGGGTGCAGTTGAATCTTTTCTGTTCTCCTCTTTTGCCAGGAAGATATGAGTGGCTGGAGTGTTTGATTCTATATATAACTGGTTGATGTCAGCTGGATGCCAACCCCTTTGGAGAGGATCAGCCCCCCAGTTTGTCTCAGGACTAGGTACCATGCAGATCCCAGCACAAGGGTACAAACCATCCAGGACCAGGCAGGTCATCCCCATGCATAACTAACTTCTGAAGCCTCAGCTAAAGGGTTGACATCGCTTTTTATCTGCACAACAAAACAGTAGGGTAAGTGTATTGTTTCCTGAAATGTTTTGACATTGTCTGTCCTACAAACTGTCATGTACAAGACATTTATGTAACCTCTTTTCTCTGCAACTTAAAAGATGTTTATATTTTTACTTGGTCAGAAATGCACCTTCTTTAAAGATGCCATGAGTTTCATTCCTCGGATTCTTATTAGATTAAGAAATTTCAAAATGCAGCATTTCTGAAAACATAAACCAAGATGTAAATTAAAATTACTTAGGAATTTACATCTTGCAGTATAGTGAGTGGATGTGAGAAGGCCTATACCACTGACACTGATTTTTGCTGAAGAATTTATGTAACCTACTCAAAGTCCATTCCTTTGAACCTTCTATCCATCAAAACATGTCCTAACATCTGTCTGCAAGCAAGGACTGCCAGTGCATTTTGCAGTGCAGTATTTCTCAGTCAGAACCCCCTGACTTCACTGTTCAGCCATCCTAACCAGGCTGTTGGAAATGAAAGCTGGCCAAACTGTGCGCGCTGGCTCAACAATATAAAAATGTGTTGTTTCTTTGCAGCGAGGAAAAACCGTATCAGAAAATCACAATGTTATCAGATTCTGCCCTGGCCAAAGAGAGGAAAGAGCAAGCATCAGCCATTATGGATGAAATACACAGAAATGGTATAGCACTGAACCCAGCTTACTGCATATGCAATGTCCTCCAGCCCTCCCAGATGCATTTTTTTAATCATAGAGTTTAACTCTCTTACAGCTTTGTCTCTGGGTGTTTTGCCATAAATAATCTTGTGGGAGTATCATGCTGCCTATGGTAACTAATCCTTTTGTAGTTGCCTCTTTTCATTTGGAAGCTATTTTCAGATGAACAACTGCTGTGGAGGAATGAAGTAATCTAACAGCTGATGTACATTCTGCTAGGATAGCCTTTCAGAACATTATTTGGGTTTAATAACATGACTTCATTCCACTCTAGAAGGCTATCATCTAAGAAACATAATGATCAGTACCCTCTTTTTTTTCCTCTGTTTCACTCTGCTTTTTATATAAATTATAAAATTTTTTGAAACAATTGTTTACATCTGTGTTTGTCTCAAATCTTGTCTTTGTAACTAACACATTTTACTAGCATTTGGCACTCTCTAAAGCTCAGCCACCACTTAATCTTACTAGAAAGAAATTTTACTTCTCTGTAGTTGCACTGATGAAAATGCAGGCACTTATTGGAAGGTTGTTTGATTTTCTAAAACAGGTTCTTGAAGTTATGCTTCTAGCACGACACCTTAAGAAGCAATTAACTCAGTTGGGAATACAAATCTGCTTGGCTTTTATCAGGCACATGCTGGATGCTTTTGGAGAGTCTTCCAATCATGTCCTTGAAGCCTTTTCTACTATCTACATAAAAGATCAATTTTCTAAAAGTGATAAGTACCCCACAAGCCTCGCTGCAACCACAGGGAGCTGCATTAATATTTAGAATTTGTGAGTCATACCACTTTCATGGGATGAAATATTGAACATTGAATTCCAGTTTTGAAAATCTTTCCAGTGGGCTTTTGTTTCAGAGAACTTGTAGATGGTTTCTGCCCTCGCTCCATGACCATTGCAATTTCATGAAGAGTAGGGTGAGAGACTTAATAAATTTAGGACAAGAAGTTATGAGTTTGCCTGGTCCTACTCCTTCTGATATTTTCAGAGGGTTTTTTCCTGAAGTTTCTATTCTTAAGCAAATACCTCTTTCCTATTTCCATTCTCCACTGAACACACACTCAAACCTGAAAGCCCGTCTGTCCTTCCAGATTTCATTACAACCTTTTTTTTTTTTTTTTTGCTTTTGGTATTGTAAACCCAAGCACTACATGTGCCTGAAATAGCCTGTAAGCTCTTGAGGGCAAAAGGGGAAAAAAAAAGTCTTTCATATGTTTGTTTGGAACCAGGCATTTCACATGGTAAATGTTGCTACTATTCATAGCAATACTAATAAATGTAGCATGCAGCCCTTGAAACCACTGGCGTATTTGGATAATCTGTGCTGATGCTTAACATTTGCCTCACATAATCTTCCCCTTTATTATTTACGTATTATCAGATTTGCTGTCAAGATTCATACTCATAGTTATGGCAGCTTATCCTGCAAGATATGCTGTGATATGTGGCCACTGAAGGCAACTCTAACACTTACAAAAATTCTATTTTTGCCTCTTCTTTGGATGCTTGAGATATTTATATGTTAAAAAAAAAAATGAAAGCCTGTGAAATGGGTGTGATAAGAGACTGAAATTTGTAACTGTACAAGCTCAGTGAAGCCAGATAGGAAACAGAAGGATAACCAAAGCTGTGGTGACACAAAGTATAAGCCAGCTCTTTGGAAGCAAATCTGAACAAGCCTTGGAAAAAACAAGGAGAAATCTGGCATTTAATTGGCTAGATTCAGCTCAACTAATTTTTGATATTTTATTTTGCCCTGAATTGTTAATTCAGTGAGCTTAATTTGAGATGTAGAAGGTGAACTGCTGTCTTTCTGGGCTTGGAATCACTATTCCTAATGGCAGTCCCACAACTGGTAATTACATCAAGATAAATGTACAGTTCCAGCCAGTCTCACAGCCCCGTGCAGACTCCACTGCTAGCACAGGTACCCAATAACAGAAGGCTCTGTAACACAAACCCTAGCACCTCGGAATGGTGCAGGCATTCCGAATCCATTTTGATTTCAGACCCTTTCCATTAGAATGCGTTCAGGTAAACAGTGACTCTCCACTTCCTTGTTAAAGATATTCATGGCAGACACAGTTGTTGGTAAACTCCAAAATCAGCCAAGTTTTTTGCCAGTGTCTGAGATCACCAGTCTCTGGGCAAGGCTGGTGAAGACTGAAAGCCCACCTCTGCTGTTGGCTTGTGGGACATGATTTTGTCCCATTTTTTATAGGAAGTGGATACATCCTAAAATGCTGCAGGAATAGACACAAATGTAAACCTTCTTACAGTCTCAAAGAGAAAGTGCATGAGTAAACCAGTGGGTGCATACAGTGGCCTCCTCAAGCCCTTGGTTTGTCACTGTTTGACTTGGACTTATTTCTAAGACTGCTTGGTAAAGGTAAACTTGGGTGTAAATACGTACGTTTAAAGAAGCCCTTGGAGTGCCTCACTTAAATCCCATGTCCAGTTCTCTATTACTTCTTAAATGCATTCTTCAGTATCTACATGATTAACTGTCCATCCTGACACAGTTAAAAAATCTTGTTTCTGATACTACAGCAAACAAACTTTCTAATATTTATTGTTAAAGTTTACAGTCCAGATTAAGGTATTTAGAAGATTGTAAACTGAAGGATTAAAGGAATATTAGGTAGTGAATGCAGGAGGAACTATATAAATCATATTTAAATACAATCTGCTGTGATTTTAAGCACAGGACGAGAAGGACTTGGCAGGAACAAATTAAAGACATTAAGCTAAAAGGTTAAGATAGGATTAAACTATGAGTTAAACTTTCAATATTATTTTACAATATCCATCTATGACATTAATGCTCGCTTTCTATCATCCCCTAAATGTCCTCCTTCTCTCATTCTCCATCAGCTTATCTGCAGTGACACTGAAACTATCCCTAGACACATCATAAAGCTAGACAGATGATTAGATTTTTGTTGGCGAGGAATTCAAATGAACTTTACACTTACGATTTTGGGATGCTGCCTGGATACACAATAGTACACAAGGGTGGGTTACAAAGTAGCTTGGAGCCTTCTGTGAACATTAGCAAGAACAGTGTGTATGTAAGGGAACAGCAAGGCCCAAAATAGGGAACACCCAGAGTGTCCCAGCAGAATCCCGAGTGCTTTGGGCAGAGCTCTGCAGTTGCCTTGGCTCCCCACTCTCTGAGGATGTGCACGCTCCCCGTTCTGTGTACAAACAGCAAAAGCTTTTCTGGGTGAAAGTGTTGCTGATTTGTGGGGTGAATTTCTTGCTTCTTACTAACATAAAACCATCCAGCAGTCTCTACTCCTGCAGTCATTTTGAGAAATGATAAAATCAAAATATGACTTGAGGTCTAAATTTCAGGCCGTGGGCCAAGAACCAGCACAGTTATCTCCACGTCCGAGCTAAAATCCCACCACTATCAGTCACTGATAGGGCTACACTGGGCAAGCTGAGTCATTTTCTTCCATGTTAAGAAGCCTCTGTTTTGTAACTGGCTCTTAAATACCAGGAGGTTGTTAGGATTCCTTGCACACGCTATTTTTAAAGCAGAAGTGCACAATCCAGCTCATGATCCAGTTAACTTGCTCTTGTACCACTGAAATCCACTGCAAGCATTCAATTGAAATTGGTACGGACAGAAATGGATCAACAGTGATGCACTCCAGAGCCCATCAACTTGTTTGATTTACAACGTGGAAAACTTTTGTCCATCCAGTTTCAGCTAAATATTTAATATACCTGTCTCCATTAAGTTTTCCTAAATGTCAGCACGTCACATTGTTTTTCCAACATAAAGTTACTAGGAGACACATGCCATGCTGAACATGCCATTTACTCAAAACAAAACCCCTCATAAGCAATGTTGACTTTGGCATTAGGTACCTTCCACAGTTAATTAATCTGTAATGTTAATTTTCAACTGGGCCTCCTACCCGCTTGCTCTGATAGCAGGACACGTATTATGTATAATTTGTCCTCATTTCATTTTAATGCATTAAAATACATGTCAAAGTTCAGAATTTTAAATCCTGGAGATCATAAAAATATATGGAGCATAGAATGTACTATTATTGTCATATTTCTTAAATTCTGCAATGTTCTAAGCCAAAACTAATAAATAGAAAATTGTTTCTTCAGTGTTTAGAAGATACACTGTATTCTGAGATTTAAGTTTTATCTCTAGGCTGAGGACATTCACTGAGAGTTCAGTCACTAAGCAATAGCTTGCTCGGTGCTGCCAGCATCCCAGCTTCCAGAACACCACTGTGAAGATGACCATAGGAATTCTGACATTCAGAATTCTCTGTTTACATTGATCTCCCCTTCTGTTGCTTATGCATTCTCCTTTTCAAATTCCACAGGATGTGAATAAAGACACAGAAGAAGTTTTCCCCAAGTAGTGAATAAAGAAATATGCATCCAGTACTTCAGTTTCCTCTTAGAGAGAATAAAACCCCAAATGACCTAAATGAATCAATTCCTAGAAGCATATTGTAATTCTTTGTTAGGACTCTCATTTTCCACACCTTGAGCTTTATTTTGAAAGTTAGCTTAAAAAGAGTATTCAATAGAGACTGGTAGGTATGTTTGAAAGGGGTTGTCTCTTACCTATTCAATGCAGGACACAGAAAGTGAACTGGAGGTTTGATGTGGGAACCCAGGATCAGAAGGAATTTTGTTCCCGGTTTCAGCAGAAGTCAGTTTTTACAAGCCTGCTATTAATATAATCAGCAGGACACTACAGATCTGATCTTAATAACAGCTAATTTGGAGCTTGAGGTGCTTATAATCTTTGAAAATACAGGTTTGTGGTGTTCAATAATCTCTCCCAAAATTCTGGAAGAAGGCTTAATTTCACTAACACCGCGTGACACCGTGCTATGTGTTAGCTAAACATGCATGAACATGTTGTTGGATTTCGGGTGCAGGGCATGGCACAGCAGACATTTAAGCCAAACAGAGGTTTGTACTCACCCATTGCATTGCAGCCTCCCCCAGCCTGAACCTGGGGAAAAAGGTCAGCACGCCCAGAGATATCATGGTGGAGGAACTGTCGACGCTCAGCAACAGAGGGGCCAGGCTCTTCAAGCGACGCCAGCGGAGATCTGACAAATACACATATGAAAATTATCACTACGTGGCAAACAAGCCAAGAAATGTGAGTGTTTTCTAGTGACTTCTTAGTGATTCTACATCAGGTTCCATTGGTGCTAATGATGCACACTGTGTATGATTTACTTGTAGTTTCAGGGAAAAGAGAAACAAAATCCTAGAATGAGGCTCAGAAGCAAGCCAAATGGATTTTATTAATTGAGATCCTATAGACAAATAAAAAAATAAATTCACATTTCTTTTTATATGGTATAGATATTTCCAACATCTTTGATCACTTGCTCAGCAGAAGTTAAATTACACTGGGATAAAATGGGATCAAGTTTGAGCATTGATAAATCTGCCTTTTTAAAATAAATCTGAGTAACTCCACTGAGCACCCAAGGCTATTATTAAACAATATTATTTAAAAGCCCATCTATGAACACTCTCCCTCCCATTGCTCTACTATTAGAAGCTACACAGACAAATTCTGAGCACACCATCAATCTTGTCAGAATTCTGTATGCAAGTCCATGATTTTGCTACACTCTGACAGATCTATTTCCTTCTAGTCCATTTTTTCCCCCAAAACCAAAGAGTACACATGGTTTACAGTCAGTATGACATTCCAACACATGAAAAAACAATGCCTCTGGCTCCTGCTCCCTCCCCTAAGTGTCTATTTAGCACTGCTGGTGGTGTCTGCATCATCTTTAGGATTCTGCCTGCCAAAGTTAATCTTTCTAACATACTTCAGAATGACTAGAAAACATTCTGCCTTGATCTCTTTTTGCTGTTGTTTCAAGTTTAAACAAGTCTTATTTGTTTGCTTTCCTACTTCAAGAAACTCTTACTCTAAATCCGTCTATATTTAAATTGCTTTTAGCCTATGTGTCATAGCTAAAATAAGATGCTGACTTCTTATGAGGTTCTAATTCTATATTTATGCAACAATGATTAAGCCTTCAGATGTTTCCTTAGAACCGATATCCCAATAGGAGGGTGGAAAATAACAGCATATCATGAATCTCCAGAAAGTGACCCGCACTGAAGTTGTTATTTCTACTACAAATAAAGGAAAAGACAATCCCAAACAAAAGCAGTTCAACAAATGTAGCAAGTTTTCAACTGATAGTGGAAGAGATGCTTTGAAGAATCAATGCTTTGAAACTCAAAGGGCTCAAACTTGCCAGATTTCTTGACCCCTTGGGTAGCATGGGTGCTCTGTCTGGCACAGAACAGCTTCTAGTGTCTAGTGATGGAAAAAAATGTTCATTTCTGGTGACTTAGACAATTTAAGTGTGAAGGGAGTACTCTACCAAGCAGCAGGATGGTGTGCTTTAGGATTGTACACGCTGGGAATCAATCTGGGCTGTAAATAGGAGCAGCCTATGTTGAGAATGGCATGCCTGAAGTGCAATTCCTTTCTGTGTGCACGCAGCGTGGAGAGCCCATCCAGAGTGTCAGAATGGACGGGCTCAGCGTGGAAGGGATCCCCCAGCACGCCCCAACGACGCCTCCCAACACACCTGACCCACGGAGCCCTCCACACCCTGACAACATCGCCCCAGGTAACACGGGAGCCTACAGACACTAAGGGCATTCAGTCTCATTTCACAGCAAAGAAACGACCACTTTTAAGGCAGTATTTTCAGAAAGAATTTGTTAAAGGACTAATATTAGAAACAGACACATTTGAGTCAGGTAACTAATCAGAACTTCTCCCAGAAATGCAAAGTGATGCTCTCAGTCACTTGTGTTCATTGTTGAAAAATCTGGCATATCTTTCTAAACTGAAAATGTATCTTAATATCAAGAGAGACTGCTCCTACATATACAAGTCTGAAAAACACTGAGAAAGAGATCCTCTGGTTTAAAACTACATTAATACACTGATTTTTCTTTGCCAAATCATTGTTTCCAATATGCAACACCCTGCTCAACAGTCAGCAAGCTATTCATTGTGGTTTAATTGTCCATAAATGTAAATCTGAAGCCACCACATTTTGCTAAAACCCTTTAGAGAGGAGGAACTTTAAAAGGAATTGGCCTCTGGCTGCATAAACTGTTCTTTTTTAGATCTCTAACTGTGAGGGTACTGTTGGCTTTATTTAAAGGAGTGAGTTACAAGAAGGCCTTATTTTGTATTCTTTAAAGACTAGAGAAGGCTAATTTGTTTTAATTAATTTATTCAGTGATATAGCCCTTCTTCCTGTTTATGAATTATCCATGAGCAGGCCGTGGTTTTTTACAAATTCATTCTTTGTTCAGAATTACTCAATGCATGTTTTGTGCAGACCTTTTCCAGTCCATGTAAACTAGGTCACGCCTGCTCTGCTGGTGACTGCTGAGGCTCTGTGCATCCTTTGGCCAAACACAGTGCAAACAGAGGTAATTTCCATTGCTAAGACATGATACAAATCTTCAAGCCTTTCTTTAGGCAAAAAAAAAGGTCTGGTTAGAGTAGATATTAAACCATAGGGAGGTTTAAGCTTATAGAATGAAATAGCATTCACTTAAACACCTAGATGTAGATATACTTGTGGAAAATTTCACTCAAAGAGATAGAATTATCTTACTTTTAATCAATGGTCTGTTTTAAAGATCTTTTTGTTAATTTTGCCCAAGGACCATGTAGGTACTCTCTGGTTTCAAACAAATGCTTACAATAGAGACAAATTTATAAAAAGCCAAAATAAACTTAGCCTCAAAAGAAGTTGGAATACTTTGGAGCAGTAATCTATTTAAAAGGCTACAAATTTCCCCTGCCAGATCTCTGTTTCTGTGTAGCTGTGGCCTGGTGACTTGACCCAACTGTTCATTTTAAGTCACTGAGCAATTCTGCTGTATTAGTTTCTGCTTACACAGGATGGATAGTGGCAAGGAAGCAGAAAACACAAAGAATCATTATAATCATTTTACCTTGATCACATTGCAGGATATTCTGGACCACTGAAAGAAATTCCTCCTGAAAAGTTCAACACTACTGCTGTGCCAAAGTATTACCAGTCTCCCTGGATAGAAGCCATTAGGGATGATCCAGAACTGCTGGAAGCTTTATATCCTAAACTTTTTACACCTGAAGCAAAGCCGGAACTGCCTGACTACAGGAGCTTTAACAGGTAATCCTGAATGAACACTGAACTTTACTGACCAGAGGAAAATTACTACGAAATAAAATGTTTCCACCAGCTTTAAAAAGCCTACCACCTGTGTTTGCAAGTGTATGCATAAAAATGAGCACACAGAGAGATTACAAGTGCTAAACAAGAGCATAGGGAGCAAATTAGTCTAGATCTAAAGTACAGAAATTCAAACTGTAGAACCACAAATAGAAGATAAATTGTTAAAAATATTGAAAGAAAGAAAGTATCAGAATCTAGTGCCCAGGGAAGCTGTGGATGCCCTTTGCTGGAGGTGTTCAAGGCAGGCTGGATGGAGCTCGGAGCAACCTGGTCTAGTGAAAGGTCTCCCTGCTCACGGCAGGCAGGTTACAACTAAATCATCTTTAGGGGCCCTTCCCACCCAAACCGCGTTATGATTCTATGATTCTGTGATTCAGTGTACTCAATAAATGGGAAATATGAGCTTCAAATTCCTTTCAGGATGCCTGTTGTTGACTTCAGTAGGTATGGTATCATCAGATGTCCCAGTCAGAACTTTTTTTCTAGGTTGTATAGTGCAAAGCACTCTTTTTCTACTTCTTTTTTTTTTTTTTTAAATTCAGCTCACATGGCTTTGTTTCAGGCAATGATGGTGGAATGAACTTTATCCTACAACCAATCCCTCACACTAAATAGCCAGAGGGTTCCTATTTTATTACAGTATAACATTTTTTATATACTTGACAACCTTCAGTAACAAATTAACAGATTAAACTTTGTTTTACTTACATAGTAACTAATATATCATGGCTTTCAGTAGAACTTCTAGCTATATGGATAACGCTGGGTTTTCAAAGCTTTAAAGCAATTTCTTACTCATGTCTTTTGCTTTCTTTCATTCCATTTGCACTATTTTTATTTACTGAAGTAATAGACAACCCTGCTGAGTTCCAGACAGCTGAGCCAAACCAAAACCCCTCCTCAAAAGGTCAGACAGCAATCTATTGAAAAACAAAATTGTTCATGGCAATACAAACTTAGAGAAAAATACCACAAACATCACTTGTGTTCCTGATGTTGATGTGGGCCTCAACTATGAGTGCAAGGACTAAAACATTACACAATTCAACATCAAAATTGGCACTGCAGACAGTGCATTAGTTCTGCTTTCTTAGCAGCAATACACACTACCATGTTAATAACTGAGCCTGTGTGGCACACTCCTCTCAGCAGACAAAATAGCAAATGCAAGTCAGAGATGTGCCACAGCTGCCAGCATCAGAACAGTAACAGCACAGTTTATGTACCGTGTCTATTGTAACCTAAAAACCCATAAATTAGAAAAAAAAAAATAAAGAGCCCAAGAAAAATGCTGAAGATACAAATACATGGAGACAGAATTAGTTCTCCCTCTCACAAGAGGTGCTAGTCATTACTGTGAAGGACAGCATCAGACAGGGCACAGAGACTCCATTAACAGGGATGAGTCTCGAGATGGTGTCTGGTGGGTTCTTTGTGGATTTTAAGGCTCTCTCTGTGGCACCGTGTTCTGTTAGCTGCCCTCTTTACAACACTGTTTGGATTTCTTTCTATGTGGAGTTTCTCTAATGTATGACATGGCAAAACAGTGGCTCACCACAGTCTGAACTTCTTGAACATATGTCCATTCTTATAAGAGAAAAGTCAATATTCTCGCTTGTAACTGCCGTAAAATCCCCTAAAATCTGGCACATAGATCCAGATCTAGACTGTGGAACTGGTAAATTCAAGCCAAAAATATATAAACATAGTCCACAGCTCTCCTTCTCATGGAAAAAACCTGGTATCCAGTAGAAAAGGATGCCTGGTGGCCCTAGAAAAGCTGTTACATGTTACAGTCAGACTTACATTTTCTAGCAGGTTCAAAAAGAATTTGAGAATTTGAAAAATTAAAATTCAAGATACTCATCTCTTGGAAAGGATTTTACAGCCATGACTTAGATGTCTACACTCCTAAAAATGCACAGGAGAGTGTTTGATGATGAAATTTAAAAGAGCACTCTGCCGTGCCAAGCTATCCAACAGAAGAACAGTAACTGGACTTCTGTGTCTAGATCCTACTAAGTCATTCTGTGCATCTAGGTCACAGCATCCTTGGCTTGCTAATTGCAGTCTTGGAGAGAAGGCAAATGGTGCTGTATTAAACAATAAAGTGTGCTATAATGGCACCATTTTGTTATCAGTGAGGGTATCCATCTAGGCTTTCCATCGTGCTCCATCATCCAGTGAAGTGCCACCGTGTTTGTTCTCCTGCACTGCCACAGTCACCATCAGTCAGGAGGGGTGTGGTTATCAGCAAGGGTGAGCTACAGCATTCCCAAGGGAAACGGGCCTGAGCTCCTTCCCGGTTCATCCACTGCCGTCTGTTGAAGTGGCGCTCAGACTTTGCCAACCATGTCGGGCTTCTTTCAGCTTTCCTTGTTACACAACAAACTGGAAAAGCAGCACAACCTGAGCAGGTAGGGAGGGCTGATGTGTTGGAACTGAGGCACACATTCACAGCTTAAAAGTATCATCAGCACTAAACAGCATCCACATCTTTTCCCCACTGTCCAGCAGTGAGAAGGTGACCCTGGACCCTGCAGCAGTGCAATTTTTATAACACTAAGGAATTTTGCAAAACAAATAAGGAATTCATAGAGGTATTTTTTCATTTTAAGCTGCAGGGACCTTGCAGTGCTGGCAGGTCACTGGAGGAAGGGCAGTGGCAGCAAATGTCAGGAGGGTTTGTGCTGAGAGGCAGGGCTGTCTGTGAGACTGGCAGCGGTGCTCTGACAGCACAGCCTGGGCACAGGGGAGTGGGGCTCTGAGCTGCTCTGAACACACTGTGCACACCAGGCTGCTCTTTCTCCTCCTCAGAGATAAAACCAATCTGTGCTAGCAGAGAAAAGCAGCACAACACACCATGCCATCTGGCTTCTCTTGGAGATTCATTCCTATGAGGACTAAAGAAGCATTTACTAGTGAAAAAATTTCTTGTCTCTTTTACCAGTGTGTGGAAGCACCAAGTAATGAATCTGTGGGAAAGCAGCATGAATCTGCATTTGCTAAGGGGTTTATAATATTACTTAAATTAGTACCTGTATTCCATCTGCTTTCTTGGAGCTGGATAAAATGTCAAAGGTAGGATTATGAGTAACATACAAAGCACCACATCTTACTCACATAGGACAAGCAAGTCAGACTAGTTCTGCCTCTCCTACCAGATAAATTCTTGCTCAGCTTTCTCAATTGCCAAAGACTGCTCTTTCAAAAGCACTACAGGAATTCAGTCCGTCTGGACTGGGCTCTGTTTTCATTGATCCATGGATTCTGAAGTCTATTATAAAATGCTAAGATCCAGAGTCTCACAGGAATTTTGGGTGCTAACTTGAAGTGATGTGAGATTAGTGGGAGCTGGGTGCTCAGGCAGTTCCTTAGCACCCAAATACCTCTGAAATTAGCATTAGCTCTTGCACTAAGCTCCCCTGAAGCTCTGAGCATTTTCAGGGTCAAATTCTTTGCTCCTATGTCTCTTTTTTTTCACAGAATTAATGATAAGCAAAATGTTCTATGAATGATGGTCCAGTTTTAAAATGTGAAACTCACATTTTTTGTGATTATGTAACCAAAGGTCCTAACCTAATGCAGTTAAAACATTTCTTCAGACTTTCCCAAATCACTAGCTATAAGCAGTCTCCTATGTTGAGACAATATAACATTCAATAAGAAAGATTAAGGGTAAAAAATGAAAAATAAATCCTGTTAAAATGATGGCTAAAAGTAAACATGATTGTACCTGCTATTAAATCAGGCACCTACTTTTTAGGAATATGCAAAGTGAATATTAAACAATCTGTTACACTTCCTGGTGCTATTTCCTATGGCTCTGAACCAGCACTTCCGCCCTTATTACGAGCAATGACAACTGGAATTTTTTAAGCATGAGATTTAGGCTTCCATACAATGAATCAGAGCCCAAGTAGCACAGCTGATGACAACAGAGGTCATTACACCACCATGTTGTCAGACAAGTTATTGCTCACAGGAATATACTTACTGCTGCTGTAAAGGAAAATCAACATCTCTTAGCCAATTACTGTACTCTCCTTTCTGTCCATCATCATGTGCCCCTGCCTATAAGGCAGGAATGCAGAGTTCTCTGAGACTAGACTTTGTAGAGAAACTGCAGGGGGGTATTTTGCCACAAAAGATATTTGAGTTTCCAAAGAAAGCCCTCCTGTTTCTGTTACATATGGGAATATGCTCTATTTAAAACCCATAAATACTACAAGGGGTTTGTTTTAGACAACAGAATTGTTTTGCAATTTATACAACTATTATAATTCTGTTTATTTTGATTATCCCTTTAATATACATATCAATGACAATTAACCATCCCAACAATGTGAGAATGTGTATCCTAATTAGGGCAGCAATTAAAACAATATTTATTATCCGGTGAGATGTAGATCACTACATTCACTCTGTGCCAATTACCAAGCAATTATTTTTAATCAGTATCATACGGTATCCATGTTGACACTGTGACCTAGAAGACAGCCTCACAAGAAAAGCTTGATACCACAGGCTCGATACCAACTTTGGATAAACAATTTCCTTTGACCTCAAGAGAGTTTAATGGCTGGCCTGGCTGCTGCTGCTGCAACATCTTGTCTTATCACCATTTGAGACACATCTTTAGAGCTTAATCCAAAGCAATGTTCTTCTCTCAGGGAGGGTGCATGCCCAGAGCTTGCACGATTTTTCATCTCTCTCAGGATTGATGCTTTGGAGTTAACACCACCCCCTTCAACAAATGCTGCTCATACCAAAATGCAGTGAATCATCCATGTACTGACAGAGCAGCACCATTTCTTTTATGTCATAGATTCATTTTTCTGAACTAATCTCTTCTTTTTGTGTATGTGTACTTAATTCTTAGTAGAAAACTTAGGGGTTTTATCCTGCTGAAAATCCTAGACAGATCTTTAAATGATCTCTTTTAGTTTTCTCTTGGTATTAATTTCTCTGGGCTTCTGCTATAATACTTGGGGCCACTGGAAATATATTCCATCAGATCTGTTTTTCTGTACACAAAATATACCAAGGCTGGTGAAATTCCATTTCAACAAAAAAACCATTTTCCCATGCCACTACATGTCTGGTTTTGCAGAAGTCAGGTGCTTTGTGCAGTTTAAAAATCTGACACTCTTCAGTGGCCAGAATATATCCCAGCAAAGTTATCCCAGTCCCAGCTGATCAAAATGCAGAGCACATACCGTAGTCTGTTTGTTCATACAAAGGAGGCTGGAAGAAGTGACAGGTTTTGTTTTTTTTTCAGTCTGAAACCCGTATATACAGAAGATCAGGGGAGGTATTTGGAAATACTGTTGTTTTAAAGTGTTTGCAAATACATGTAACAGTCAGCTCCAGCTCAGTATTCCTTATCTTTCAGTTTCTCAGGCTTACTGCCTGAGGCAAAATTTACATTTAAATAACATGAAAAATGCTGGCTGAACAGTGTTTCAAGGTTTAGTTACACAAACATTTTCTTCAGAAACAAAGCTGGTGTATCAAGTCCTCACCCATTCCCTCCTTTGCAGAGCCTGTTGTCTTTGGCTGTTCCTTTCTGCTTCGCTCATTAAGCTCCACTCCTCTTCACTTGTATCGCTACAATCGTTGGAGCATACTGATATAAACCAGATTGCTGAAATGATTTGGATTTTGAAGTGCTCCTTTGTTTCGAAGGGTCCTTGTTTAACCCAGATCACAGCAGCGACCCAAGTTTATAGCACAACCCACATACATTCTAACTGGTACAACAATATGGTCCTGAAACACAGCGTAGTGGGAGGAACAAGCAGCTGAGGAGAGGAGAAAATGGGGTGAGAAGTTTCTGAACTAATTACTTGCTAGAGAGAATGTGTTGAGCTACAGTTTCAGACTTATCAACTTATCACCAACAAAGTAAGTTTAGTAACTGTGACTCACCAGTTACAGGGTTTTCTTGCAACATCTTTTTCTCTCTGGCTTTTCCATCCATTTGAATTTTAAAAAAGGCTTTGAGCTTTATCTAAGAGGAAATTAATCAGATCTGAAAGAGAATTTCCCAGAAAAACAAACAGAATGCTTTTCTCCAAAGCTTGAATATGTAAACAAGAAATTGGAACAAAAATCTGTTCTTTTCAGCTTCTGGGAGGAAAAGAAAACAAGTACTTTTAAAATCACATTTAACTTTTATTTCTCTGATATCTACAGAGTTGCCACTCCCTTTGGTGGTTTTGAGAGAGCATCCAAGCTGGTTAAATTCAAGGTACCAGATTATAATATGCTGATGCTAAACGATCCCAGATTCATGATCCTTGCAAACCCTCTTGCTGCCAGAAGATCCTTCAACAGGACTCCCAAAGGATGGACGTCCGAGAACATCCCCGTAGTGTTCATTCAGCCTGCGGAATCCAACCCCGTTGCAGAAACAGAGGACCTGTGAGAGAGGCTGCATTCTACACGGTACAAAATGCTGACAGCTCCACATCTGTGTATTTTTGGTCCAAATATTACTAAA
Source organism: Pycnonotus jocosus (assembly GCA_013400435.1). Taxonomy (NCBI): domain Eukaryota; kingdom Metazoa; phylum Chordata; class Aves; order Passeriformes; family Pycnonotidae; genus Pycnonotus; species Pycnonotus jocosus. The sequence continues at coordinate 187,725 of VWYP01008911.1, read as the reverse complement.
AGCTACCGACAAAATTTGTCCTTGGAAGCTGGAGTATAACTAATAATGTGGGATGCAGTATCTCTTTTCTGACACCCAGTTTCATCTGTAAACACAAGCTAAATAAAGTAACTTGGAAAAAATGACAGTGATATTTTCTATTTGTGTTTACATGTTGCTCTTTTGCTTTCTGAAATCTTTGTATGTCATTTAAGAACAACTCTACCAAGGAAAAAGAAGTGACACTACTCTCAAGGGACTTGATAGGTATGGTAATTTAGGGAAAACAACCAAGCAAACTCTGCACTCAATGCACTCCGAGTCCTGCCTGCTCAAGATCAGCTCTGACAAAAGCTCAACCTTCTTCCCAAACCCTGCCTTTGGCCCTAGCTAAGAATTGTGTCATTACTTCACTCACAGCATGTTCAGGCCTTTTTCCTCCTTTCTGACTCTTCCCCAGCTGTTCTGATGCACATCAGTGCCTGTGTCACCTGGATTTGTTTACAGAAAACTCAGTAAATTTGGCAATGACAAGGATTACGTACTGGGATGAAAAAGTACAGAGGTATTTCCTGGATGTCTACAATGTTTGTATTATTCACAACTAAAAAGCCCAGCAATGACTGGTTATGTCAAGCATACAAAAAATAGTATTACTAAGCTATGTTACCACAAATGCTTTTCTTACTATAAAGGAATTTCATAGACCTTTCCCCTTATATCTATACTGGAACTTAGAGCATGAAAGAGTCTGTGCTCTTGATACACTGACAAGCTCTGATATTTTATAAATGTCAGTATAAGTGTTTTTCAAATGTCATTTCAAGGCAGGTAGTTGACAAAGAAAATTTTGCCAACCATTTTCTTTAATTTACCATGTCACTTGATTTCCACAAATAAATGTACAGGTCCTGAAAAAAATTAGGATATTAAAAAAAAAATTAAAAAATTCACCTCAATGACTGAGAACACCTTCCTAGCATGGGATTCGTTTGGGGATCTTAACTGTGCACATTGTAAAACCATTAAAAAGACAGTGACAAAAATACAAATTCTTCAAAGTTAAAAATGCAAGACTAAAGAAAAAAACCTATAGTGAGGTGTAATGCAAACAAGTTCTGGAGGAATTAGTATTTTATGAGCATTCATAAGGCTGTTTGAGGAGAAATATGAGAAAACTGGTGCATAGCACATACACAGTGAGGACTGTGAAGAGGGGATATATTATTTTTAATGTATTCTCCATAAAAACAACCTATACATGAAGAGCATGCCACCCTCCTTCTTACACAGCACACATAATAGCAATTTTAATTCCCTATTTATCCATGGATCCACTAGAGCAGAACGGGCTCAGGAGGCCTCAGGTGTTTGAGAGGCACTGAGCCTGCTATGGACATGTTCAGCTGATGGTCTGAGCTACAGAAATCCCCAGCAGTCCTTACGTTCTGTCTGAGCCTTCTGGAAGGAGATCTGATTGCCCTTTCACTCAGTCCTCAGCTGCAGAACAGGAGCCCTGTGCCTCCTGTCCCAGCCCTGCCCCCAGAGAGCCCCGCGTACACCAGCCCATCGCTCCGTGGAACCCCAGCAGGCAGGGAAGAGTGTGCAGCCACACGGTTCAACCTTCCCGTCCGGAGGGGCTTGTGCCAAACCACCTGCTGGGAAGAGGCCCCGCTAAACTCCTGAACCGTGCCTGGGAAGGGTTTGGGAGAGTGCTAATTGGCAGAGGAAGGGCTGTGCAATGTGCTAAGCACTCAACAGCACGCAGGAGCCAGTGCCAGTGTCCAGGAATGTTCCCTGGCTGCATCGGCCTGGATGGAGCCTCATTGTGCAAGTCCCACTGCAATAAACAAATCCCTCTGCCAAAACCCAACTCGTCTGCCACAAAGGAACATCTCTTGGTAAGACTGGCAATTCAGAAGTCCACTGTTAACTTCATTGGGTTTTAGGACCTTCGTCTATTTCTTCAGACTGTTATATTGCACTTGAAATGTATCCTGTAACAAAAGGAAAGCTGCAGAGGGACTTCTAAAAGCTCCTTTTAGCTGTAACAAATAGAGCTGCAAGGACAGGTTGAATGGGAAAACCCACAATTGACACAAACAGAACCAAGCTCAAGTTTATAAACATTTCAGAAAATGTGCTTTTAACATCATGTACATTTTATCACAAGACACTCGTAATCTGCTTCAAAAAGAGAAAGGCACTGAAGGGTATGGTGAGAACGCAGATGTATGGTGAGAATAAATATACAGTAAAAATGCCTAAAAGTCTTAGTTCCCAAAGGCTTTTCTGCCTAATTTTTATATACATTAAGGTATCCATTGCAGCAGTATGCAGGGAACTCAAAAATTCATTTAAATGCTTTCACTAAAAATGCGTTGAATTGAGAAAATAGATTTGCTATTTCCGTCTATACAAAATACCCTATGATCACAGTATGTAAAAAATAAATAAGAGATGTACACTTCTAAATAGTTCCGTGACTATAAGGGAGTTTTAAAACATGTGAACCTTAAACCTTTTTTGACATGAAAAGTCAGGGTTCATGGCCTGTACTGTCTGCTCTGGAGAAAAAAAAAATTAACTGCATGCTCCCTTCTTAGAAGTCTGAATTATATCAGTATGTCTTGGCTGCTTTCCCTCCTGCATGATCCATACAACTGACAATTGTGGAAATAAATTATTGTTCTATTGTCTCAAAGTATCCCTGTGTTTAAATTAATTTAAAACACATTGTCTCAATCAGAAGCAGGAAAAACACACTGGAGACAGAATTCTACTCCCAATGAAATCAAACAAAGGTTTTGGCACTGCCCTCTGTGCAGACAGAACTTCTGCATGGTATTTATTTCATCACAAACATGTATTGGTAATCAGAATTTATACTGTGTGTTCAGAATCAGAATGGATATTTTGGATTACAGAGCTGGGCTACCAACTATGTAGGTAGTTTGTTTTGCATTTTATATATGGTGAAGTGCTAACAACCCTAATCATGCCTTAAAAATACTCTGGGAAACTGCATGGAAACACAGGGGAAAAGGAGCCCACATCTCATCAGATCTCTTTTAAGCAAAATGTCATAAAACGTACATGATGATAAAATTATTTTCAGATCAGACATGAATAATCTGCACTCTACCTCAGCTCTTAGATGGCCTCACTGACCAGCACAAAATATTCTGGGCAGCACCTAAACCAAGAGGATAAAACAGACCTCCTGAAATACATAAAGACTGTGGAGGATAGATCCCCATATAGGTTAGATTAGAATTTCTCATTGTGAGGCCCATAAATTGTAAACAGACTAGACAGAAACACCAGAGAAGATCCCTATAAGGCTGACAAGTCACGTAGCACTGGCTCCTTCATTATTCCCAGAGGCTACATACTGTTCAAAACCAAATAAAAAGTGATCTAAATGATTTATAAATAGTGTGTTTGCCACAGAGCTGTTATGTAACTGCGTGTTAGAATATAGATTGTAAAAAAACAGTTACAAAATGCAGCCAGCATACTGATACAGTTCAAGAAACCAAAAAACACATATAAAATACTCTTACCTAAAGGAAATTTAAAAGCCACTGAAAAGGTGAAATCCTTTCAAGGAAATAACACATTGTTTTAAACAGCCTGCAGACTAAGTGTTCAGAGCAAGGAAAAACTACTACAGAGCTCTAACCCTTTTCTCCAAAAAGAAAAAGAAGTTATCATGGTTTAAGGCTGCAATAGAGGAGATTCAGAAGACAAAAAGACAAAACTTTACTGCAAGGACACAGTAATTAAGCTATCTCAACACAAATAAAGGAAGTTATGACAGAGGTCTCCACAAATGGTATGGAAAAGATGATGAGGGAACAATAGCACAGGAACAAACCGACTCTTAATAAAATGGTAAGGAACCAACTTTAAAATTAACGGAACAAATATTTTTCCAAGAAATGCCTGGTTGTAGAACCTGGTGCTATAAGATGCTATGGGTCAAAAACTATTAATAACTTCAAAACAGGATAAACAACTTCATCGTGGTAACTATGCTTAATATGGATAATGGCTACTATGGGATCTGCACCTGGAACATAGGAAGTGTGTGAGAAAGATCACCCCACATTCACCCCATTTCTTTCTATAAATATCTTCTACCAGGCACTGTCAAAGATCTGGGAAAGATGGATTTGTCAGACCTATGAAATACTTTCTGCCTCCCCAAAGCCATGTATGAAAGTACCGTGTCAATTCTGGCACGTGCCATTAGTACTGATGTTCACTAATTTAAATCAAAATATCCATTAGGGGAGCAGTGAGAGCAAAGTCAGTTCCCACACAGAAATGGGGACATTTCAGTGTAAGCTGGAACCAGAGAGCCAGGGTTAACTTAAACCTCCCACACAGCATATGGGCACTGTAGGGAACACAACAGCCTGACCTCAGCTATACCTTTGGCAAGACTCCTGATCCTGTACAGAGAGCTCAAGTTAGAACACAACATAGAAAACTTACTCCTCAGTTTTCCCATTAATAAAATAGAAATTGTAATGCAGGCTGTATAAACTTTTCTTTTTATTATTGTATGTTTGGGGGGTGGACTTTTGGCTCTTTGGTTTGGGTTTTGGGGTTTTGATGGTTTTTTTTTAATGTTTTGGTTTGGTTTTTTGTTGTGTGGTTTTTGGTTGTTTTCTTTTTTTTTTTCTTTTTCCCTATTAAAGAGTTAATTTCATGGTAAAAATAAGGAAAGTAAAAAATAGCCTTACATGAGTATATACATAGTATTCCTCGCTATGGTGTATAATGAGTGCAAGAAGCATTAAAGGTAGAATAACATTCTACTTTCATTTTACTTGAAATAGTGGATTTCATTCTACAATGGGCAGACTCTAAGAAAAGTATCAAAAATTAGTATTGGATGTTTTTTAAATGAATATGTAATTTTAGCTATTAAAAAGTCCAAATAACTTCTCTTACTGTTAGTTTTGGACAAAACTATGAACTAAATTCGGGATGAATTCACAACCTTTTTGTTTTCAGATGGAAATTGGATTTCCTGACAACAGATTATTCATCCAAAATACCTGGTCCAGAATTTGCAATACTTCTCTACTGCACAAAGACACTGTGAGACAAAGTTAAATAACACTTGCAAGAGGCAGAGGATTTATAAATCACTGCAAGAGTGAAAATAAGCCCTAGTATTGTGAGCCAACTATTCTTTCAAAAGCAAATGGAGATTAAAATATTCGATGGTGTTTGTACAAAGAACAGCTTGAACTTTGCCAGTTCAGAGCTGGCTGTACTCATTAGCACAGCAATGCCCTCAGGCTGCTTTGCATGGAAGGTATAACTTAGAACTGGATTTCTCTGGAGTTCTGAAGGACATATGGAGAGCCATCTTCCAAAAGAAAAAAAAAGAAGTAAAAAGTTTCAAATCTTGAGGAGATTCGGGGTGCCAGGAGGCTGACCATAGCCAGTCCCCATAGTGGGAAAGCTGGCAGCCATGCCGAGGTCCAGAGTGTATCATTCCACTTCCTTTTCCTTTGAGAAGATTCTCTGCAGAGCCAAGTTAATCTAGGCAAATACTAACTTGAAACAGTAGTTACTGTGGTCATTACCCTCCAGATTTCTGAAAGATGACTATGCAAGATAACTGCAAATGATTATAAACAAACATTTGAGGCATGACAGGCTCTTCCTAGGCTGGCCTACTGTACGTCAAGGAGCCAAGTAAGGCTCAATTCCGGCAGCAAATTCCAGCACTATGTCATTCCTCAAGTCCTTAATGAGAACACTTTGACTATTTGCTGGCAAGGGTAAAAATAAGAACATGCTGTACAAAAAGGAAGGAAAAGAGCAAGCTGTACTAAAATGGAAGCGTGTATTTCCTATCCGGGTTTTGCAGTGATGCAAATCCATTTCATTAACGTCTCGCTGTTGAAAAGGAAGCGACACTACGCACAGCTCAAAACGAAAAGTCCCCTCATATTTAATGATGTCACTGTATCATTTGTTCAGATGTGGCTTATGAAACAGGCAGAAAGAAAGAAAAATATGGAAATGGGAAGCATCAGTGGGAAGGAAGCAGTAAAGCAGACCTGCAGCTCTAGGGTTCCGTGATATGAAGACAGTGCTATTGTAGAATGTGTTCCAAGAACAAGCCATTTTCTCTTAGCAATGTTTTGACACCTCAACAGTTAAAAATTTTCCTCTAATTTTCAGTATAAATTTGGTCATACCCATCTTAATTTCTTATTACAACCTTTTTTTGTTTTTCCTTTTAAATACATGCTTCCTTTCCTGTCACATTGTTTCAACTGGTATATTCAAAGACTGCAAGGTCTTTTGTGCTTCACTTGTCCAGACTAAAAAATTCAAGTCCTTTTAGTCTCTTGTCCTCTCACTTAGTAGGGATTTAAAACATATTTTTACAACTCTTCTAAGTTCAATTTCTTGCATGTGGAATTCCAGATCTGTTCTGTTTTAAAGTTTCACTGACCACACGTACAACACGTGGCATTAGTACTGTTTTATCTGTACAAGTACAGGGCTAAAACTCTTTGTGACTGGATTCACATTTTCCACAGCAGCATCAATTCAGTGACTCACAGCCACTCTGTCTTTGGCTTGCACACCCCCGTCTTCAAAATTCTCTCATCTTCCATCCAACAAGCTCTGAGCTTTTGTCAGGGAGCCTTCCCCATTAGGCTCTGACACACGACCTTGTCCTTTATATTGTATCCCATTTTATTTCTCTGCTCCTCAAGCTCATCCAATTAGTTCAGTACAGCATCACCCTACAGGGACTGTTTCCCAACTTTGTGATGTCAACAGAGCTCATTAGCAAGTTCTAGTTTTTGTGCCAGGATCACTATTGAAAAATTAAACCATACCAGTTTCAATATCAATTTTTGGACAGAGCTCCAACAATTTCCCCCTGCCATTAAGAGTAACATATTGCTACTTTTTCCTCTGGGCTATTTCTTTGCCCATCTAACACTTACCTTAGGAATTCCCCTTTTCTTCAGTGTAACAAATTGTTTATCTAGAAAAGCAGCTGCTGTATCACAGAAAGAAAGTAGGCAAGCCTGGTACAATCCGTCTATGGAAAAAAAAAAAAATTTTTTCCCTTTTCCCTTTTTTTTTTTTTTTTTCCCTAAGAAGTCACCATAATCTTTAAATACTGTGTTTTAACCCTGTTACATTTTACTTGGGTATAGACTGAGGTGCATGTGGAAGGGACTCAACTCCTTTATTTTAAATCAAATAATGCTCAGTTTCTCACCCAGGACAAAACATAAAACTTTTTTTGCATTATATTATATGAAGTATTTAATATGGTTTTTATTCTTAATGGGACAGAATATATATTATGTAATGTCAGCCACTATATTACTTCTAATTTTATACTCACTAAATTCCTCTCTTTTGTTTTTATTTTACTTCACGTTGGGTCTCACCCTGAAAGTTCAATTCAGCCACAGGAGTTGTATGAATCAGACGTCTCTTTCTTCTCTTTTTCTGTTGCAGACATCCATTCTTATTGGTTTACATGCTAGGAGGAAGCAATAAATGAGACCTGGAAACTTGAAAGGAATGTTGAAGACTGATGCAACACAAAGAAAGACCATCATAAAAAACTTTATTTTTTCAAGAGCATCCAGATGAGGACACAATTTTAAACAGTTGTCAGACACATACAGCATGCAGAGAATTTTCTTATGCTTCAACTGTTTCAGCAACTAACTTTAAAAACAGAATAGCCTAAAATAGGAAAGGCTTTCAATCGCATTGTTGTTCCACAGAAGTAGATTATTGGACTGGAAATTGGATTATCCAAGAGGAAAAATATTCAGTTGCAAGATTTACGCAACCCCCACCCTTTTCCTTGTTCCTAAAGAATGAAAAAAAATTAAGAACACAGAGACCTTGTTCCAGGTCCATTATCATCAAAAGGTCTGGAGAAGAATGCAAACCAATGTTTCTTTATCTCGGGGTGAAATTCTACATGAAATTCAATGAAATTGCTTTTGCCACCCCACCGAACATTGTAGCCCCTGAAAGCTACCAGGAAAAATCGTATACTCAGGCTAATGTACAGTGAATAAGTGCAAAATACCTTGTGTTTATTCTTGCACCTACAGGAAGAAAAGTTTAAAAAGGGTGGCTGTGCTCTATGAAACTGTCCACAGCTAACTGAGAGGAGGAAAAAAGATCAAACTCGACCAGAAATGCTAGGCAGTTTTTTTTTTTTAACTTAGCAAAAATAAACCACCACTTAACACTCTCCTTGCTTCTGAAGCCTCACTTAGAGCTTTTAAGATGAAAAAAGCCAGTGATGGGTTTTTTTCAGACAGGATCCATTTTCTCCTTCTTTCATTCATGTCTTCTGATGTCCTCAATTTACATGTATAAATTTGAGGCTCTGTGCAGGATGTGGGAATGAGATCAATGGGATGAGTAAGCTTCATGTGACTGCTTGCCACAGACTACACGAGGAAAACACTGCTAGAGTGTGTTTAAAAGGAAGGTTGTGGGAATAAGGTGTTCATGGGAGGGAAGATTTGAGCACTGGAATGGAGTTAGCTAAAGTTCCCCATAAGAAAACACATCCTCATGTAGCTTACTGCAAGCTGAAGATATATTTTTCATTTGTTCTGCTCTTGTTTTGGATCCTTCTGTGGCAATACAGCTGAGCATGCAGCCCAGAGAGCTTGGACTAAAGTGTTGTTGGGGCTTCCCTTCAGAACTCACAGCAAATGCATATGATTGCTATTTGATGTCACAAATAATAAAAATACTATTTACCTTTTCTCTGGTTCTTCTCCCCCTCGATGGCACTCCATCCTACCAGGGTGTTTTCCCTAACTCTTGCAGAATTATGCAGAGCATTGAGCGAATCACTCGATGACAAAGCACCGCTCCTGAAGACGAGCAACTGCAAGAACATCTTGGAATTTGAAAGATTTTTTTCCTCCTCTCCAGGCAGAACTGTTTAAACATATGATCTGACAATACCCCAGAGGCTTAGAGAATGTGGAAAAATCACATGTTGTGAAGTAACCCTTACCTTACTTAATGAAACTTCATCCTGCTACAGCCTGTGCAGAATAGGGCCCAGTGTCCCTGGTACCTTTCAAATGACATTTTCTTCAGGAAGAATGATCCTCTTCATCCTTTTCTCTTCTGAGAAGAGCAGCACAGCCTCAAACACGCTCTTCAGAGCTCAGCAGTTACTTCACAGCAACACGATGCCAGTTCCCATCCACTGGAATTAAACATGTTTTCAGTTAAAATGGCATTATCTCCTAAGTGTCTTAAAGTCAATGCCAAATGGTACTTGATCACATAAAGATTGTTTATGACAGGCAAGCAAAACAGATTTCACCCTAACAGGCAGTGTAATGTGTAATGCTGAATTAAATAAATGAAAACACTTAAAAAGAGAGATTAACTAATAAAGCACACCTTAAATTCTGCATTGGCTTGTAGAATTTTCTGCCTCAGACCTTACACATAATTTGCTAATTTACTTTTTGCAAAATACTCCAGTAAGTACAGACACAGTTCTTGTTAAGTACACAAAGTAGATTTCACATGATTAACAGCTCATGAAGAAGGAGAAAGATCCATGCAGAAGACAAGAACAACAATGGCAAAATCAGTGACTCAATAAAACATTGCCTAATTGTTTTTCAAAACACCCCACAAACCTTAGTATTCTACCCCTCCAAGAAGAATTAGAGCAGGCATAGTTTTTTATGAACCATTTGAACATGGAGAGGATAGCAGTTGATTGAAAAGGTTGTTATAACATGTTCCAAGCATTAAGAATATGAAAGAAACTAGAGAACAGGTGTTCCAGGACAGCTACAAGTATGAAAATGTTAATTAAAAAATGCATATTTTAAAAAAAAAGGCGAAAACAAAAATCCACAACATAATTATTTCAGAAGAAGAAGTCAGAATTTATTTACAGAACAGCCATTGGCAACAAGATTAGGGCCGACCCTGGAACAGGAAAATTGTAACACCAAAATAAACCTTTGTGTGCATCTGTAAAACACAGACTTGTAGCTCAATCACTGATGAAAATGATGAGTGACACCTGCAGCATTGAGGAAAAATATTTAATGCAATTACCTTTGAGCATTTTGATGTCTCCTAACCATGTTAACACTTTTCTTTTGGCATGCAGCTACGCAAAAATGTGTTTTACCCTGGGATGGACATGTGCAAACCCCCGATGCCCTGGATGTGCTTAAGGACCTGCATGAGTTCTGCCTCCTTTCCCTCCCAGCTTGGTGTTCTGTGTCACATCCTGAGTGCACCTCCTTCAACCCCTCTCCTCCAAGTTTAGCACCTCCTCAGCTCTCCATCACCCCTCCAGTGTAGCAATCCCTTCACTAATAATGCCAAAGTGTACTCCTAAACCCACAGGAACATTCTCCTGCATCATGCCTAGCACATATCCTGCACAGCCACAAACAGCAGCAGGAAATCATCTGCCCTGGTAGCATTGTTTTGTACGTGCACCATTTATTCTAATTTTAAAATTCTTCTGCTCCCTCATTTAGGGCTTCCTGTGCTGCACCTGTGTCAGTCACTCTCTGCCTGAACTGTGTGTGGAAGGCTCTGCTGAGATTCACTGCTAGAGAATCTTAAAATATACTATAATTAAAGCTCACAGACCACACTTACTCCGAGAGAAAGAAAGGAAAAAAAAAAAAAAAAAGGAACAGAAGAAACCAATATAAATCCTAAGGGACTTGTAAAGATTAGTGGTGAAAAACAAATCCGTGCTGAGGAAAGGGCAGAGGCAAACACGAAAAGCAGAGTTCAGGGAGAGCAGAAATATCAAAATGAGGTCATAATCAGAGTGAGGTCATAATCCCACTTTGGGACACACAGATGCCTTTGCTTGAGTGGCTTTGCAAGGAAGTAACGCAGGGATCACGGACTGAACCGACACCACCCAAAACAATAAGCAGAACGCTTTTATGAGTGTACAACAACAAGATGCACGGACACAAAACTGGATTTTTAATTGCCATGTTAACACACTGACTGTCAACATGCTTTTACCCTTAAATTTCTGGTGAGAAGCTCTCAATAAACAGCTAAGAAAGAACTCCACACAAAAGTAGTGCCAGGATACTGTATGAATCTCAGAACAATGGATCAGGTATTCAATTCCCTCAAAAAAATCACAAATTCTAGGAAAAATTTAAGAAAGCAAGAGACAAGCAAATATGGCATCTGTTAAAAATTAAAAAGCATCTGGTTAAAACATTCTAATGCCTCCAGAAAAAACATTTTATAAAAATCCTGTAGTAAGTAATTCCAATTTGGGAACACGACCCCATAAATCACTGAAAAATGTGATTATCTATCTAGCTATCTCTGTATATATCTCTGTATCTCTGGAAAATTTAATTAAAATCTTGCCAAAGAATCACCAAATCCAAAAAAACTGCTGAAAGACATTGGAGAGTGAACCTGCAAATGCTAACTTGAAACAGTTAGTATTTGCAGGTTCACTCTAGAATTGCTAGAATTCCAGCAGGCTCACCTGCTAGAATTGCTTTGCTAGTGGGCTGTTTACATAGCAATATAGTGGAAGAAACAGTAGCAAGAAACAATCTGATGAAAATGTACCCATATATATTTTTTTTTAACAAAATGGATACAGGAGCAATAAAAATGTCATATTTAAGGCAGTGAGCTAATTTGATGCAGTGACTCGTACTCCACACAGTCATTTTGCAATCTGGATGACCTAAAGTTGATGCAGAAAGGGAATGTCATGGGGAAATTATTTTATTTGCTATTGCAGAAGATGCTGTTGGAAAACTGAACATGTTCTCAGGCACAGAGGCACTTTTCCATTCCTAGAAGGCTCTCAGAAGGGCAATTGGAAGAGAAAAACCACAAGTTGTATCCATCAGCATGTGCCAAGAATTGATGTCGGGTGTGGTAGCACCCAAAATATCATCGCCAATCTAGAAATGAAATGTGTTAGTGAAATCTACATGTTTATCCAGGAAAAAGATCTTAATAGTGGAATATAAAAGGTACTTGAGCGACTAGAAATACGAGCACTTGTGGATACGGAATTCCTATCTCAAATAACAAAAGGAAACACCACTCCCTGGCCAACATAATAGAGCAGATAAAAATCAGAGGGAACACAACTTTGGGGCAGTGACTCTGGGGCAGGTGATAGATAAAATAATAATCACAGAGGATCTTTCTGGGCCGCACGGAAGTCAAATGAAACTCCGAGGTGGATGTACACTTGTCTGGGGTTTTGCTCACAAGTCACTCTATGCCAGCGCTATTCCATGGGCATCTCAAGGAAAGCCAACGTGCACAGCCAGATATCCTGGAATGAGAACTGGCGAAACAATTGCTGGAAAAAACAAGCGCCGCCGCGCTCATTTTAACGGGTTGTTAACTCCAAACCCGAGCACCTGAGGGGCGCCCGCCGAGCCCTTTAAACCGAGGATGGCCGAGCCCTCGAACCGTGTCCAGGCGGCGAGGGAGAAGCGGGGTTGTGGCAGCCCCTTGCCTCGCCACGGCTCCCCCTGCACCCCGCAGGACGGGGGGATCCGACCCTCAGGCGGGGATCCGACCCTCAGGCGCACCCCCGGCCCCTCAGGCGCCCCTATCCCGCCCCCTCAGGCGGG
>VWYP01008911.1:143129-174364 GCA_013400435.1 Pycnonotus jocosus | reverse complement strand
GGGGTCAGCGGCAGCTCCGGGGCCGCGGCCGGCGCTGCCCCCGCGCGTTGTGTAAGCGGAGCGGCCGCGGAGCCGGGAGCGGGGAGCGGCGGTGCGGGCTCGGAGCGAGGCGCGGTGCGGGCTCGGAGCGAGGCGCGGTGCGCGGTTAATGTTCAACGCGGCCGGCAGCGAGCTCTGCAGGAGCGTTCCCAGAGGCTGGCTGCCTGGAACAGGAAATGCCAGCACAGGTAGGGTTGGAGCTGTTTGGAATTTAAGCACTTTGCGGCGTTTTGGAGGCAAGAGTTGTTTGCTGTGTGTTCTCGTACAGATGGAGTTTCGGAGGCGTGTGGGTAGATGTATGCAAATGTATGCAAATCACCTGCTTAGCATCTGGTCTAAGTTTACCTATATGCCTTACTTTGATTTTCAATGCAAATATTTTAAAATTAGCTTTTCAGAGGAACCATGACTTGTTCTCTCAACGTGGATTTCTCCCTTCCCAGAATAAGTGTGTGTTTTACATATCTTTACTTAGTGCTTTATTTCGTTCATGCAAACCCCCTACCAAAAACACCAGGCACCAAACCACTTAAGCTTTCTTAACTTTGAAGCTACTATGATTATTTTAAGAACAACCACTTAATTGTGCAAACAGCATTGTACCCAATTGATGATGCAGTCCTCCCCTCCATCCCAAGCCGATGGAAAATCCCTTGGCTGATTTTATGATTACCTGCTCTTTTCTCATAGAACGAAGGGCTGTTTTTTGGTGTCAAAATAGTGAGACCTCACGTTATAATGTGACTATAAATTAGCCTTGTCAAAGGGTAAATGATCCTTTCTTTCCCTAGCAAATTGTTGCAAAGTAAGAGGTACTTACTGGTTATTTTTTCTTAAAGTATTACTTGTATAAAAAACTATTATTCTTGACCACTGGGATGTTGACAGTAAAAACACAAAAAATATACACCTGACTTTCATATCAAGCCTCGATAGTGCAGGATCTTTTTTGGCCATACAGTATGCATGATGTGCTACCAACAAAATTATTTGTTTGTGCGACCTGGAGGGTGTCACAGTATTGGCAATGTCCTTGGTTATTCCTTGGATTCTGCCTCTTGATAGAGTAAAACAGTTTAGTCACCGAGGGATGTAGTGATGGGAGCAAAACTTGTTCACAGAACCCTTCACAAACTTCATGGTTTGAGCAGAAATGAGTTGGAGTTTGTTGGGGACGGGTTAAATGGTGATGCTTTGAGTCTGGATAAGGGTTTTAGATGTGTAGAGTGAAATGTTTGTAGGAAGGTTTGTACAGGATATGTTAATGAGGAAATATATGAGGGATAGTGATTCAGACATTCAAACTCTTTTTTTGTCAAGCCTGTAAAATGTGTGGGTTTAAAGATGATGCTCAAATTACCATTCCTTGTAACTTAGTTTTGTCGTTTTTTTCCTGGTGACTTAAGAACTCAGAAAGCTTTAGGAGGAAGAACAGAACTCAGTATTTTACACTTCTGTTAATGATCAAACACCTGAAAGGCCAGTGCAATTAATCTGAGAGAACAAGGCAAGTGTGAGTACCACTGTAAAGATACATTCTATCTTTCTGAGGCTGGGGAAAGAGTACATTGTAGTCTTTGAATCTTAGCGTGTAAAGCACTCGGAAGACGGAGAAACAAAAATCTCCTCCACAGTGTCTGTGTGATGATTCACTGTGAATGCTGGCCCATGTCATGGGCTGGGAATTCGTGTTCTCCAAGACCTTTACTCAGAGTTCCCATTGTAGCTGTTTCTAAAGTCGGTTTCTCCTTGTAGCAGATGAGGGAGGCTGAGCTGTGAACCTGTTGTTTTGGTTTTGCTGCAAACAGGAAAGTTTTTATTGGAACAGCTTAAAGCAAAGAATTGTACACTTATACAAAAGCCATCTGGGAGAGCATCTACGCTTCTGGTTCTCCGTCCTGGAAGGGTACAGAGACGTGTGACGTGCAGGGGCAGTGGTTTGGCACAGGAGGGACAGCTAAATAGGCAAGGGCTCGAGCAGAGACAATAGAGATCCTGAAAAAATGAAAAGTCTGGGTTGAAAATCTGCAGGGATTGTTTGGAAGCATTTCTAGAGGAGATACCATCAAATACTCCTTTGGTGTCTTGGGGACTTGTCGAGTCAGTGACCAAAGGAGAAAGAACGTGCCAGCCCAACACCAGCCAAGGGTAATATACTGGTATTGGCCTTTTCTTTTAGTGTTGCTCTTGTTTCTTCTTACGTGTGATGCAAGTAAGTGCTAGTAATGAACTTTTTCTCCCTCTCTGATGTTTAAAGTAGTGAGAATTTGCATTCCTGTAAACATATTTCTGTGACAACTTTTGAAGGGAATAGTATAATTTTTAAAGACAAAGACTGGTGGCTGCTAGAAGCATTTCACATATCTTAAGATGTGTGAGATTTGTTGGCAAATATATTTAACAGGGGGGCTAAAGGTGGGAGGGGACGCGATCTGGGCAGGGGCCAAAAACATTGTAATTCAGCCTCATTGAGGTGAGTGTTAGAGAGTATTCTTTCAAATTTTCATCTTTTTCTACATTTTTAAAGCAGCTTCGCTGTTTGTTTCTTTTTCCTAATGTAGGGGAAAATCATTACAACCTCCGGCACTGTCACAACGCAAATCAGATTTTCATTCTGTTGATAAAATTTGGCGATTTTAAGTGACAACCTTTTGAATTGAGCAAAACACTCGAATTCTTGCAGCTGCAAGTTGTTGAACTTTTGATGAATTTCATTCTGTTAAGGAGGAGACAGTAACCCCAGTCCTAATAATATTGGCTCATTGCAGAGAATTTTAGTGGTTTCCCATCATAGCTTTATACCCTGATAATATATTTCATCGCTCTTCCTTCACTTTTTTTTTAATCTTGTGTCTAAATTCCTAAGTTACATCAGTTTAGGAATTGATTTCCCAGAGCTGTCAGACTGTTGGGTGGGGTTGCCAGGCTCAGCACAGACGCATGAACTGCAAGCAGAAGCAAAATGCTGCCTGGCTTAAAAGTAACCCCAGCACTGGGCATGAGAAAGGTTTGCCATTAGTAATTTGTGCAACACACTGAGAAAAGTCACCAGGTGAAGCCCAAAAGATGTGAATAACTACTCTTTCAGCCAAATTTCAGGGATAGAAGCAGTCAACAACTTCTGGACTTGTTGGCAGGTTTCCACTCAATTTGACAGAAGGGATAGAAGCCTCAAAGATGATTATGTACTTAGAAAGTGCATGAAAAGAGGCAGCTGGCTGGAAGAGAGAGACCTTGTAAGATGATGTGAGGAGCAGAGTTGGCTTATGCCCCAGCTAGGGAGAAAACTGAGAACTCAGCCATGAGGCAGAAAATTATCAGAGCCCGGGCATTGGTAGTTCCAGTGTTCACAGAGCCAACTGTTTATCTCATCAGTTTTATCTGGATGGATATCAGAGATGCTTAAACCCAAGTGTGCTTGTAGAAAGTGATTGTTTAGGCAAAATATCAGCTGCACTGATTTCTGAGCTTCTTTAGTGACACTGCTTCTTGAACCAAAGAGTCTGTGCCAGCCACAGCTACGTGCTGGGGTGTACCAACCAAGCAGGTGATAACGTGCAGTTCTGCTGACAAGTGCATTTGTTGTTCTGGAAGCTGTAAAGGCGAGTGCCAGAAATTTTTGACAGGCATGTGTTTTGTCCCGTGAGGCAGCACAGCTGAGGGCAGCCAGGTGCTTGATGAGATCACCTGTGACTGAAATTGGGCAAGGTGGAAGGAGTTAGGCTGGTGAACAGACATTGGTTTGAGAGCTTATTGCCCTTGCTTAGTGTCTCTGGTTGACAAGTTGTCCACAATCAATTCCTGAAGTCTGAAGGGCAAGAGTATTCCTTTAATTATCACCTGCTAAAAATCTTCTGTAGCATGTCAGCAACACTGTGGGAAATAACTCTTTTCCTGAAACACAGCATTTACTGAAGACTCGGTATGGTTCAATTAGAGAATATTTGGGTTGGAAGGGACCTTGAGGATCATCTGCTCCAACCCCCCTGCCATGGGCAGGGACACCTTTCACCAGGTTGCTCAGAGCCCTGTCCAGCTTGCCCTTGAACACTGCCAGGGCTGGAGCATCCACAACTGGCTGGTGGTCTATACTCTGTCACTCACACCCTTGGCAAGCCAAGAGCTGAAAAAGATCTGGAAAACCCCAGAGGTTAATAAATGCTACAGTGCCCTCAGCAACACTGGCTCACCACAGACAAGAAGGAAGTCTTCAGGCCCTAATTATAGTGCTATTGACTGTTGAATTTAGGTTATGGGAGCCTGGTCCAGGTCCCAGTCTCCTGAAAGTTCACCCAAACTCATGGGAGGTGAAGCAGCCAAAACTGATCAGCAGCATCACTTCTCTGGTTTATGGAGCTGTCTGTGATGGGGGTAGGCTTGTCAGCAGAGGAATAATACTCTTGCTGGGGGTTTTTTTGTTTGTTTGGGGTTTTTTTCCAAATCAAAACTGAACTATTTGTCCAATGTGAATTTCAAGACAAGATGGTGCTATAGGCTTTCCCACCTTATGGAGAGGCTGTGATGACAAATTAATCCCATTGCTTCTGGCACCATTGGAAGGCTCATCTACAGTGCCTCTCTCCCTAATGAATGAGAAGCCATGCACCCTAGCATTTGATGCAGTGGAGAAAAAAATTTGCAGTGCAGCTTCTACGTATGAAAACTGCAATTAATGTGTTCTGCAATTTCTTATGATAAGATTCTGTGATAGATGGGATTATTTTTGTTCATAGCTTTGTGGATGTGACATCCAGCAGGAAGTATTTTAATGCAATGGGAGAGGAGCACAGAGCTAATCCAGAAACATTTTTTCATTAAATTCCTGCAGTGGATCATTCTAACTTTTTCTGAGAGCTAGCCTGACAGCTAAATGCTTGGTGCATGGAGTGTTACTTGTAGGGCACCCCTGAAATGCAAGAGAAAATTACCTCCTTTAAGTTCTTAGTAAATGAATACTCTGTCATTATCCTAAATTGTTCCAGAAAACTCCTGTTTCCCAAACAGTGTGTATTTCTAATAAGATCTGAAGCTGATACACATTTCCAGCTACATTTTCTTTTTCCTATCCTCTTTCTGGGTTAACTGAAGTGAACGTAAAGAAAACAAAATTGTTACATGATGTTCTGTCAAGGTCAGTTTCCAGCTAGATTTCAGACTCCTTGCTCAGTGCTGCCACAAATCACACTTACTATCTCCAGTATTATTAAATCAAATTACTTACGGGTGAGATACAGTAACATCAGTAAACAAACACAGCTCATCTGATTATTCATGGGGCAAGGGAGACTTTTGGTTAGGTTCCAGTTATTGATTTGACTTTTAAATACAAGCAAGTCCCAATGTTTCTCTTAAATAAAGGGAAAATGTTTTAGGGGTGCAAGACTTCCTGTGGGTGTTTTTCAAAGCCACATATTCCAGCTGTACAGTATTAGAGAGCTGTAGAATGGGTTTGTGTGCATGTGATGTTGCTTGTTCTGAGCTGAGCAAAGTTCTCTTCTAGTTTATACAGTATTCCAACAGCACAATTAGTTTTTGCTTTTTAATGCTCCTCATTAATCTTGGTAAGGTTACACAGTGTAAAAAAGCTGTATTGAGAAGCTGCAGGTTTTGAAGTATACTGATATGTGTCTTTAGTGTCTCACATGCTTGTGAAATATAAGGTGAATATCTCTGTTGAAATGTGAGGCCCAAATTTCACCTTTTTTTTTTTTTTCTTTCCCACATATGCAACCCCAATTGTGTTGGTTTGTTTAAATTTATTCTGTTCTGTGCTGTTCCTTCAAATGTTTGTGTGGGTGCTGTAGTAATGCCAAGCCGACAGAATAATCCATTGTTGTGAGGGGATCATGGCTTGGGCTTTACATGTGGTTGTGGGGATGTTCTGGAAATGGACTCATTTAACCTTCAACATGCTCCTTCAAGAACTGGAGAAACAGCCCTGATTGCTGGAATTTGAAAATCCTGGAATTGGTTCTTGGGGCAGCGACAGGAATGTTCTTGCTTTTCTGGTTGCTTTGAGAATGCAGCCAGGTTAATGACACATTTATGTAGTGTTTGGTAGGCAGCACAAACGTCTGAAAGCTGAGTACTAGCTGACAATCCATCCAGAAAATTGAAATAAAAACCAGCTTAGCTTTTTGAGTGGTCAATAAAAAGATTTATTTCTTGGTAATGTTTTTATTGGACTTGGAGATTCAAAGATTGAATAACTCATGTATTAAATGGTCCTTTTATAAGATGTTGCTTGTTATTAGGAGAACCTTTGCAGCAATTTTATTTTGGTCTTTAGAGATGTGTGAGAAATTAAAAGACAATAAATTATGATAATTTTTATGCCTTGAAACCAATTTTTAGGTGGTAATTTTTTTCTTCTTCTCTTTCCTGGCCATTTCATCTTGCCTTTAGATTTAGAGATTGTTTTAGCCATGATCTCTTTTCTAATTTAGAAGCTCTTTAACATTTTGGATTTTTTTTTTTAAATAATTTCTGTTTCTTTCTTATTTCAGGTTCCCTGGAAAGAGAATGAAATAAGCATGGAGTCTTCTAAACTGGAATATATTTCACGAGTTACAGTTAGAAGTAAAAAAGAAGATGGAACAAAATGAGAGAACAGGAGTATAACACCTGACAAGGACTTTNTTTTTTTAAATAATTTCTGTTTCTTTCTTATTTCAGGTTCCCTGGAAAGAGAATGAAATAAGCATGGAGTCTTCTAAACTGGAATATATTTCACGAGTTACAGTTAGAAGTAAAAAAGAAGATGGAACAAAATGAGAGAACAGGAGTATAACACCTGACAAGGACTTTCCAGTTCTGTGATATATATATATATACACACACACAAAAAACCTTTCAATATAATACAACTAATGATTTATAGTAACACTTTATTGATATCCCTGGAAGAAGTCAGTTACTGTGCAACTTGCTTAATAAGAACTTTTATTCTAATGACTTTTAATATATTTTAACCTTAACTGGACACCTTTATTTATTTTTTTAAGACTGAGGGTTAAAAGCTTTGTTCAGCTGTATTTTTACTGGAGACTGATCCTGAGGGATGGCTCACAGCTGCTCATGGAAAATGGACTTAAGCCCGTGGATGGTTACTGCTGCACAGAGTTGAATGGAATGCCAAGACTTTAGAAATATTGTTGTGGAACCACCTTCTTTGCCTTGCACCCATCATATCCTTAAATATTTAAGCGTGAACTTTGTGATTATAAACTCTGGAAAATAATGGCATGGGTAAAATTCCTAAGAAAACCTGGGGGTAACCTTGGAAAAGGTTATCAGCCTGGAAGTATCCTGTCCCTGGCCCCTACAAAAGGCTTATTAAATGAACCTGGACAAAACAGCTGCTTTCTTAATAGTGCTGTTCAGGTAAGAAAAAACTTCATCTGTTAAACATTTTTTGAGTAGGCTTTCCTAAGTGTATGTGGGAAACAAAAATGGCAGTTGTAGGAAGGTAATTTTATTCAGCATTTAACTGTAAAGAATTGAGAGTATTAATACTTTATTTTGCACAAAACTTTGTTTCCATCTGAAAAACTTTCCTTTTGTATTTGAAAATGTAGGAGTTCAAACTTTGAAGCTTTCTGCTTGAATTTTGAAAGTAATATTTCTGTCAAACATAGCTAAAATACTTCCAAATTTCATGTGACACTTTCTTATGTGGGGCAACAATTGCTACTTGTATTGACTGGGACACTATTTTTGTTAAAATCCCATTTTCTCAGAATTGGCACTTGAGCCTGTGGTGCTGGGGTATATCAGAATATGCAGCTATGGAGAGAGCTTTGATTCCAATCTTAGGGAAGATTTGTGGAATTAGAGTAGGAGATAGACTTGGTACCAAAGAAATATGACTTGGAGTTCTCCTTATAACAAGGTACTTCTTGTAATGCTCAGATTTTTGGATCTGGATGTTTTTAAATTGTACAGAATCCTTTCCCAAATTGGCAGAGGGCTTAATAGAGGCACAGACTGCCTAAAAATTGAAAGACTTAAAATTGGTGTGGATTTAAAGCCAGGAAATATGGGAGGTATAGCTATGTGGTGTGTATGGTACCTATATGTGTTTAAAATAAAAATGTACTGTAGTTTTACTAGAGTGTTTGCTGTTTTGCATCAGTGGGAGCAGCATGACCTCTATTCTCTTGCAGTGCTGCTGTTTTCACTTAGGTGCCCTGTAATGAAGCCCTCAGTAATTTTTAGCTGTAGTTTCAGACCATCCTACAGCTTCACAACCCAGTGCTGTTTATCAAACAGTGGCAGATGGTTGGTGACTGCCCTTTTTTACAAGGAAGAATGTGTTCCTTTCTTTTCTTTTAACCTCTGCTCAACCTTCAGAGCTGAGCTTTGGACTTTCATTTTCCAATGCATCCTATTTCATTTTAGCTTTTATATTTATAGATAGGGTATCTTTTCCCCCCTGGACTTGCAGCTGTTGTCTTGCTGTGCTTCTTGACAACTCATTTTTAGGGGTTTTATTTTTATTTTTTTAATGGACAACTTTCTGAACTGCTTCACTTCATGTGTACCCAAGACATTAGATATTGAAAGCAGTGTGGTGCAGCCAAGCTGTTATTACTTTTTTGTAGGGTATTTACACAAATAAAAGGTAGAAACATACCTGTGTAAAGCCCCAGGATTATTTTGATCTGTGGGAAAACAAATGTGTTTCAGCAATCATTCTGATAAGAGACCATAAGGATATAATAAAACTCTTATGTAGAGCTTTAAGGAAACTGCTACAATCCCTGTACAGAGTTCACATTGCTGCTTGTTTCCTTGAGAGTACATCAGCTCTTTCTCCAAAAGGCATTGTTTCAAAAAGTTTAAAAGACAGATCTTAATTTTAAGTGCTGAATGTAAAACTTTCGTTTCCACCTCCATAATTGACCAAATTAAGGGAAAAAACCCCACATTTCCTGCAGTGATATTGGTATTAAGTTTTATGTTATGTGAAATAAAGAACAATTAAAATCTACTGTGTGTTGTGTTAAAGAGAGACCCTTCAGAACTGATTACATGTGTTCTCTTTCTTTTTATAGGTATTATGGCAACTTGACATATTTCGACGAAGTTTAAGAGGTTTAACTGGACACGTGTGTCAAGGAGATGCCTGCATATTTTGTGCTTTAAAGGTAGATAAAAGAATTCTGGAAAAAAACATATTTCAAAATGAGAGGAAAAACAATTTAATTTTTTTTTTAATTGGTGTCTGTATCATACCTATCCCTGGGTGACCAAGTCATACTTGTGTAAAAAAGCAATTTCGTTTTAAGGATGTTTTTAATGGATGTTGGTAAGAGAAATGCTTTCTTGTATTTAAAGAAGAAATTTTGCATCATTCTGGGGTTGGTTAGGATGGTGTAAGTAATTTTTTAAACAGTGTGGTTGTGATATTTAACTCCATGGCCAATGCACTGACCTCAAAAAAGAGTAGTTAATTCCTTTGGAAGTATCTGTCCCCAGCTGTTCTGTACACTACTGGTTTTGCTTTCTTGGCTCTTTAAGAGACTGGTTGAGTAATTCTGTTTGTTCTGTGTTCACAATCTTGGACATTTTAATTTCCATGCAATATGTACACACCAGATGAGGATAAACAGTGACTTGTTTGTGACTTGGGTGGATTTTTTGTTTGGGTGGCGGTTTTTTGTGTTCTTGGGCTATTTTAACCCTTCTTACCTGTTTAACAATGAAGGATATTTTATCTCTGTCAGCCTCTCCTATAAACTAAAGGCATAGCCAATACATTCTGGGACTTGGACTATGCAGGCCACTAAACTGAGCATATCTATCTGTACAACTTCTTATCTGTACTGGTTGGGGTTTTTTTCAGCTGGACATATAAAGCTGCATTGCATAGCAAAAAAATGACCTAGCAGCCAAAACAGAAAGGGATTAATATTTTCAAAGCAGATCTGTTAAAAACTTCATTTTGAATGTTTACATGGGGATAGTGGCTGTAATTTTGTCACTAGTCCCTGCTTTTTGTTTTGGGAGGGAGGATTAAATACTTGAGAGACACTCTGGAATGCGTCATGGTTAAAATTACTTTTTGTTAGCAGTGAAACTTTGCTTCTCTGTTTTATCCTTGCCTTCTATCCAACAGATTTTAACCATAGGAAGCCTATGTGAAGAATGCATATCCTTATTTATATTTTACATGGCTTCTCCTGACTTGCTTTGTCTTTGGTCTCTTCTGTTCTCCTGATTGATTGACTTAGAATTCTTGACTGGGGAATATACCTTTAAATATCTGCAAATCTGTGATTCATTTAATAGCCTTTAACTTTCAGTTCTTTCAGAATCAACCTCCTTTACTTGCTAAACGATGAGCTCACTTGGATGGGTATCTCTGCCAAAAAGAAAAGTAGCAGCCAACTCTATCTTCTGGGAAATGAATTAAAAACCCAAGTGCAATTTATTATCATGTTCCAGAACTGCAGATATTGACCTTTTCTCTTGGATTGTGTGCGCTCGTTCAGCACTGAGCTAATTTCATAGCAAGGATTATTGGCATTCTATCTAATTTATAGGAGGTTTTACATATCCATAATTTTAATAAAGATATGCTCCCCTCCTAAGCAATAAATATCACATTATTTAGCGAATCATATTACATTATGCCCTAAGAAATAGACACTATCTGTAGACATGAGATACATATGGATGAACTGCTATTCCAGGGGCCAAATTAAAAAGCGCTGTAATTACAGGGCAGGGCTTGTGCTGCCTCTGGGAGCTCAAGTCAATCACTTTTAGTTTTGTATTTTGTATGATGTTGTTCTACAGGTTCAGTGTTTAGTTTGGTACCATAGCTTCTTGTAGAGGACTCAGTAGCAGGACACAAACATAGCAGCTTGAAGAGAAAACAGTAATTTTGGAAGTTACGAGTGTCTGTAAATATAAATATTTCACACATTTATGCAAGAAACAATGCATTTGTGTAGAAGCAGGGTGTGTAGCCAAGTGGTTCCTGAAGCTGAGTACTCATTGCATTTGCTCCTAGGCAATCTTTTCCCAGTTCCAGCACAGCCGAGAGAAGGCGCTGCCGTCGGATAACATGAGGCACGCGCTCGCCGAGAGCTTCAAGGATGAGCAGCGCTTCCAGCTGGGCTTCATGGACGATGCTGCAGAATGCTTTGTGAGTGTCTGTCTGAGACATGACGAGAATGGTATTGGTTTAGGGCTGTTGGTAGCTCCAGGCTCGCAGGTAGGATTCAAAGAACATGATCCTGCTGAGCTTCTCATGCCAGTTTAGGGCAACAGACACCTGGAGTAAGTGTCAGGTGAGGGGGATGGAGTGCTCCTGCATTTGGTCTGTACTTCCCTCCTTCAGCGCTGTAGCTGAGGCAGAGCAGGAGGCTGGCGAGGATGATGAACTCTGAGTCACTCCTAGAAATAGTTTGGTGGAGAGAAAGGTTATCTTCTCAGGAGAAGCACCTATGGATTTGATTATACTGTCTGTTCCTTGAAGTATTGAGTCAGCAGCTATTGAAATGCAGTGTGCTACAACTGGCCAGCTGATTGCTGAATTCTGCTGCAGAAGAGATTTCCATTTTCTTACCCAGGAGTGAACAAACACTTGAAGGTCTTGCTGTAGTTACTTTCTGCCTCAGTGGAGTTTCTTGCTAGAAACACAAGCCACAGCTGTGGCTTTTAAAGGTGACTCCAGGTGTCACAGAACTGTGGTAAAGAGACCTTCCTAAGAGGACCTATGTTAGACAATGAAAATGTTCACCAGCAAACACCTGCAGTATTAACCTTCAGACGTGGATTTGAGGAGCAGGGAATATGGTTGCTGCTTCAGTTACTTTCAGCTTTGGACATCCTTTGGGAGTATCCACAAATTAATTCCTACCTGCTAGATGTTTCTTCACATATGTAGGAAAATCCAGTGCAGAACTCCTGAAAGAGGCTGTTTGGGATCTTGCAGTCATGAAAAAGAGCCTCTTATTACTGTTCCATCTATTCAAAATGCATTTGGACTCCTGAACTAATGATCTGTCTGATCTACCTGAATAGATTCACTTCTTCCCATTACCTCTGGTATTTTTGCCAAAAGGAAAAAATGGCCTTGCTGATTCAGGGGACACACTCATTGCAGCCATAGTATTTTGGAGCCAAGGGGCATAGTTGGAGTACTGAATTGTAATGTTCTTCATATGTTCTGACTTCCATCAGTTCAGTTTACATTTATATTATTATTTCTTTTTAGGAAAATATCCTTGAGAGGATTCATTTCCACTTAGTGCCAAACAGTGAAACGGATATGTGCACTTCGAAATCCTGTATTTCTCACCAGAAGTTTGCTATGACGCTGTATGAGCAGGTCAGACCTTCATTTGGTTGGTTTAGCAGATACCTTGTTTTCTCTTGCCTGAGTAACTAAAAACAAGAGTATTTTCATTTTTGCAGTGTGTGTGTCGCAGTTGTGGAGCATCATCGGATCCATTGCCTTTTACGGAATTTGTGCGTTACATTTCCACCACAGCCCTGTGGTAAGAGCTTTTATTCTTGTTACTCCTTTTTCTATACACACCCTTTAATAATATGCAAAGCATGCCAGAGAAAGGCTTTTAAGTGTTAAAAATTCATGTGTATTTTTTTATTGCGACATGTTTTTGAGATACAGTTCAAAAATAGCATTTGGCTTTCAAAAGTGAGATGTAGAGAGGGATTGACAAAAAAAATTGTATTACCGCTGTTACTATTACTGTATTACCACTGTATTACTCCTGTTTTACCAGTGTGTGTTTTCTTTTTAGTTATACAATACAGTTAATGGAAACCTGTTACTCTTTAGAAGGGAGATCCATAGTTAATGTAATTTATATTTTGCAGTAATGAAGTAGAAAAAATGATGGAGAGGCATGAACGTCTCAAGCCGGAAATGTTCGCGGAATTGCTGCAGGCAGCAAATACTGCTGATGACTACAGAAAGTGTCCTGTAAGTAAACAAAAATGTTGCATTACTTTGGCATACAAGGGAGGACCTTTTAGGATATTAAATCAGGCTAGAAGTATTCCTCTGAAGGCAGGGTTATGTGTTGTGTCGCTGCTTCAGAGCAGTCAACTTAGGGCAAACAAAGCTCTTACATTTCTGTTTTGTTGTTCCAGTTACAGAGATTTCTGTTTTAAGGTGGTGATAGGATATAGAAGCTAAGCTGTAGTCTTCATCAAAGTGTTTTTATGATGAAGAATGTTATCCTTAAATTGTTAGAAACAAATACCATAACTACATTTTGGAATTAAAGACATTGCAGAGTTGTTTTGTTGAACTACTTCTTGCATAGTGTCTCACCTTTGGACTTCCAGTTTTTAAACACTTTCATTTTCCTTCCCATCACAATGTTTGTTTCCTTTTTTCTAGAGTAATTGTGGTCAGAAAATAAAAATCCGTCGTGTTCTTATGAATTGTCCTGAGATTGTCACCATTGGTTTAGTCTGGGATTCAGAGCACTCTGATCTGACAGAAGAGGTTATGCGGAACCTGGCAACACAACTCTATCTTCCAGGGGTATCTCACCTAAAACTTGCTCTTTGCTTTTCCTAGAATTGTATTCTACTTTCTATTTTATGTATACATGAATATATGAAAAAATAGAAATAGTCATATGTATTTTTTTTATAAGCATGACTCAACTTTGCATAAATTTCATATATTTTCTGTGAGAGGAAAAAGTCCTATTGGAAGTGTTTTGTCCCTGAGTACAGTGATTAATCTAGGAGACTTCCTAGTTAAAAATCTAGGAATATAATTTTTTCAGTTTAAAGTTTGTGGAATTATTCCACAGCATTAATACCTTACTCTTTCAAATATTAAAAACCAAAACAAGTTAAAATAGATGTAGTAAGTGCAAAAATCAGCATTTATGCTCAGAAAAAATTGTATAATACAACAGGACATTAAATACCAGTTGCCTTGGTGAAATGCCAGCAGTAGGTCAGAAAATTGAGGCTGTGTTTGACACATGTTTTAAAATATGGAATCGTTTTTACAGCTGTTTTATAGGGTTACAGATGAAAATGCCAAAAACAGTGAGCTTTTTCTTGTGGGAATGATTTGCTACACGAGCCGACATTACTGTGCCTTTGCCTTTCACACCAAGAGCTGCAAATGGGTGCTCTTTGATGATGCTAATGTAAAAGAGGTACGTTTTGGCTTTACTCCTACCAAATTTGGGGATCTTATCTTTTCTGGAGAGTGTTCTTGTGATAGGAGTGTTGAAGAAAGCCAAACAACTCTTATTTAAACAAACATTCAGTGCTGTAAGTAATTTTTCAAAATGACCTTCAGAATTGATTTCACTGCTTTATGGTTGTGCCTTACAAGTGCTGAATGTTTCAGAATGTCTGTGCACATGTCTGTTGTTGAATTTGTACTTCTTTTCATGCAAAAGAAGATACTGGCAGCTGTATCCATAGGGATGGTGATCTGATTTTTAGCCCATTCAATACTAGTTCCATCTTTTTGCTGCACTTTATGTAAAGCACAGTGCCAAAATGTTGTATCTTCATGTACATTTGGAATTAAGCACTTGGTGTCTCTTGCTTAATGGATTGCTCCTTCCATATTTGGGTTCAGCACTGTTGATAAGGTTTTGGGGTTTTGTTTTGGTGTTTATTTCTTAGATTGGAACAAAATGGAAGGACGTGGTGTCCAGGTGCATTCGGTGTCACTTCCAGCCATTGCTGCTATTTTATGCTAACCCAGATGGCACAGCTGTGTCTCCAGAAGATGCACCAAAGCACATTATTCACTGGTCTCAATGCAAGGCAGCAGGAGGAAATGGAGAAGACCTGGGTAATTAGACGTATTGTATTTTTTTTTAATAACACTATCAGCTATATTTCTGAAATGGGGATTATAAAGGAGAAAAAATGGATTGGCTACTTTGTTCTGAAATACTTTCATCAGTCATTATCTGAGGAGTCTCAAAAGAGAAGATTAGTGTGTACACTCAGTATTAGACCTGTTAATAAGGGGATACAAATTGAGGGTAATGGGAAAAAAGAATCCTATCTTTTGGTTCTGTAATTTGTACTGCTGTCTCAGGTTGGGTCTTTTAATTTAATGCTAAGCATAACTTACAAGACACTTAAATAAAAGGCAAATTGAATTTGACATGGTATTCTTCACATCATGTGTAGCAATAGAACATAGATTACTTCAGGGAGCAAAGAATTGAGGACCCTGTTTCACTGCAGGCTACCACTATAAATATGGCAGTATATAAAATATTACAGAACTTTATTGCCTAGTCTGTTGAAATGTAGTGTGGTTTTTCTCTTCTGGCTTTTTAATCCACAATTAAAAAGCTTTCTTTTTGAAATTTAAATTTAGATATTGGAAAATTAAAATAGGAAGCCTTTTATTTCTAAAGATAAATGTTGTTTGACAGGATTTGAAAAGCATTCTGCTACTAAATCAGACCATGTGAAAGAGAATGGAATTGGAGATTCCACTAATCCAAGGAGTAATAAAAAACTTCAGCCAGATAATCCAGCATTCAGTAGAAGCCATATTCAAGCAAGTGGTGGTAGAGGTCCAGGTATGTATTCCCTACTTCTCAACCCAAAAAACCAAACCAGCTATGTCTTACTATGAAATATTTCAGTTGATAGCGTTTCAGGTGGGTTCTGACCTCAGGACTAGAGCTATTTCTAAGGGGAAAAAATCCATCATTGACTCAGTTGTTATTCCAAGATTTATTTGATGTTTAAGTTATATCTCAGTATCTGCCATGGAATGTTAACTTTTCCAGAGAGAGCTGTAAATGCAGAGTGTTTAATACCCTTGTTGTTCTTTAACTGAAGTGGCTCTTGAGGCCTTGTTCCATTTCTCAAACACTGTCAAGCTTTCCAGTGATGTTGCTGATTAAAAGGCACATTAGTGCCTTGAGGCTGAGGTGTGGCTCTGTGGGTCACTGGCTTCTCCAGGAACACTTTTTCCCCAGCAGTGCTGTGATATTGGCATTATTTGTATTCCTGGATGGTAATGGACTTGATCTTATGGTTGGAAAGAAATCTCACGTTCTTAATCTGTGTTAAATAATTCATTAGTCACTTTAAGTAGTCCTAACAGTAGAAATGAAATCTTACTGTCCATAAATATGTTAGTTTGTTTTGGTGATGAATTGCTTTGGAGTAATGATGTTTGACCAGAAATATTTTTTGCAGCCAAGTTAGGATACACCGAACAAAAGGACAGGCTAAAGGATTTATCCAGAGAGTGTGCCCAGAAAGCTGCTGACATGAAAAACTTCACATCTTTACGGAAAGATGCGGACAGAGTGCCAAGGAAGGAGTCTGGGAGACAAAGAGGTACATGTTAAAAATATAACCAGAGAACCAATGGATTAAATAACTCTTTGCATCAATGCTGCTTGTGCACTTTTTTTTTTTTTCTCCTTTTGAGAGGCCACACAGTTAGATTAGGCTTTCCCAGTTTTCAGCATTCTGAAACACATACTGGATTTGTAGAGATACTTTAGGAAACATTAAACAGTACCAATTAAATGACAGCTTCCACCCTGGAACTGTTCAAGGCCAGGTTGGGTGGGGCTCTGAGCAGCCTGGTCTGCTGGAAGGTGTCCCTGCCCGTGGCAGGGCAGCTGGAACTTTGGTGATCATTAAAGTCCATTCCAACAGAAATCATTCAATGAAATATTAACAGGAACAGTAATGGAACTTTTTTCCCTTTTTGTTCCTGTAAGACCTGATGGGGGAGGACCGTTGCAGCGTGAAGTCAGGCTCTCCCCCGGTGGGGAACGGGCTGAGGCACTGCGCGGATCAGCGCGTCTACGGCAGCCAGGGCAGGGGCCCCTACAGGCACGACAGCCAGGCCCCTCACCAGGCAAAGCTGCCTGCACACGGGCTTGGAGCAAACAGAACAGAGCCTTTTCCTGCTGGGGAGAAACCGGTGACAAGGACACGGGCCGACGGCATCGCTGGCTATGACACCGACACCAGCCAGGACTCCAGGGACAAAGGAAGCAGCAGGAGCAGGAGTAAAGGTTGGAAACCAATGAGAGAGACACTGAATGTAGACAGCATTTTCAGCGAGACTGAGAAAAAACAGCACAGCCCAAAGCACAAAGCAACCCTGAGCAGCAAATCTAAGCATGAGAAGGAGCGGAGCTTTAACCACTGGCCAAAGGAGAACCAGATGCAGAAGGGTTTGATGACCATATACGAAGATGAGACAAAACAGGATACAGGAAGTCGAAGTTCATTGGATTCTGAGGGAAAAGGGAATGCTGAGAAAAGCAAAGGCTTCACAGAGAGAAAAATCCATGGTGATAACTGGCAAATTCAGAGGACAGAATCTGGGTATGAAAGCAGTGACCATATCAGCAATGGATCTGCAAATCCAGACTCCCCTGTTATTGAAGGAATCAACACAGCAGATGCCAAGAATGTGAAGGAAAGTGCTTCCTGCAGGTAATGCTAGTGCTTTTAGAGCTCACACAGTTTACATTTATGGAAAAATAACCTGTTCTAATGTTTGTGTGTTCTTCAAAACCACCCAGGAAAACATGCTTTGAAACTTGCTTGAAGTCAGGTATGTGGAAACCTCAAGTGTGTCTAGAAATAAGGGTGTGGGCAATTAAGTGTTCAATTTACCTTCACTCTGGTTCTCTTTGGGAGGCACTGGGCCAGTTATGGAGGCACTGAGCCAGAACTGCTGAGCCCTGCTGAGGGGCAGGGTGTGTTCTTTTGTAGTAATTGCTACACTTCTTTACTTACAAGATTTTTAGACTGTGTGTAATTTTCCATCTGTAATGGAATAATACCGTGTCCATATTAATCACACCTGTAACATTGGCACAAGGAGACAGGCCCTGACAAGGAGGTGGGAATGGCAGTAGGTGAATCTTGGCTGTTACCAGTCATAGTGCAGGAATTCAGTTTTCTGCATCTCCTCAGATATATATTGATCACTCGGTAATTCATTGACCTGTCTGAAATAAGTCTTTGCTGAAAAGTGTAAAATTACCAAAACTGGTTGGACTTGATGATCTGCAGAGGTCCATTCCAACCTAAATGTATGGGATGCTTGAAACAGAAAGTTCCAATCCTTCCACGTGCAGTTTTCAGTATTGTGTATCACAGACTGTGTGTGGGATGTAGATCCTTCTAAAACCCATTCATCCTTCTTTTAAATCCTGTTTGTATCCATGAAATGGAAGAGCACAGCTGGGAGCCCAAGCCCAGTCTCTTTGACAGATCTAGTTTGCTAGATCCAAGCAAATTTTCTGACATGTATTTTCATGGCAACTTATTTCACAGGGAAAGAGAAAGGTCAAGGCCCTTTCCTGTCCTGGTATTTGCCATTCTCCCCATTATCCCACTTTCCCTCCCACCAAACTGTACAAAATCCCACCATGCAAACACCTGATGGGCTTTTATTGGTTAATGACATCATTATCTATAAAGCTACTCCAACTCATGGTTGTATTTTCAGTGTTTGATGGTTGCCTCAAACAGTGGTTTTGAAACTGCCTCATTTTTGGGCATGCCCAAGAGGCAGTGGGGCACCCAAATGTGTCATTTTGTGAGAGAGAATATGACAAAATTCAAGCAGTGTAGTTCGTTAAGAAGCTGCTTAGATTTTTGTTTAAACATTTGTCAAAGAAAGAAAGAAACATACTTTATCAAGATCCAGCTGACTTCCTGGGACTTCCAGAAGTGCTTTATATGACTGGTAATTTCAATTGGCTGGCAGTGCCTACTGATTCCCTGCTGACCTTTCAGACTCTGTCTCATAACCCCCCAAAAATACAAATTAATTATATGAGGGTTCTTTTAGAAAGTGGAAAAAAATATTGTTTTGTTGTTAACAGAATTCTTCATGTTTCTTTTAGTATTTGTCTTGTTTTCATGTCCTTTCAATAACAGGGGTTTTTTAATTGAACTTTTGCCTCTGTGTATCTTCCTCCCTGCCTGGCTCTTGTAGAAGGTAGAAATTGGCAGTGTGTTTGTCAGCTCCCTGTTTGGATTAGTAATGCATGTTTTCTGCTTATCTAAACCAGCAAGATTTAGTAAATCCTCTGATAATTGTTTTTTCTCTACTTTTGGGTTTGTAGCTGTCATCTTCCAGTTTTTTCCAGTTTGAGGGGGAAAAATAAAATTAAAATCCCTATGAATGAGATAGCAAGTGGCAATCACAACTTAGAATAATATTTGTTATCAAAACAAAGAATTAATGAATAGCTCATTATCAGATTAGGAAAATGGACAAGATGGAATGTTGTTAACAGGTTACACTTACTTAAGCTATTGATACCCACAAGTAAATTGGATTAGATGACCAGTGGTGTCTGTTGGACTGTTGCAGTGCTGTGATCACATATATGCTTCTTTTACAGTGAGCAGAACTTGCCAACCAAAAAGGCTGACAGTGTGGTACATTCAGTACCCCAGCAGAGCAGAAGCTTCCATGGTAAGAACCCATAGAAAAATTAAGTTTTCAAAAACTATTGTACATATACCAGAATTTCTCTTCCCCCCTAGCCCCAAAACCCAAAAAACCCTAACAGAGATGACATGGTATTTTGGTTCACTCCCTGTGGTTTCCCCAAAAGCTTTTCTAGGAGATTTTTTTTGGTGGATACTAAGCAAGACTGGGTTGGTTTTTTTTTTTAATGTCTGGGGAGACTGTGGCACCATTTGTTTTCCTCCTAGATATGAAAGCAGTATCAGGAAGAAACACTTGTAATAAGGAAGTCTGCTTCCTTTTACATATTAATATGTCTGCTGGGGTTTTATAAAGTTGATAAATGCCTTGGCATATAAATATTATAGGTCAGCCTGAGGCCAGCCAAAATCATTATCTGCTGCTGCTGAAACAATGGGAGAGTGCTTGTACAAAGAGGGGCAATAAATATTAGGCCACTTCCTCAGGAAACATTTGACTTTTATAGATATCATGCTTCTTTTCAAATAATGTATAGTATAGTTTCTCCTAGGCCTTAGTGGGGGTGTTGCCATATCACTTACACATTTTCTGTCCTTATTCTAATGTGGTGCAGAGAGAGAGCTAATTTGGTGTTTGCTTGTTTTGTCAACATGAAACAAACAAAACACCACCAACCACAAAACAAACACACCACACACCCCCCCAAAAAACTCCCCCAAACCAAAAAAACCCCATCCAAACCAACAAAAATGAGTAGCATGGAATGCAAAGATCTGGTTTTGCTTGAGATTTATTCTGCTTTAGTTCTGTACTGTACCATTCTTATCAAACACATTTGGACATGAAAAAGGGAAAAAACACCAGTGAAAAATACTCAAAATACACTTTAGGCATGAAAAATGAGTGGGTCAAAGCAATGGACTGCTCTCTGGACAGGGTACTTGAGAATACTTAAAGCTTTCAACATGCATCATATATTTTCTTTAAAAAGTGTAGTGATTCCACGTGGTCCTCCAAGACATCATAAAGAAATTGATGATAGGATCCCACCTATTCAATTATTCTAATGCAGATGTAGAAAATGCATGTGTTTAGCTCCATTTTGGAAAATAATACTTCTAATGGAAGTGATCAATGGACCAAAAAGAAATCTGAAGAATTAGATAATTGTGCATATATGGGGGGTTAAGGGTTTCTTTGGACTCAGTTCTTGGGTTGTCAAAAAGTGTCAGGACACCTTGAGCAAGGACAACAGCAGTCATTTACAGGTATCAGTTGTATTACCCTGTGTTCCAGCTCTGAATATTACAAAGGAGACATGGATTGGTAGGTAAATACCACACAGACTCCCAGAAAACAGGACTTGAAAAAACAAATCCTCAGTCCTTTCTGAGAGAGGAATAGAATGTAAGAAATCTTTGTTAGGCTCTCATGGCAACTCCAAAAAAACTGTGTCTGAGGGGTTTTTTGTGTGTGGAAAACTTCTTATGGCAGTAATGTTGGACTTCTAATTATGCTCACTGTTTGTATAACTGTGCTTTACCAGCTCCTTGTTCTTTACTGGAGCTGAATGAGGCTACTGTTCAGCACTTGAAGAATTCTGTCCCTGGCTTACAAAAATAAACTTATTGTCAGAACATTATAAAGATAGAAACATTGGATCACACAGTGATTGGGAGAGCAAAAGGCTGCTCCTTGCACGGGCAGTAAGCAGTGGATCACTGTAGGACTGAAGCAAAGGTCCCTCAAGGCCAGGCCCTAAATTGTGTGGTCAGATTTTGGCAGGAAAATGTAAATATTGAGTAAGCAGATGTAGTATCCGTGATTAATAGTAATCACTTTGTGTTTCTGAAGTTTGAACTTGATAAGCTGAGGAGGCAAATTTTTATTGAGTATAAAGAACTTGAGATGTGAGCAGTGCGAGGGCAAAATTTCCAACCTCACGTTCTGCAAGCTAAAGATTACTAATTTTGCTGGTTTTCCCATTGTTTTTTAATAGTTCTCCCATTGTTCAGCTCAATAGCAAGAGACAAACTGAAATGTAGAATCATTCTGAAGATCTGGTTAGTGGGTGAAGAAGAATCCAAATTGCTGATGTCCTGCTTCAGAAAACCCCACAAACCAACCATAACTCTGAAAAAGACAGCTCATATGCTTAGGAAAACTACATTTATGGGAATAATTTAAAACACACAACTGCTCTTAAGGGAATCCAGTTCTTACCCTTATGGTGCAGTCAGTGTGCATTAATGTCAAGTTTAAAGGAATGAGTAGAGAATAAAAGCTTGTAGCTACCTAGTTTACTGACCATGAAAGAGAAACAAATGCTTTACTGAAGTGTCTTTAAATGATAAATTAAAGATACCTATGAAAGGTTTTGCAACTGAATGTTGCTCCAAAAGTGAAGTTTCTAGAATATAAGGATTTTTTTTTTTTTAAAGAAGATTGGTCACTGTATTTCAGAAATAATCTCCATTTTGGACAGGTTATAACATGCTTACTTCCTTGACTGAGAGGTTGTTGTTATTCCACATTTCCAAAGTTTCCAATAACTTTGCCTGTAATTTCAACTGACTACAGAAAATGTCTGGGTTAAGAGAGAGGAATTTGCTACAATATTTGTTGCAATAAGTATTGCTTTGTTGTCGGGGTTTTTTAATTGACAACTTAGAAAATATATATTAAAAAAAATCCAGGAAACGTGCAGCTAAAACCCATAAAGAGGAAATTGAATTTAATGTGGGGTTGAGTTTTTGTTGGAGGTTTTTGTAGGAGTTGTGTATTTATTTTCTTTGGGGTTTTTTCCCCCCAGAAGCTGGACTTGGCAGATTTTTGCACATGTTCTGCCTGTGTAAATGCAGATATGAGACAAGACCCTGTCGGTCCTACCTGTGGGCTTTGTCCTACCTGTAGAGTGGATGTTAATCTCTTGAAAATTTGCATTGGCTACCCAGATGTGAAAATAGATGTCTGTAAATCTTCAAAGCGGGCCGGTTTATGTGTCAGAACACAGTCACCTTTCATTTCTTGCTGAGCTCTTAATGCCCCATTGATAAGCATGCCGGGCTCCGGCTCAGCAGGGCTCGCGTGTCCCATATTTAGGCTTGCAGGGAACGCGCAGCCAAAATTCCCAGTGGAGCCAGCGTCTGGTTTTAACCGTGCATGGCTGTGCTGTCAGCAGAAGGGCAAAGAACACGTCTATTTTTAATCTGGCCGCAGCTCGGCGGGCACGAAGCACCTGGCGCGGCTGGATGTGCCGGGGGAGCGGCTCGCTGCCCTGTGCTGCCGTCTCCCGGCCGGGAGCCTGCGCTCCTCCGGGATCCTGCGAATCCTCCCAGCCTGCAGCAGAACGCAGAATTACCGAAATATTGCACCAAATGTTACCCCCGCCTTGGATCTCTCACTGCCAGGCAGCTCCGTGGCACACGGGCGCTTCGAAACTCTCAGGTTAATTGCCTGTCCCTTGTGTGGGCTCATTCAGTAAGAATGTTTTCCCATAAATACTATTTCTAAGATTCTGGTATTGTTTATTGTGACTTTTTTTTTTTTCTTCTTTTTTTTTTTTCCGTCTAAGACTTGAGGAAAGCCATATGGGGGCTTTATCTCTCGTGCTGTGTGCTACTTTAGCCTCTACTACCTGTGTTCTTGGTCAAAGATTTCATGTCTTTAGTCTCACATCACCTAAAGCTAGGGCAGATTTTGACCCTCAAAAGGAGCATCCCCAAACAGCAGCACCCAAAGTTCTCAGTTTAGTTCTGCTCTGTTGTTGGGGTCTTGGCTCATATGTTCATGAGTCTAAAGTTCCAAGACTTTAAATACTTAAACTTAGGGAAATAACAAGTGAAATAGGCGTAGCAGTTCTGAGTCTGTGCCATTGTATTAATAATAACAATGATAAAAATAGGAAGCCATTCCTTTGAGTGGCTTCAGAGCAGGTGACTGATGTGAATGGGCTAGGACTGATAATCATGGCACTAGGAAAACTTGGAGTACCTATCTCTAAACAAATGGGCTGCTGCTTCTCACTGGCTGAGTGAGTGTTTCATTCTGTGGGGTGCTGATGCAAATACTTCAATGCCTCCTTTATTTCCTGCTCACTAGGAGCTGCCTTGTTCAGAACTTGTGTATTTTCAGGGCATGGTTCTTTGCCTGGCAATAACAGCAGCTTCTGGAGTGGGAGTGCAGTAGGGCTGGCCCAGGCACTCAGTGCTGTGTGTTTGGGGCACGTGGGTGACAGTGCCCTTTGTCTGCCCAGTGTCTCTGTCAGCCTTGCAGGCTGCTCCAGGGTTGGAGCTGTTAAAATCCACAAATAGCAGAACAACCTAAACCACCCCCAATCTCTGCAGTAGTCATTCTATTTAATTATAGTATCACAAAAGGGATTTTTAGAAGTCACAGTTCTTATTTGGTAATTTAAATGACTTTGGATGTTTAAATAAACACCCTTTTAAGAAAAGCTTCCTTTGAAAATGTGCTTTTAGCCTGATTAAATATTAAGGTGATCTTGAAAACATGTCTACAGGACTTCAAAATTGTGGTAATCACCTCTTTTCTGATAACAAGAAAACGCAGAAAATTTCCTCCAGATTCTAAGATCTGACCTTCCGTGACAGATTATCTTCATAATGGTTTTTTTGATTAATCTCAAATCTTGAAAGAGATTGTCCTGTTGTATTTTGTTTGTTCCTGTAATCTCTGAGGAATTACAATGAAGGAATTGGATTGTATAACTATTAATTTCAAATTATTTTCTTTTCTAGCCCCAGATTTGAGGAAAGACCAGATCAATTCTGAAGTTAACTACAGACCTCATCCTCATGTTGGTTTCCCAACAGAATTACATTTGCAGGTGCCCAGTCCTCCAGTAAAGAGGTAACCAGTACTGGCATATTTCTCTGTAATAGTTTAAGAAATGCTGATTTCTGTTATGTTACAATGATCAGTATTAAGCATTGACAAGTTAAGGCACTCAATATTTTCAACAGGCAATTCCTTTTGAATCTTGCATGATTGATGGGTCTGAATTCTCTGTGTCTTTAATTTTGATGCTGACAATGTCACCAAATAGCTTAGATGGTTTGAAACAGAGAGATTTAACCTTTTTCTGTTTGGAATCATATGCCATGTGCAGTGATTAACAAATCTGTGGTTAGTGCAGTCACCCCATAAAGCTTTGAAAAGTTTGTTAGGAAGGGGGGAAAATTTAATTCATGTTTAGAAGCTACTGCTGTATCTTCTTGTTTCTAATATGAACTCTAGGTGCTCAGTATCTCCTAAAACTCAAGAATCTAAATACAAAATGATCAACTTAAAGTAGCATCCAGTATTTGAAAAATGGGTGTACCAGAGTCACAGGGACGTTTAGTGGAGAGCAGAGGTCATGTTTGACATAGTCCTGAATGCTGAAAGAATTTATCTTACCTTTTTGGGGCACATTTACGTTTCAAATGAAAGAAACTCTGGAGTAATTTCCTACAACTTGAACTCCAAGGGCTGTGTCCTGTTGAACAGATCCTAATTCTCCTGTCAGTTTGAATCTTTCAGCAGTTTACCAAGGCTGTGTTTGAACACATCCCTGTTTCCTGAGCCTGTTTTTACGGATACTCATATCCTGCGTGGTTTTGTATTGCAGAGCTGAAATGCCTGAGACCAACAGGAAGCTTTTCCCCTCATCAGCCCTGCAGCCAGTTGTGAAGGAGATCGTGAAGTCAGACAGCAGGAGCAAGGCAGAGGAGCCGCCCTCCTGCGAGTGGCTTCCCACGGACAGGTTGGAGAAGGTGACCGTGCCGCTGTACTGTGGGGACAGCATGTCCCACCCCTGCCCAGACGCTGCCTGTGGCAGGAAGCCCATCCACAGCGACTTTCCCCTCCCTGCCCAGCTGCAGTCCCATCACACAAGGGCCGTGTCCCATCACACTCTGGGCCCCAAGGTGGGGCTGCTGCCCTGTGCACCCCAGAACGTGCCCGAAAGGCCGGCGGTGCCGCCCGCCCCTCCCAGCGAGCACGCCGGGCACCTGCTGCGGAGGGCAGAGCCCCTCTGGGTGCCTGAAGCCGTGTACCAGAACGTTCCTCCACCCTTACCTCCAAAGAAATACGCTCTGAGCACTTTGGCAGCACCAGAGAATAACGCGCTTGCGGACGTGAAATCAATGGAAGCGTTGCAGAACAGTCCTTTAAGGCAAACAGGTGCACCTCCAAAATCTGCAGCAGAAGCCAGCGCAGTCCCAGCCGAACAAAGGCTTAAAGAGCCCTTTCCAGGAAGTGAAGTGTTTGTTCACAAACCGGACTCTCCACCTCGCTTATCAGGGAATGAGTTCTGGACCGTGTCTGAGAACATGCTGAAGAAAGGATCTCGGCACACGGGGCCCAGCCCTGGCTACGGGGACGGGAGCGACAGCGTGTCCCTAACCACTTACTTCTCGGTAGACAGCTGCATGACTGACACCTACAGGCTGAAGTACCACCAGAGGCCCAAGCTGTATTTCACAGAGAATGGGAGCTTCCACATGGAGAAGCATCCTCCAGCAGCTGGAGTAGATCTGAACACCACATACCCCAGCACTCTGGAGCCCAGGCACCCCAGCCCCGAGCAGAGGTACAAGGCAAATGCAGAAGGAATACACTGCAGCCGATAGGATCTTCAGGAAACCTGCACCTGGATGGGACTTTGGCATTTCGTGTGGTCTGCAAGGGGGCACAGCCTCCAATCTGTGTGTGTGTGTGATAACCAGGCTGACTGGCCTGGCCTGGGAGTTGGGACTGTTCAAACCAATATGCAAACAGAGGAGAAGAGGTGCTACACTTGTGGTTCTTTGTTTTGTTACTCGAGTTGCCTTAATGCTTACCTCTGTTACTCAGCTTGTCCTCTCCAGTTTGTACCCATGTGGTCCCTTGGGGCGTGCACACCTTGCAGCAGTGGGATGGGCTGGATGTTACTGATTCTGTGTCATCTGCTTAGCTGCAGTGTCAGAAGTGTTCCTTCAGACTCTGGTCACTGTTCTTACACTAACAAAAGGGATAACCATGCTACCACAACTAATGCAGCACATGTAGTCAAACAGAGCAGTATTTGTCCTCAGAGGTAGCAGGAGGTGACACGGTTTTTTCAACTGATGTCTCTCAGAGTCTGTGCTTTCACAAACCTTCAAGTGTCTTTAATGCAAGTTTACCCAGAGGATTTATTTTTATTTGAAAAGCCTTAATAATAATATTTCTTTAAAAACCATTTTGGTTTGCAAGTGTTAAATGAGACTTTCAAAGGGAATTGAAGTAAAAACTGCAGTAATGCTTTCCTATTAATACCCCTGCTCTGTGAGTGTACTTTTTTAAACACATTTATCAGATTTGTTCACCCTTTAAGCTGTATATTTATTAAATTTAACTTCCTGAGTTCCAAACCAGTATAACAGAATAGGATGCTAATTTTAAATACAGTTATGCAACTATGAAAGATTAATTTTGTAACATCTTAGAAGTAATTCCTACTTGTGTTCAGTTCTGACTTATTCTACAATTGCATGCAAAGTCAACGCTGCTATTTATTAAACTCTCCTTTTTTTTTCCCAGCTTGATATTTTGGTTCATGGGGATCACACACTTGATTTTTTTAAGTTTTTTTTTTTTTAACTAACATGATTTCCCATTTGGAACAGTCCTGCCCATGGATATGGTCTGCATGAGCAGATCTGGCTGAATGTGCAGCCAGACTGGCAGCTAAGGGGGCATGGAAAGAAGAGGTTCCTCTTTCTCTGCTCTGTCTCCAGTTTTGGCAGCTCTGGAATTTGCCTTGTCTTTTGTTAACCTGACTTATCTCAGTGACAAGGAGGAAGGTTTATTTGGCTTTTATTTGGTTAGTTGAATCTGTGCACAGAACCATCTAGCGAGTGCTGAGGCGGCGTCAGCAAAGCCTGACACAACCCAAAAAGGCAAAATATTTCCATTATTCACATTAGAGTGTTAACTTGGGGTGCTGCTATTACACCTAAACATCAATGCCTTTTACTATGAAAATAATGCAAGAAGGTTAATATGCATAATAAACATTCTTACTTGTACT
Organism: Pycnonotus jocosus; assembly: GCA_013400435.1. Lineage (NCBI taxonomy): Eukaryota > Metazoa > Chordata > Aves > Passeriformes > Pycnonotidae > Pycnonotus > Pycnonotus jocosus. The sequence continues at coordinate 146,834 of VWYP01008911.1, read as the reverse complement.
GTTAGTCAGAAAGTCTTTTTTTTTTCATGTTTATAACCTTATGTACATGTGTTTCAGTGCTTCAAGCAAACGATGGCAATTGTTTAGCACAATTATCCAAATGTTTAATTAAACATTTAAACAGTAGTTTTGGTTATTCTGTGGCAAGGTCAGGTTTGGTTTTTTTTCTTTTAAATAACATGTACCTTACAGTAGAACTGGAACCTCATATATATATATATGCAACAAACCAGGTATCTCAGATTAACCTTCTTTCTACCCTCTTGATCAAAATTCCTTGTAGCACTTTGGAAAAAAAATGAATTCTAGAATTTATAGTCAAAATAATATGCATGTTTCTGTATGGCTGCTAGTAAACAGCAACTTAAACTAATGATCCTTTTGTAAGAAAATCAGTTGAATACAGAAGAACACTAAAAAGATAAGAATTTGGGTGATTCTTATTGTAATAATTTTAAGAGAGATTTCAGAACCTGTAAATTCAACTTTTCTAGTTTGTCTAGCCATGTTACATAATATACATAGCCAGTTAAGTACAACTGTCCTCTAATACCTGTGTAAAAACAAAGATCATTGGGATTTGTAAATAATGTATAATTTGTAAAATGTTTTGCAAAAAAAAACCCCTTGTCTTTGAAATGACAGTATTTTTATGTATGGATAGCACAGCAACAACTGTGAATGACGTTAGAACACTTCTTTTTAAACAAATAGCAATGTTGATCCTTGTGTACCATGAGCAATATGAATGCCTCTGACTGATACCAATGAACTCTGCTCCCAGCAAGCACAACTGGTGGACTCTTCTCTAAAATAGCTGCAGTAACTTGTAGGTGTCCTTCAGTCTCCTGGCTTAGCTTGGAACAATCTGACCAGGTATTTCCTGATTAAACAGACTGCTAATCAAGGCACCTTCGTTTTTCTATTGGACTCTGCACTCCATGTATGTATGTACGTAATATTGCTAACTAATATGTGATAACTCGTTTTAACTTACCCAGGGTGCCTATTTATTTTTTTATAAATGTCCCCCCCTGAGCTATAGATTTGTATAAGAGCCTAGACAATTTTTGTAACGGTAAAGATATTAACAAGTCTTGTAATTAATATATTTTTCAGTCTTTAGAATTATTTACTTGCAAAGTTCTACTTGTTCAAAATATCAAGATAAAAATTTAAAATCTTTGGTGTCCGTTCTTTTTGTGTTCCACATTTTGCCTTTCCAGAACTACATTTTTAACAGGGCAGATAATGCTGGTACTGATGGTTGGAAGTTTTTGTGGAGATGGTGGTTTAGATACCTATTCTGAATAGTAAAATTCATCTTCTGAAGTATTTGTTCATAAAGCAATTTAACAGGTTGAACTTTTTAAATAGCTATGAAATGCATAAAGGCATTTTTATACCACAATCCCACAGACTTGGTGCCAAGTGATTGACAGGTACATGAGCTACCTTACTGTCTTTACTAGGGAAAAGCAAAATTCGCCTGGATCTGTGCATGTAGGAGCTGCATGTGCCTGTGGAACAGCTGGAGCCCAGTGCAGCACAACCCTGTGCTTTGCTAGCTCTTAAGTTTTCTGAGAACAGTAAAACCTTTAATGTCACATCTGGCTGAAGGAGAAAACAAAATTAGTGGAAGATACCTTGATAATCAACCTTCTAAGCCTTAACAGCCTTTAAATCTCACCTTATCTTCCTTATCAAAAAAGAAATGCAGCAACATTCCAGTCCTTTCCTGGTAGGTTGTTCCCTGGGAAATGATTTTGCTTGTGATACCACACCAGATGAGGGTAAGAAAAGGCAGGGAATGTAGGGAACTTTTATTCTCTTTATTGGCCTCCTTTGAAAAACTGGAACCCCCACTCTGGTGTTGGGAGAATGCAATCACAGGTCAGGGCTCCTGTGCACCTTGAGTGAAGATCTGACACCAGGATGGTGAATGCCAGCAGGGCACAGCAGCTCTCCTTACAGCACAGGTCTGACACACGAAACAAACCACTGCCAACAGCACAAGTGTCTTAACAATCAAATAAAAATAAAAGGTAGAAGTCTCTGTCTATTTTTGCATCCCTCTTCCTGGCCCGTTTTCATTTATTTTGTGTGCGAAGACACTGAACCACTCTGCACTCCCAAGTCTCTGCAGTCTGGTTGTTATATGTACTCCTGGGAAAAACAAAGCATGGATTGTACTTCTCAGAATTAGAAATCAGTATTCCCAAGGGAAAAATGCTAAAGAAAACTGAACACCCTTTATGCATAGCTTGAAAACTGTCTGCCCCCAACCCTGCCCTGCAAAAAGCTCACTCCATGTGCTCAGCTTCTGTTTTCTCTCCAAAGACTGCAAGAGCCTCCTGCCTTTAACACAGGTTTGGAAGTCTCCCTCTGGTTGAGACAGAGGAAATTGATGTTGAAACCTTTTAATTACCTGGCACTGTCTGCTTATAGCCATGCATGGACAGCGAGGAGGAGGGATCTTATGTGTCATCTGCCAGTGACTCAAGGCTGCTCTTGCCAGCTCCTCCCTCACAGTGTTTAGCAAGGAAATCAGAACCTGATTTACCTTAATCAGTAAGTGAGGACAGGACACTGCTGCTGGGTTAAACACTGACATGTTTATGTACATATATATTTATAAACACTGAGCCTGAGAGGGCTCAGTAACTGCGGAAGGTAAAGAAAGGAAAAACAGAGGACAGTATAATAGAAACCCAACCAGCATCAACCCATCAGGATGAACTGTTTGGAAGCAGAACAGCTGGCTAAGCTTCATCTGTTGGGTCTGAGTTACAACCTCAGTGTGTACACAAGAGCTGGGTTTTATTCTCAGCCACTGCAGCGTGTCCTTTCAGTGGATTTTATTCAAACCCTGTGCCTCTGAAGCACAGTTTAGGACACATGGACAGGATACAGGTAAAACCTGCACAGCGACACACCGAGATCTATCACGATACAGTATAGGAATGTGTCTCCTCCAGCGAGACTCCAGTGGGGTGGTGTTCCCAGCTGCTTATCCCGCACGGATGGTCCTCCTCTTCCACCGCCTGTGTTCACGAGGTGCGAAATAGGTGAGAACTCCCTTGGTGGCAATGGCCCTACAGAACAGAAAAGGTCTGGTTATGTTCCTAGTGCTGTACTGACATGTAAAGAGCAGCACTCACAGCTCCTGAACGACGAGCGGATAATAAATCCCGCAAATACATAAAGCTGGGAGTGCTCTGGAATTAGCTTCCAGTTTCCTGGGAGGCGTTTGTGCTCCTGAGGCCTTCTGAGGCGAGGCTGTGGGAATGCCAGGGCTGCTCCCGGGGCCTCGCTCCTGAAGCGAACCGTCCCGTCCACGGGGGACAGATCGACGGACCCAGCCCGAGCGCCGCTCCTCACCTGGGCCGCGCCCTCAGGGCAGCAGGTAGATCAGCAGGAAAAGCGCCAGGTCGAAGAGGATGAAGAGCCACAGGTCCAGCCAGTAGGACTGTCCCGACAGGGACCGTGACACCACCGGCCCGCCATGGTCCTGCTCCCGCTCCTGCCGCTCCTGCTCCCGCGGCCGCCGCCGCGCCGCCGCCGCCATCTCCGCGGGGGAAACGGGAGCAGCGCGGCAGCACCACCGCGCAGGCGCCAGCGGCTCTTCCGGGTACGGCGCCAATCACAACGGAGCGCACGTACCGCGGCCACGCCCCCTGGATCGCGCGCGGCGGCCCCGCCCCT